>CM070501.1:19902053-20485709 GCA_036346375.1 Guadua angustifolia
AAGAAAATAAGAGAAAATAGGAGATTGGATGAGAGTTTATTTTGAAGAAACTATCCATTGGGAGCATAGTTTCTACATGTAGTGTCTAGATGACATGGAAGTTATAGAAACTATATGCATTAGGACTGCCCTAAGGGAAGATTGTGAAAAAATAGGAAAGTACGAGAGCTCAACTAATAATCTTGCATCTTTTTTCCCTTGTGTCTTGTAGCTAGCTGCTTGTCTTCTGTGATTTTGTGTGAGTGCTTGCTGCTTTCCCCATGGTCGTGGAGCCAATCATGCACCAGGAGTGCAGTTGGGGTGTTCCAGAATGGACACCGCCATGACAACACCCAAAAAAGCTGCTGCGCGCAGTGGGATTTGGGGCCAAAAAAAAAAGTGTCTTTTCGTTGATATGGAACTTCATGCGTGCAGCGGCGAAGTACATTTGAAGTTCCCATCTCCAGTAAATTCTCCCACGAGTACATATGGCTATGTACTTTGCGCTGCCTTTTAACGTGTCAGTGTGTTTTAATTACTCCTCCAGCAGGAGTTCATTAGGCCGAAGGGCCACGCTGGGCTGAGGCCGGCTCTGTTTGGCCCCTAAAATTTCAAAAAAAATCTGAATTTTTTTTTTAAAATATATAAAATTGGAAAATCGTATAAGTTTGGAAAAAATATAGAAAACATTTTCTAAAGTGTGTTGAGCTCGTTGATCAGTTTGTTCCTAATCTTTCACAGTGAGAAGTATTTCCACGATCTCACTTGTCAGAATTGTTCTTCTCTCCTTGATTATTCTTCTAGATAGATTGAAAGCAGACTCCGAAGAAACTGTCGAGACAAGAACTGTAAACACATCTCGTGCTAATATGGAAAGCACCAGATATGCTATTTTGAGCTTATGCCACTACTACAAAATGTTAAAGTCCTTCTCTTGCTGCTCTTGGTAGTTGACAATGTTGCTGTTGAGATAGATGGCTAGCTCCCCACCACTTGTTGTTTCCGCACTTGACATTGTTGTACTCGAACTCCTTGAGGCAGAGCCACCTGCACCCCGTATATATCCCCACATAGTTTTCTCCTTACCTGTTGTAGGTGCTGGTTTGACCGGAGCAAGTCCGGTAGTACCATGATGAGGCTGGTAGCTTCAGGCTAAAAAATAGCAGGAAAAACAACACGAACTCCAAAAGCAAATTTTGAGAAATCTTTTGATTGGCTGGACAAAAACTCACAAAACTTGGTTGATGTCTTCTTGAGGACGTCAAAAACTTATTCCAACCTTCAATCGCAAGGATTGACGTCAAAGTTCCAACCTTTTTCACTTTGAAGGAAGAACATACCAAGTTTGAGTAAAACTCAAGAACTCGATCTAAGACTTGCTCGTGGGGTTTTGATAATTAAGATAATCTTAGATAACCTCCCTTATGTCACAGCAAGTAAGAACACAAGTCCACAACCCTTCAAACACAATTTTCAAGAATCATTAACTCATGAACACAAAACCGGTTTCTTATAAAAAAGATGCATGGATTGCTTAGATGATTGGGATATGATCTAAATAAGACTCATCCATCAATCATACATGCTTGGCACGAGAACCAAAAACTTGTAGAAGGAGGGGAGGCAAATCCAAATTGCGTAAATATAAATTGCAAGAATGTAATTGCAGAATTTAAATGCTAAATTTAAGATGTAATGTAAATACATAAAGTAAATTCAAACATAAGGGAAAGTGTTTTGGATTTCTGGAAGGGAGGTTTACCACACAACAAGGTGGGCAAAGCTCAAAGGAGCACCAAAAATCTCAAAATCTTCAAGAGGGGGAAGGCTACCCCTACCTTTCTATTTATACTACTATTGAGTCACCCTCCACCCTTAGATGACTTCCTTCTACCCTAAGGATCACCATCAAGGGTTAGGATTGATTCACTCACTCATACATAGGCTAACCCAAAACCCACACAAATAACTGATTTTTGCACACTTTTCAAAGCATACTAACTAGACCCACTACTTTATCATCTAGACCGCGATCCAATGGCCCTCCTTGATCTGAGCAGCTCCTAGCTAGCATCTCATTCATTTCTTGTCTTCTAGGTTTGCATCGACTCCGTCTCCGATTATCTTCCAGCGATCATTGACTGTTTGGACCTCCGACGCTCTTTGCCTAGTCCTGGTCATCTTCCACCTCACCATGATCAAAACCCGACATCCTGCAACCATCAAAGACAAGAAAAACCCATCACATAGCAATGTCCAAAAAGATATGCAATAATTATCACAAAATCATCAAATATATCTAATTCCACTCATAAGGGCCAGTGCTACCACCCCTAGATCGGTAGCACCGCCCTACAGCCAAAACAAAGAAAAGACGTTCTTTGAAATTTTCACACCGGCCAGAGCCCGGTGGTACCATCCATGGTAGATTAGTGCTACTGCCCCTAGGCTAGTAGTATTGCTCTTTAGCCAAACCAGAAACGATGCTCTTTGGAATTTTTACACCGGCCATTGGCCCGGTGCTACCACCCTGGCCGGTATGATCGCCAGCCGGTGCTACCGCCTATGCTAGACCAGTAGCACCGCTCTTGCCGGACAGCACTTCCAAATGCTTCAAATTTTGAATTAAACTTTAAATCTCCCTCAAACTCAAACACTACTAGCTTAAACAATGTCAATAACTCATCACAAATATGGGTAGACTTTCGCATGGTCCTTTGGACGGTTTATAAACCATCAGTGAAAATAGTCATTACAGACGGTTCTAAACAGGAACCATCTGTGATATAAGCCTCATCACAGACGGTTCCTCTTTAGAACTGTCTGTGATGAAACAAACATCAAAAACGGTATAACCATTTGTGATGAGGTTTACATCACATATGGTTCTTGTTTAGAACTATCTGTGATGTTAAATTTCTAATATTTACACTTTTTCTATTTATTGGCTATCCTCAGGAAATGCTAGCATATTATTATGACATACATTTTAGAAATGAATTCAAATAACATATTACAACGTATAACGCATCCATTTCAGAAATCAACTCATATCACATATTATAACGTACAACGCATCCATTTTAGAAATCAATTCAAATATATTAACCAATTGAATTCAGAATTACAACTCACAATTCACAAAGACAAGGTTCACAAATTAATCCAAATGATAACTAACAAATTCACAACTCATCGGTGAGGTTTGAGTGGCATTCGCTTTTGGATTTATGATCACACGCATCAAGAAAGCATAGTGTTGTCTTCGAATTCCTAGTTGGTTAACTTATTCCAATGCAGATTCAACGTATTTCCAAGCCTGTTGTTGGGAAGAGTAAAGTTTTGCATGTATATAAATTAATAAGTGGAACAATTATTGTAAGATTTACAAACCTCTATGATATTGGTTTTCTATGCACCAATGAGGAGTTTTGTGTTGTGGCAAGCGTAGAATCCACATAGGTTAGTGAAGAATCAAGATGGCGATTAGAGGGGGTGAATGATCTCAAAATAAAATTTTTCCTTTAGACAAAGTGATCCGAACAAGCCTACACTAAATAAAATCAAAACGGAGTAAGAAATCCAACTAAAATAGTCTTGACTGCTCAGGCCGGTCCTACCGTGTATGCACGGTCGGTAGTATCAGAGGTCGGTAGTACCGCACTTGGACCGGTAGTACCACACGAGGGCCGGTAGCACCGGGCTCAAGAACAACAACAAGAATAGAGGGAAAAAAAGCACAAACTCAAAAGCCAAATTGATGCAACTTTTGATTAGCTGGACACAAACTCATGAAAATTGGTAGATGAGATCTTAAGGATGTCAGAAACTTATTCCAATCTTCAATCACAAAGATTGACGTCAAAGTTCTGACCTTTTTGATCGGAAAGAGAAAACACACAAAGTTCAAGCAAAACATAAGAACTTGATCTTGGACTTACTCATGGGGTTTTGATGATTAAGATGATCTTGGATAACCTTCCACTTGTCACAGTAAGCAAGAACTCAAGTCAAAATCTTCGCAAACACAATATACAAGAATGAATCACTCAAGAACACAAGATCGGTCTCTTGCAACAAAAGTGCAACGATTCTTCGAATTAAGAAGCAATAACATGTAGAAGGAGGGGAGGCAAATCTAGATTGCGTATAAATAAATTGCAAGTAAGTAAGTGTGGAATTTAAATACTTAAAAGTAAATTGCTAAATTTAATGCGTAATGTAAAAGAAAAAAAATTAAATTCAAGCATAATAAAATGTGTTTTTCATTTTCTCAAGGAGAAATTACAAAGCCTCACAACAGGGTGGGCAAAGCTCAAAGGAGCATAACAATCTCAAAACCTTCAAGACGTGGAAGGCTACCCCTTCTTCTCTATTTATACTACTCTTGGGCCACCTATCATTCTTGGATGAGTCCCTTAACCCTAGGGCACTCCATCAAGGGCTAGGATTGACCCACTCACATAGCCATACTAGGGATAACCCAAAACCCACCTAACAAACAGGGTTTTCTTACATGGTTTTCAAAGCACACTAACTAGATCCGCTATCCTATCAACTAGATCATGATCCGACAGCCCTCGTTGATCCATGCAGTGTCTAGCTAGCATTTTTCCTTTCCTTGTCTTCTAGGCTTGCACCGACTCCGTCTTTGTTCATCTTCTGGCAATCCTTGACCATCTAGACCTCCGATGCTCCTCGCCTAGTCCCGGTCATCCTCCGCCTCACCATGATCAAAACCCAACATCCTGCAACCATCAAAGACAAGGAAAACCCATAACATAGCAATGTCTAAAAATATATGCAATAAACATAACAAAATTATTAAATATTTCCAATTCCGCTCATAAGGGCCGGTGCTACCGCCCTCAGGCCGATAGCACCACCGGCCTAGTCATACCGCCTCCTGGCCAGTATGACCGTCCTCAGAAATCGCAAAAACACCTTCTCTGGAAAAAACGCACTGGACTAAGGCCGGTGCTGTCGCCCATGGTAGACCGGTGCTATCGCCCCTAGGCTGGTAGCACTGTCCGATGCCAAACCAGAAATCACCAACTCTAGAATTTTCACACTAGGGATAGGTCCGGTGCTACCGCTCATTTCCGGTACTACCGCTCTCACATGACCGGTAGTACCGCCCTTCATCTTGACGCAGAGAGGTGCTTCTCTAGAATTTCCACACCCGGGTCAGACCCGGCGCAACCGTCCATGTCTAGTGTTACTGCTCTCACATAGCCGGTAGCACCGACTTGACTGGGGAACTCTCCAAACTTTTCAAAATTTTAATTTAAACTCCAAATCAACCTCAAACACAAATACTATTAGCTCCAATAATGTCAATAACTCATCACAAACATGGATAGACCTCCACATGATCTTTCAGTTAGTGGTTTGTGATTGTTAGTGGCATTGCCAAAATATAATAGGTTAGTTCTAGAGGTATTTTATAGAGTGTGAAGGATTATTGCGTACTAGCGGATACCAAAAACTTATGAATATGCTTCAGCTTCGATGAGTTCTTGTGTGGCCCCCCATAAGCTCTGTCGACACTGAACAATGAGTTGAGTAAATTTGTGATAGGCGTCAAGTTGTGGGTGCCACCCTTTTTGGAATCAAGGTAAATTACCCAGACCTGGTATAATTATGAGTAGAACCGAGTGAAACCTACATAGGTATGTCGCCATGGTCATTCAACCTAACTTCGAGTTGCGTATAAAGTACAAAGCAATAAGTATAGCAATTGGATAAAGTGTGAATTTTCTATCCCGTTGAGCAAGTAATACTTTTTCTACGTACTCCTCGATGACTTGTAAATTTTCATCCTTGGTTTGTTTGGACACCATGTGTGGGTCGAGGAAACTCACAGATTCTTTCCGTACTTTTGCTTCCATGATTATGTATCTATATATACAAAATCAAGGATCATATATATATGACATTTATCAGTATGACAATAATGTAGACTATGATTGCATACACTTACATTGTTCAACATCTGATGATTGAGGCATCGAGGGCATTGAAGTTGTAGAGATTGAACAAATCGTTGAAGTCGACCATGAAGAAGCCATCTAAAAATTGTTGTAAAAATGCTCCTCCTTGATGCCCAAGTGCCACTAGCTTATTGACTTGTTACATGCACCAATGTTGCAATCTAATCTGAGCTAATGTAAGCATTTGCTTGCACTCTTCGATCGAATGGTCATCCCAACGAACTATTGCACAAATGGGGCCAACTAAAAGTCATGGGTTGACGTGGTCCCCTTCAATTTTCGCTTATCGCTACCTTGCCGTCTACCAAATGCCATATTCACGGGAGATGATTGGGCCCAAACTACAGTAACGACCTATGCCTTACGGGACACAGTAGCCTATTTGGTGGGCTCCTTGGGTGTAGCACGTGGCTTCGGTATTCCTGGTAGCTCTATGCATCACATGGCTTTGGTAGTGTTGGTTGCTTCACTGTTGCAGGGTGGTTGTCGAAGGAGATATCCCTCTTGAGCCACTGGATGAATGTGCCAATGGCATCTCCTAGTGTGATGATCTCGTCATTTGGGGGCATCTCCAGTGACGGCCTTGCAAATTTTATGTACACTGTCAACTTGGACTATCGCATAGCCCAGATCTAACATATGACTGCGCACCATCGACCCTAGACCAGATGGATATGCGTGCCTTCAAGCAGCCTACAAAGGAACGGAGTCATTGGCAAGCCTCACATGGAGATTGCACAGCGTGGCCACCTACATAAGGTACACAGTTAGCTAAAATGTCCAACAGGTCTATCTAAGGAGCATTCTAGGTATGTATGTTACACTGGTGTCAGAACATCCCAAAATTTCAGCTTTTCAATTAATTAATATTATTTTATTGCTAAATATGAATTTTGTGAATTTTCTGAATTTATTTGGATTTTCGAGATTTATTTGAATTCTTTTGAATTAAAATACATTGTCTTTGTCAAGAAATAATTATAAAAGATATTTGCAAAATAAAGTTTTTGTGAAAATATTTTATTTAAGCCCAGAATAGCTCAAAATATTTTTTAGAATTTTATGAGAATTTTTAGAGTATTTTTAAGGCCCTAAATAAATCAAAGCGATTTATGGAAATATTTTAAAAGGAAAATCCGAAGTAAATAAGGAATGAACAGTAGTGGGCGGCCCATGCCTTCAGTCTGACCGATCGGAGTTTAAAAAGGATCAAGAGCGTACTGTTGGATCTTGATCCAACGGCCTTCATCACGTAGAAACCGAATAGGAAACCCTAGCGATCGCGGGTAGTCGATTTGAATCAAGCGGTGATGTGTATCGTCTCCAAGTCGGTCTCCTCTCCGCCGTATCCGAGTCGAGCTCTGCCGCCGCCGTCGTCTTTCCCCGAATAGCGCGCCCTGCCGGGTATAAAAGGACCCCCTTAGCACCCCTCGATGATCGCCACATCTCGCCGCGCGTCTTTGCTGTTGAGCCATCGCCGGAGGAGCACCGAGGAGCTCACGCGACGTCGCCGGAGTGCCGAAGAAGCTTTCGCCGAGTTCCGCCGCGTTTTCTCGTCGTTGGGTAACTCAACCGCAGAGGAGAAGTCGGATTCGAGCTCAGCATCTCACGCCGCTTCGGATTCGCTAACTCTTCTTCGTCGAGAAGCACCGGAGCGCCTCGGGGTACATCGTCTTCTTCGTCTCCGGGGAAGCCGCGCCGCCATCTCGCCCTCACCGCTCGGGAAGAACCTCAGCCGTCCGATCAACCATCAACGCACGAGATTGATCCACGTCGTCGATTAAGGTAAGGTGATAAAACGCTGACACGTGGCGCCACGTCGACGGAGTCGCCCGTGTGGCGCTGAGGTGGCGATGCGTTGGCGCCACGCGAGCACCGGTGTCAGTGACGTCGGAAAAGTCGGATTTTCTATATAAAAATAATTTGCTAAATTCGGAAATTCTATTTTCGGGTATTTTTCAGGATTTTCAAACTTCAAAACCTTATAACTTTCGCATACGAACTCGGATTGAGGTGATTCAAATTCCTAAAAATTTGTAAAATTGAGATATTTCTAATGGTGGCTTTTATTTGAATTTTTGAATTTGTTTGATCTTTGGTTTTGATTTTTATTTGCTTTTCTCTCTCGATTCGCGTAGACGTTGAATTGTGCGAGGCTTCGAAGGATTTCTCATTTCAGAATTATTTCCAGATCGGGAGCTGGAGCTTAACGAAGGCAAGTTGTGCTTTGATCATGTTGCACCCATAGATTAAATTGCATGCTATTTTGATTTACTTTATTACTTGTTACTTCATGTGTATAAATGATTTCAACTTAACTTTGGGATTAGCTATCATACCCTTTGAATTACACCCTACCTTGATAATTGTATGCCATGATCCATTTGTCACCTTAGGTTGGTTCATTATAGTTGGTTAATATTGAAATCAACATGGATGATTAGAACGGAATAGAAATGCTTAGCCATGCTACGTCATCACATGCTCATGGAATATTGCTTAATAATCTTGACTAATGGAATATGGAACAATGATGATGATTTGTTGGTCATGTGTTGTCGCACAAAGAGATTGAGTTGTTGTGGCGGTGAGTCACGCATAGCGATGTTGATTTGTGAAGAGCACGTGGTGCTTGGTAACCAACCGGAGATAATCACTTTAGATTGAAGCGAGTGGAAGGGGCAGGGGTGCCAGGGTGGGCCCGATGGGCGAGAAAGGGTATGTGTAAGTCTTGCTTTAATCAATCCTAAGGACTTAACCTTGCGAGCCTTTGACTGAGTCTTACTTGCAACCACATGTGCGGAATGGGCGACTTAGTGACTAATTTGCAAATGCTTAACTTGAGTGCTATCTTGGTGGTGTGGGTCCGGGTTCACAGAGGAAACTCACATGGCGCAAGAGGGGGGCCCTGTTGTGGTGGTTTAGCCCTTCAGTGTTGAAACCTTAGCGGGTAACACTGGGTTAAGAGGATGCATTGTAAAGGCTTCGTTACGATCGTTCGCCTGTGTGGTGCATGGTTGTATCATGTGGGTAAAGTGCATAACCTCTGCGAGTGTACAATCTATTCGGATAGCCGTGCTCACAGTATTGAGCAATGCTCGGAATTACTGATCAAGGGTAGTTAATTTAAAACTTGTCAACTGGATGGGATGGCGGGATGCCATGTGATTGATGGAATTTGATTTAGGATGAAGAACTTGGGTTTATTTGAGAAACAATGGAATCTATGTACTTGTTATTATTTGTTTTACCGTCTTTTCAATCTACATATTGTTTATGTTTGAAAATGCTGCTTTACTGCTTATGAACCATAAGCCTTCCTTTGGAATAAGCCTGCATATAGCTATGATAGAATTGCATTCTGTGCACAACTTGTTGAGTACGTGTTGGTGTACTCACCCTTGCCTACAAAAATCATCAGTGCTGAAGAAGGAGTACCATGAAGGGACGAATGTTTAGGGTGCGAGCCTTGTCAGTTGCCTGTGGTATACTGAGGGGTTATCTACGTCTTCATTCATTGCAAGACTTTAAATTGTTGTTCAGCCTTGTGAGGCATTGCTAAGTAAGTTGACCATAAGGTCATACAACTGTTAATATTTAATATATTATGTCTTTGTCATATTTACGTTATGTATGATTATGATATTCACTAATGTTGAGCCTGTGTGCACTAGCGTGATCCTGGACTAGTGCAAGATATACGGAGGGTCCGGATTTGCATATTCGGGTCCCGACAAAGGTGGTATCAGAGCCATACTGACTGTAGGTCTTGCCCCTAGATAGTTAGTCGTCTCTATAGGTCTTTCAAAATTATTTTCTAAAGTAAAAGACATAACCAAGAAGAATAATATGTTCCCGTCTTATCCCATTCTCCTATTTCTGTCCTTACCAAAAATTCTTTCTTGCCCTTGCTGAAATTTCTTTCTCTTACCTCTGCTGAATCAAGTTAAAATCTTACCTGAGTTATCTTAAGTAGAAAACGATATGCCACACTTTAGGAGATGTCGTCGAGTACCTACCTACTACCGTAATGATCATGACGGAAGGAATCATCAAGCTCATGGAGGCGGATCAATGAAGTGTGTTGAGTTAGAAGACTCGATGCTTCAAGTAGCAGTTGAGACTCATGTGTGGAGTCGCGTTTCCTAAGATAAGTGTCACCCATGTAGACGGTAGTTTTGTGTGTTTAGGTTAAATTGGTTCTTTTGATTCTTTGAATGTGCAAGATGTGTTGCAAAGCTCTTAGGCTTATATAAGCGACCATACCAAGTTATTAATATTGATTGCTTAAGTTATTGGGTTAAACCTATCTTCCCTGTGTTAGGATTCTTGCTCCTTATCTATGCTAATTTCGTTTCCTTAACCCTTGAGGTAATCAAGCAGATGGTTCAGAATAGTGATAGCAATGGAGATAGTGAAAGTGGAAACCAAACCAGTGGAAACTCTAAGGATGGATTAGTTCCTCAACCGTCAATACCGATAGATATGCCAGAACTTCAAAGAGTTTTTGGCCGCTCAGACTCAGTTGATGCAAGCAATGACGAAACAAATACAGAATATCACTGAGAATGATATGGCCGCAATAAATTCAAAGAAGAATACCACCAATATACCTCGTTTGAGATCTGGACAGCTAGACGAGTTAAAAGATCATGCGTGCATTCGCTGTGGAGAGATAGGATACTGCTATGAGATTTGAGTATGCGATCAATTGCTCGGTTGTGAAGGAAGCCATTCTCCTGGAGAATGTCCTATGGGCAACATCACATGTTACCTTTGTGAAGGTCGAGATCACTGCCCACCTCAATGTCCCCTAGATCCGATAATGACCGCCGTGATACAACATCAACAGAAGAATCTACGGACCCTAGTTGCTCGAGAATTATCAACAAGAGGGGGAAAGTTAACTGCCCAGAAGACGTCGCTTGGAGAATTAAAAACACAGCCTCCTAAACCTGTCAACCTTAATCAGGAAAGCAGTAAGTGGCAATCACCAACGGCATGTTTCTTATGTGATAAAGAAGATCATTGGTCTAGAGAATGCCCTCTGAAGCAACCAACCCTGGATTATAAGAATAAGGATGAGTACACAGTTGCACCCACCAAGGCAAAACGATGCAAACAGTTGTGCTACTACTGTCAGGAAGAAGGCCATTTTGTTAAGCAATGCCCACGGAGAGAACAAGTATTTCCTACAGCCATGGGAATACCAGAAGTTACTTCCGTCCGGTATATAACGCCAAGGGTGAGCGGTAAAGTTGCAGGAGAAACTTACCGAGAAAACCAATCGAAGAAAAGGCGTCTAGGTAAAGATGCTATCAACAAATGCTCAAGAAAGAAAGTTCACCCTAGACTCTGCTATAATCACCACAAACCTGAGCATTTTGCCAATAAGTGTCCTCAAAAGAAAGCGATCTCGTCGATTCGAGTCAATCCTAACTCCGCCCCTGTTGAAGCCCGGCACGAGAGGGCAATACCCAGCAGAAGTCGATCATTGTCAAGAAATGTTTCTCTTGCAATGAGCCAGGACATTTTGCCAATAAGTGTCCGAAGAAGAGAAATGTTACTCCAGTTCCTTTCAACTTAGGAACTACCCCAGCTAAATCCCCAGTAACAGGAAGTAACCGAGTACCAGTACAATCAGGAGTATCGCCTCAAACGGCAATGCGTGGAAGAATCAATCACATCACGACAGATGCAGTCCAGGACGCCGTAGAAGTTGTGCTGGAAATACCCGAAGTCAATATTGCCACTGATCAGCAAGAGGATGACTCTCTCTTTGATAATCAAAATCAGGAGAATGAAGATAGCTATCCAAGAGCCTGCGACCCTCCGTTTGATATCTGCAATGGAGGCGGTGAAGAGGAAGATTAGCCAGATGTTTAGGATCATGATTCATAGTCAATTGTCGTACCTAAAGTAGTAGTTGCCAATTTAATATTTCTGTTATCATAAGATCTATAGGTCCAGTTCCTGTAATAAAAGTGATATGTCAGGCGGTACTTTGAAGTTTTAGGTTCTTGTTTAGTTATGGTTCAAACTGTCAAGAATTCTACGTGTCGACTAAAGACCCAAATTGAGTTATAAGCATGAAAGAATAAAGCGCTTATGGAATACTTGGATAAATTTGTGATTATTTTATAGGCGATACCCTTGTGTATCCCAAGTCGAGAAGAAGAGCATCACGAGCATTTGCGATTAGTTTTGGGAAAAGAAGTTTGCATGTGCGGGAGTGCAAAGAAAAGTTTTAGTAGCTAGAAAGCGGTTAACCTCTACACCTATGATAGCAGCGTGGGATGTTGAAATAGTTTTGACATTCTTGTGATACATCGAGACAATGGAGGCCGCATGAAGGGAATTATCCAACGCCTGATTTAGAGATTGCAGCCGTAGTGCATGCTTTAAAGATATGGCGTCATTATCTCATTGGAAATGGATGTGAAATATATATACGGACCATAAGAGCCTGAGATACATATTCACCCAGTCAGATCTTAATATGAGGCAGAGAAGATGGCTAAAATTGATTAAGGATTATAATGTTAGAATTCATTATCATCCGGGAAAAAAACTAAAGTAGTAATCGATGCTTTAGGCTGGAAAGCCACAGTGTAAATGTTATAGAAAACAACAATCAACCAGGGTTGTGTGAGAGAATTTTAGAAGTTGAGATTAGAGGTTGTGCCACAAGGATTTCGTCCGCCTTAGAAGTAAAACCAACCCTAGAAGACCAAACCTGAGAAAGGTTGAAAACAGCACAGTTTAGGCAGAAGAGTTATGCTGACAATCGCCGTCGTGACTTAAGTTTTGAGCCCAATGATTTCGTGTATCTTAGGGTTACTTCTCTTAAAGGAGTTAAGAGGTTCCATATCAAAGGAAAGCTTGCACCTAGGTTTGTAGGGTCATTTAAGATCTTAAGCCGCCAAGTAGAGGTTGCATAGTAATTTAAGTTACCACAGTCATTAGCAGGAGTTTGCGATGTGTTTCGTGTGTCGCAGTTTAGGAAATGCCTCAGAGTGCCAGCAGAACAAATGCCGTTAGAAGCTATCAAGTTGTAGGAGGATCTGACTTACAAAGAGCAGCCTATTAAGATTTTGGATACAATGGAGTGTAGGACTAGAAATAAGTCTATTCGTTTCTGTAGAGTTCAACGGAGTAATCATTCAGAAAATGAAGCAACTTGGAAGCGTGAGGAAGATCTGAAGGCAGAATTCCCAAACCTATTCTCTAGTCAGCCCTAATCTCGGGGTCGAGATTCCGTTAAGGGGGGGAGGTTTGTAACATCCCAAAATTTTAGCTTTTCAATTAATTAATATTATTTTATTGCTAAATATGAATTTTGTGAATTTTCTGAATTTATTTGGATTTTCTGAGATTTATTTGAATTCTTTTGAATTAAAATACATTGTCTTTTGTCAAGAAATAATTATAAAAGATATTTGCAAAATAAAGTTTTTGTGAAAATATTTTATTTAAGTCCAGAATAGCTCAAAATATATTTTAGAATTTTATGAGAATTTTTAGAGTATTTTTAAGGCCCTAAATAAATCAAAGCGATTTATGGAAATATTTTAAAAGGAAAATCCGAAGTAAATAAGGAATGAACAGTAGTGGGCCGGCCCATGCACTGTGCTGACCGATCGGAGTTTAAAAAGGATCAAGGGCGACCGTTGGATCTTGATCCAACGGCCTTCATCACGCAGAAACCGAATAGGAAACCCTAGCGATGCGGGCCGTCTGATTTGAATCATGCGGCTAATGTGTATCGTCTCCAAGTCGGTCTCCTCTCCGCCGTATCCGAGTCGAGCTCTGCCGGGTATAAAAGGACCCCCTTAGAACCCCTCGATGATCGCCACATCTCGCCGCGCGTCTTTGCTGTTGAGCCATCGCCGGAGGAGCACCGAGGAGCTCACGCGACGTCGCCGAGTGTTAGAAGAAGCTTTCCGAAGTTCGCCGCGTTTTCTGCTCGTTGGGTAACTCAACCGCCGAGAGAAGTCGGATTCGAGCTCGGCATCTCACGCCGCCGGATTCGCTAACTCTTCTTCGCCGAGAAGCACCGGAGCGCCTCGGGGTACATCGTCTTCTTCGTCTCCGGGGAAGCCACGCCGCCGTCTCGCCCTCACCGCTCGGGAAGAACCTCAGCCGTCCGATCAACCATCAACGCACGAGATTGATCCACGTCGTCGATTAAGGTAAGGTGATAAAACGCTGACACGTGGCGCCACGTCGACGGAGTCGCCCGTGTGGCGCTGAGGTGGCGATGCGTTGGCGCCACGCGAGCACCGGTGTCAGCTGACGTCGGAAAAGTCGGATTTTTCTATATAAAAATAATTCGCTAAATTCGGAAATTCTATTTTCAGGGTATTTTTCAGGATTTTCAAACTTCAAAACCTTATAACTTTCGCATACGAACTCGGATTGAGGTGATTCAAATTCCTAAAAATTTGTAAAATTGAGATCTTTCTAATGGTGGCTTTTATTTGAATTTTTGAATTTGTTTGATCTTTGGTTTTGATTTTTATTTGCTTTTCTCTCTCGATTCGCGTAGACGTTGAATTGTGCGAGGCTTCGGAAGGGGATTTCTCAGCTCAGGAATTATTTCCAGATCAGGAGCCGGAGCTTAACGAAGGCAAGTTGTGCTTTGATCATGTTGCACCCATAGATTAGATTGCATGCTATTTTGATTTACTTTATTACTTGTTACTTCATGTGTATAAATGATTTCAACTTAACTTTGGGATTAGCTATCATACCCTTTGAATTACACCCTACCTTGATAATTGTATGCCATGATCCATTTGTCACCTTAGGTTGGTTCATTATAGTTGGTTAATATTGAAATCAACATGGATGATTAGAACGGAATAGAAATGCTTAGCCATGCTACGTCATCACATGCTCATGGAATATTGCTTAATAATCTTGACTAATGGAATATGGAACAATGATGATGATTTGTTGGTCATGTGTTGTCGCACAAAGAGATTGAGTTGTTGTGGCAGCGGAGTCACGCAACGATGTTGATTTGTGAAGAGCACGTGGTGCTTGGTAACCAACCGGGAGATAATCACTTTAGATTGAAGCGAGTGGAAGGGGCAGGGGTGCGTGGTGGGCTGATGGGCGAGAAAGGGTATGTGTAAGTCTTGCTTTAATCAATCCTAAGGACTTAACCTTGCGAGCCTTTGACTGAGTCTTACTTGCAACCACATATGCGGAATGGGGCAGCTTAGTGACTAATTTGCAAATGCTTAACTTGAGTGCTATCTTGGTGGTGTGGGTCCGGTTCACAGAGGAAACTCACATGGCGCAAGAGGGGGCCTGTTGTGGTGGTTTAGCCCTTGATGTTGAAACCTTAGCGGGTAGCACTGGGTTAAGAGGATGCATTGTAAAGGCTTCGTTACGATCGTTCGCCTGTGTGGTGCATGGTTGTATCATGTGGGTAAAGTGCATAACCTCTGCAGAGTGTACAATCTATTCGGATAGCCGTGCTCACGGTATTGAGCAATGCTCGGGAATTACAGTCAAGGGGTAGTTAATTTAAAACTTGTCAACTGGATGGGATGGCGGGATGCCATGTGATTGATGGAATTTGATTTAGGATGAAGAACTTGGGTTTATTTGAGAAACAATGGAATCTATGTACTTGTTATTATTTGTTTTACCGTCTTTTCAATCTACATATTGTTTATGTTTGAAAATCTTTGCTTCTTGCTTATGAACCATAAGCCTTCCTTTGGAATAAGCTTGCATATAGCTATGATAGAATTGCATTACATGCACAACTTGTTGAGTACGTGTTGGTGTACTCACCCTTGCCTACAAAAATCATCAGTCTTTGAAGAAGGAGTACCATGAAGGGATGAATGTTTAGGGTGCGAGCCTTGTCGGTTGCACGTGGTATCTTGAGGGTTATCTACGCCTTCATTCCGCCGCAGCTTTAAATTGTTGTTCAGCCTTGTGAGGCATTGCTAAGTAAGTTGACCATAAGGTCATACAAGCGCTAATATTTAATATATTATGTCTTTGTCATATTTACGTTATGTATGATTATGATATTCACTAATGTTGAGCTGTGTGCACTAGCGTGATCTGGACTAGTGCAAGATATACCTGAAGGTCCGGATTTGCATATTCGGTCCCGCGATTGTCGTCGAGACGAAATTTGGCATCGTCCACGTCCGTCTCATGGGCAGAGACTCTACTGCTTAGACGGTTAGTTGGGCTGAACTGCATCTGTACTTTTGGGGCTTACACGTTCTGTGCATGCCTCTCCGTAGCCACCCTCAACCCTTTCCTCATTGAGGGCTACTAGCCGTTCCTCGCGCTCGGTGTTGCTTCTCTTCCTACTCCAGTACTTGTCAGAGTCTTGTGGGGATCCCATTTTCCAGGGAATGAAAACACCTATGCCTTGCCTACGACCTGGGTGCTCCTTGTTTTCCAAGGCTATGGAGAATATATCTTTCTCTCTATCTGAAGTGAAAGAGCCTTGGGAATATTCGGTGTTCAACGCTATCTACATCCAAGATCCCAACATATTATTTCACATATGAAGGTATATGTGGTCTTCCTACAAACTATGTAGTTCGATATCTTACCAAGCATTGGAACATTTCCTCGTTTGTGGGATTGTCAAAGGACATGCCACCCAAATACATGTTTGTGGGATTGGCAAAGGACATGCCACCCAAATACATGGCACATGACCTCACTCTTACCCAGTTTCGAGTGCGTGGGTCCAAGATTGAGGAAAATGGTGGTGAGATCTCATTCTCGATTGCCTTGTCGTCCTTGCTCCACAATTGCGCGATCTTACCCACGTACCTAGTGGAGCCGAGCCTGTGCGAGTGGGTGTTTTCTTCCGTCGTCTTCATCTCAACAAATCATTACCAAACATCTGTAGTGATGGACCCGTACTTCTGGAATGGAGTCATTTCCTTATTCATTTAATTACTGACAAGGACACTCTTGAAGTTTTTCCTTCCCTTTCCCGCCACTAGCAAAGCATATCGTCACAGTGCGTGCATGGCATCTTTTGAGAGCTCGAACGATGTGAAAATTTGTCACCAGGCTATCACAGTCATCATCTATCATCATCTTCAATGATGGATGGGTGATAGGGACCCTTTCCAGTCCAACGATCCTGCACAATGTCCGGAATGCTGCCGCTGCTTTAGGAAGTGCGGTAGGGGTCCCTTCTTGCGGATATAGCGCCGTGATGGTATATTAGCTCTAAAGCCTTTTACTTAGCCCTCTTGGACCGCGCCTCGGTTTTCTTACATTCAGCTCATCAGATCCATTCAACGACCAAGAATGAGGGGACACCATCTTCTTTTGAACTAGGTTGTGTTAGATCTTCAAAGATCAAACAAGTTGGAAAATTAACAATTCATAGATGGTAGTAGAAGAGGAAAGAAAGTAAATCTAAGAGTATTGTTTAGAACAAGGAAATCAACAATAAAAAGGATTTCTTTATTTGTGGGATGAGTGCTCTCAGGTGTCGGGTCAATTAATCACAATTAAACTTAAATAATTAACTAAGTAAATAAGGCCTTGAAGTCTTACCTTCCTAAATTTTTCTACGAACTATGAGAAGTCCCGAAGATAATTACATTGTCTAGCCTCTTCACATGCAAGGTCCCTAAGACAATAAAATTGTCTAGCCCCTTCACGTATAAGGTCTCCAAGACAATAAATGTAACAGCCCAAAATTTGCATAATTTGAATTTTTGGAGTTATTTGATTTTTTGTGAATTCTTGGGATTTATTTGGATTTATTTGAATTTAATTTAAATTAATCCTTCTCTTTGAATAATTAAATATCAGAAAAGTATTTATCAAAAATAAATAAAAATATTTTATTTTGGTTCTAAATGCCATGAAATAGTTTTTAGAATTTTTCTAGAATTTTTCTGGTATTTTTAGTGCCTCAAATAAATGATTTAAATTTGTGGATTTGTTTTTATTCGAAAAATCTAAAATTTTCGACTCAACAGTGTTGGACCGAGCCCAACACTGTGCGCATCGGTCGGCCCGTTGGGTTCGGAACCCTAACCGTCACTCGTCCGGAGTCGTTGGATCGCGATTGGTCGGCTGGACCAAAGCCGCGTCGCCCGTGCATGTGTGCCGTCGGATCTTGTCGACTCGGACGCTCTAGATAACGCCACGTCGCTCGGGAGGTGAACAGTCGACACCGCCGTCTCCATTACGAGGTGGTTGGTAGCCGTGGTTACGGCGATCGATTTGCGCGCATATCGAAGCGTCTCCATACGCGTGAAATACCCCCGCGGAAAGAGCTCTCCGTTCCGCACCCATAGCACACTCACCCGTACACCGTAGCACTCTATAGGTCGTGCTCTTGCTCACCGGAGTTTGGCTCTCGTGTCGCTTCGGTTTTGGCCGTTTCCCACGGCTTAAGTCCGCTTGCCGCGCCCTCGAGCCCCATTCCATGTTCTTCATGACGAGTTGCATTGGTTGAGCTACTTCATTCCACCAGAGACACTCGGGAACGCCATCGGCCTCGGCTTCTTCTCCAAGTTCGGTAACCCAAGCGCCGCACCACCATCGAGCTTCACGAGCACCGTTAACCGTTGGTGAAAGACCATGTGGAGGTCTATCCTTGTGTGTGATGAGTAATTGACAAAATTTGAGATTGGATTGATTTGAAATTGTGTTTGATTTGAATTGGATCTTCAAATTGAAGCAATTTGAGTGTTGGTTGCTTTTTCTAGTGCTACGGCCTAGGGCGAGCGTGCACCGGACCATTGAGCATAATTATGATTGATTAATGATTTTGTTTGATGCAATGCACTCATGTGAGTGGTTGCATGGATTGACTTTGAGTCAAGTCGTGGACTTGTGCTTTCGGATCGTTGTTTGTTTATTAGGTGTGCGAGGTGTTGCTCGAGGGCTGAACGTGGTCGATGACGGGACCGGAACTAGGTTCATGGAGGAACCGAGGTTCGGCACTAGGTTCGAGGAGGAATCGAGGTCTTGGTGGTCGAGGATGTCATGCGGGGCGTTCGAGCTGAGAACGGTGCATCTGAAGGTCGGTTAGTCACGTGAGTGCGGCAAAGCGAGCCGTATCGTGCATGTGTGAATTTTAGGTTGTATGCATATATTGGGCCATGTGTATTGGGCCAGGTGGATATGCATATATGTGTTAGGGTTTTGAGTTGTATAAAAGGACTTGAAACCTGATCAATGAAAAAAATGTGGCTTTTGCGGCGGCTGGTGAGGTTCCGCCGTTTTTCATGCGACTATTGTTTTTCTTCAAGGCATGCATTACTACGGCGGTGTCGACTAAAAGCTTAGTTGTTCCTGACGGCGATCGAACCTGCGCCTTTGGTTCCTTTGGTCGATCGCCGAAAGCATGCATGCATGATACGACGAGTGCTTGCGTCTTTGATTTCTCCACTTGTGACTTATTAGTTCTTGCATGCTACGTGACGTTCTGGCTGAAGTACTTTTCCTGGCGACTAGATTTTTCATGCGCATGCATGCATGATTCTTGGTGACAAGGGCAACGACTAAAT
The DNA here is from genome assembly GCA_036346375.1 of Guadua angustifolia. Taxonomy (NCBI): domain Eukaryota; kingdom Viridiplantae; phylum Streptophyta; class Magnoliopsida; order Poales; family Poaceae; genus Guadua; species Guadua angustifolia. The sequence goes on from CM070501.1 coordinate 19,921,558, forward strand.
AATTTGGGCCTTGCGTTTCCTGGCCGAGACGCTCCTGACGCATGCATGAAGTTTCTAACGGCTTGAAGTTTCTGTTCTTTGCAGCGAGAGCCTTCTTGTTTTGTTTGTAGGTGGAAATTGAAGCTTCCTCTGGAGATTGATCTGTGATCAAGTTCTAATCTGGCGTTGCGGCTGCTCGAGAGAATCGGCTGGACGTCTTGTTTCTTGCTTTGTTTTTGCGAAGGTCTCATTGCTGGCGACGTGAAGCTAGTCGGCGTGTGTTGGAGGATCACCTGGCGTCGGCTTGCTCCTGGTGGCCGGACTACATGCATGCAAGAAGCGACGGCTAACATTGTGACTGGATGCGTGTGTGATTTCCTTCGGCCAGAACGTGTAAGTTCCTTGGTGACTAGTTTTTTTTTTCTTGCTGTTCATCTTGTGTGGCTAATTCCTAGCGCAAGGAAAGTAGTACTCCTGGCGGCTGCACTTTCTAGCGACCGAAATTTTCCCTGTGCACACGATTTAAAATCTTGCTAGAGCATCAAGCAATCGATATGAAAAGCTTTATTGGTTATTTCCTCATAAATCTTGATTAATCTCATAATTAGGGTTAGATTAACTTTCGTCATTATTGATACAGTAAAATTGCAAAGGTAATATCTTTAGATCCGTTGTTCCGATCGGATTGATTCTTCTTGTGTTAGTTTCGGATTTGAATCTAGTTTATACAGTTAAAATTTTACATCAATCCGACGGTTGGATCTTCAGTAATTACAGTTTTAGTGAACGTCTATTAATCTGTTTTTTTTGTTAAAACCGAGAGCAATATTTCATAATTAATTTAGGGGGTTTTGTGAATCAAAAAAATTTTGATTTTATCTTCCACTCAATCATTCACCCCCCCTCTGATTGTCGCCATCCGATCCTACAGTTGGATCTTCATCACGCGAACCAGGTAATGCCACGTAGCCGACCAGATGCGTTAGAAAATGACCGTTGGATTGTTGTGGATGGCTCGGATGCACCCATGTGTTCACAACCGGGACCAGCCACGTAACCAACTGGGTAGATCCAATCTGGACCGTAGGTTTTCAAATCTATGGATGGGATTCCACCGTTCGGTGCTCCACTGGGACGTCGCCACGTAGCCGCTCGGAGGTCCAACCTGTCGCCGTTGACCGGCCGTTGGATTCGAATCCAACGGGCGGGATTTTGCACCGCGTGAGACCAATGTCCGTGTGCCAAGTGTCAGCCAGAGAGCGGGCGTCGCCGCTGTGCCATGTTCGGGTGACGTCATCATGACGTCACGTGTGGGTCCCGCATGTCAGCAAGGAAGCAGAAGGGCTGACATCGCCGTGATGTCACTGTGGGGGCCCACGGGTCAGTAGCACTATTCGGTGAACCGAGTCCACGGTGAACTTGAGCCGAACCGTGAACCCGGTCTGTACGAAAAGAGAAACGAAACAGTGAGTACGTGGCTTGTAAGTTGCAAAGGTCATCCATGGGGTGAGACGAAGTCGAGGCCACGAGGCTGACGATATGGACTAGGTGTTCAAAGGGAAGAATGACGTGGAGCGTTGGCGCCCTTGCCATGGCTTGTGGTGTTGCGCACGGTTGCTGGCTTGAATACGAATGGTTGCGCATGCTTGCTGGCTTGAAGACGAAGGGAAAATGAAGAACCTCTTGCGCAGCGCACAAATTTATACCACCGAGAAGACGAAGGGTCTGATACGATCAGTGTCAGTTTCCTTGCATGAACCAACTAAGATTGAAATTGTAGTGTTAGATACTATCAGTGTCGGTTTTTGTGGGACCGATTGAGATTACATACTATCGGTATCGGTTTTTTATGTCAACCAATTCAGATAATTGATCATCACAATCGGTTTTTTTGTAGAACCGACTCAGATAGCCTTACATGAATATATGTTGTACTACGAACTAAACAAGATTTAGTACGGCGTAGAAAGTAGTGGTTCATCATGGACCCAATCCGGGGTGAAACTCGTAGAAGCCGGACCAATCGGCTATTAGAATTGGTTTTATATGAACCGATTCAGATAACATCTAATCCGAATCGGTTTTCTATAGAAACCGATTCAGATGACGTATCATCAGAATTGGTTTTTTTATGGAAACCGATTCAGATAACTTCTCATCACAATCATTTTTTGGTTGAACGATTCAGATAGCCTTACATGAATATATGTTTTGCTACGGACTAAGAAAGATTTAGTCCGGCGCACAAAGTGGGTCATCACGGACCCAGTCCGGGGTGAAACTCTTATGCGCCGGACCAACCTTCCATTAGAATCGGTTTTATATAGGAACTGATGCAGATAACATATAATCAGAATCTGTTTTCAATGGGAATTGATTCAGATGATGTACCATCAGAATCAATTTTTATATGAGACCGATTCAGATGACTTATCATCAGAATCATTTTTTTTGGAACCGATTCAAATGACTTGTCATCAGAATTGGTTTTTAATGGTAACTGATTCAGATGATTTGTCATCAGAATTGGTTTGTTTGGAACCAATTCAGATAATCCTAAATATTTTGGCGGTTTGCTCTCCATTTCATCTGGTCTTTTGCGGTTTCGCCTCCTTCCTCGACGCCGCCTCCTCCTGTCGTCCTGTCCCCTCCCCACCGCGCGCCCTCCTTCCTCGATGCCGCCGCCTCCTCTCATCTTGTCCCTTCCCCACCGTGTGCCCTCCTTCCCCGATGCCGCCGCCTCCTCTCTTCCTATCCCCTCCCCACCATGAGCCCTCCTTCCCCGCTGCCGCCTCCTCCTCTTCCTGTCCCTTCCCCACCGCGCGCCCTCCTTCCCTGACGCCTTCGTCGCCTCCCCCCACCGCCACCTCCTTCCTCGACGCCACCGCCTCCTCTCCTCCTATCCCCTCCCCACTACGCGCCCTCCTTCCCCGGCGCCTGTGTCACCTCCCCCCACCACGTGCCCTCCTTCCCCGATGCCTGCATCACCTCCCCCACCGCCACCTCCTTCCCTGACGCCGTCGCTTCCTCTCTTCCTTTTGAGCCCTAATCTGGTAGCTACTGGAATTCACTATTTTAGTTGATTTGGTAGCTACTGTCAAACAAGCCCTATTCTGAGATTCACAAATATATTCATCAAATTGTTTTACCAGACATGATTCATTGCAAAAATGACATAAAGTTTATGTTATGCTGTATCATTTTGATTATGTCATTGCTGCTATCTTTGGATTATGTAATTTTTGTATTGTTATTTGGGATTAGCAATTTATTCTTGCTCTTATTTTCAGCATGATGTTAAAGTTTAGGTTGCGTAACCTACGTCTCCCGTTCGAGAGTGGTTGTTTATGTATATGCCGATAGAAATGGCATATTTATCAGCAAGCAGTCTCAAATTGTCCAAGTTTTTTGGACAATTCGAAGATATGTGGTTCGGGCAAGTTCTTGAGCTGTTGTACAACTCCAGAGTAGATTTCGATAATGTCTCCCTGGTGTTCTCTGGATACACATCCCTCTTGACCTGTTGTCAGGACGTGTATCTGGAGAACAACGGGGAGATATTGCCGAAATTTTCTCTAGAGTTGTATAACAGATTAGAAACTTGCCCGAACAACATATCCTCGAATGGGATTAGGACCTAACCTATTTACAGATTAGGAGTCATCGTTTGTATGTATTTAGTTGGTCAACAGATATATTTTTCTTGAAGATTATTCGTTCATCTAGAATAATTACATGCTATGAATTATCCATTTAGTTGTTGCTTCACATGATTTATTGTCAAGTTCACATAATAGCTACAAATTGCTTTCTCTCATATCAAATATATGACCATGTCAGGTAAAAAACTTAAAATGTCATAATTAGACAGCATTGGCTCATCGCTAGATAGAGTTCAAGGCGCTCCTCAGGGGCTGAGCCAAGTTCCAAGTGTTGAGGCTCTGAGTAAGGTGAGGAAGGCTCGATGACCGAACAAAGGGGCCGCAGGGAGAGCACTGCAGGTTCTCTAGTTCAATGCCACGGGGGTTTGCACGGGTCCTCCCAAGAATAAGGGGCGATACCGGTCATTCCTCGGGCAATTGGTGAGAGAGAGGGTGCCCCTAACGGTTAAGGATTGGAGAAAGGAAGTTAGCGCCAAGCAGAAGAGTCGGCTGTGGGACGAGGTTAAGGACAAATGGATTATAGAGGAGGAAGATGAATGCAATGCGAGGCGGTACGCCACGAAGAGGATGGGAGTGGCCTTGAGGCACTTCAGGGTCCTCATGCACAGTGAGTACGTGCTAAAAGTCCGCACACCATTCGAGAGGTATCCGTTCGTGACTCTTGATGTTTGGGAGGAGTTCACAAGGATGAAGGGCACGCCCGAGGCAGAGCAGTTGAGAGAGAGGGACACCGCTATTCAGAGGCATAACATGCACCCGCACCACCTCAGTACAGGCGGCTATGAGGGGAAGAAGGCAGAGTGGGTGCGACTAGCCGAGGAGTGCACGAACTCCGGGACGACGATGCCTTACTCCCACACGTGTGAGGAGCGGGCACGCGACTGGGTATTAGCAAGGATAAAGAAAATCGCCGACGAGCAGCCTGTAGTTGCAAACCCTGTTACCGTGCACGTCGTCTTCATCATCGTAAGACATCTAACTTAGTGTGTTGTAGTAGACCCAACTTGTATTTCAGATCTAATTCGTACTCGCTTATTGCAAGAAGAGGTAAGACAACGGAAAGAGCACGGGACCTTTCAAAGCCAAGGGTCGAATGACATCCTGTCATCTGTGATCAGGAAGCCCGACCATAAGGGGCAGGTGCTTGCCACAGGGGCGGGGCATACGAAGAAGTCCTACTTCCAAGATGGCGCTGCGAGTGCTAGATCAAGATCGTAGGAGGCATGTGCGGAGCGCCTTAAGGACACTCTCAGGGAGCAGCTGACAGAGCAGCCGAGGGAGTAGATCAAGGAGGAGATGAGGGGGGAGATGATGGCACCTGAGGAGCGCCTGAGGGCTGAGATGATGGCGATGATCTCCCAAAGTCAGAGCTAGATACCGTCGCCTCCCATAGAGAAGCCTGAGCCCCGACCCAGTAGTGGTGGTTCCAAAAATGATAACACTGGTCCCCAGCTATAGGTAATAATTAAATTTTCCTGACTTAAAACTACGAGTGTAACTCCTACAATGTTTTTCCTCAATTTTCGCACTTCTTGCAGGCGCCTGCCAAGTGCCAGCTCACCCTGATGGAGGATAGATTTCCCGTGGAGCCTGCACGTGGGGTTGCATTTCCAGGCAAGGGGACCAACATTGTGCATGGTCAGCCCTTGGGGAAGGGCTACATGAGGGTGCAGGTGGACTACGTCCACGAAGACTTCGTATCACATGTGCTGCAGTTCCCCCCACAACGAAGATATCACCACTCTCGGGCAGGCACGCATGTCGTTTATCAAGTGGCCTACGACGGGTGTCGTATTGGTCAAGGTAAAAATCCACCCCATCTCCTCTATTATTCCTATAGTACTTCAACAAGTTACATATGCGTGTGCTTCATAGGTTCCTACCGTACCTGCGCCTGCTCCTGCTCCTACGCAGAGTGCAGAGCTCGCACATAAAAGGGTTAGCACGACAACCACTAAACCGCAGGAGGCCTCGGCGACTCCTTCGAAGAAGGCAAAGCTAACAGAGGCCACAACACCCCCTACACCACATGCAAAGCCCCTTGCCCCGACGAAAGTCGGTTGGCAATGTGAAGACTGATTTGAAGGGCTATGTACATGGAAAACCCTTGATTGGATCCAAGGAATTGAATGTTCTAGGTAAATTTAGTTGCTTCCTCCATGGATGGTACATTGATAAGGTCAAAGAGGGCGAGAGTCGAGAGGACTTCATTGTGAGGTATACAAAGGGACAGTTCCACCGCGACGAGGATGGGACATTCTCAGTCAGTTTTGACGATCTATTCCGTATGTACCAACTGAAGGTCATCGATATTTCTACTTTACGATCTTGGGCGCTGTGAGTAACGCACCATACACCTGATGACTTTCATAAGATTTCGCACTACGCTTTCTAACGTTCAACACGAGTTTCAGGGCAATGAGGCAGTGAGCCATGACGCATCAACAACCAGTTGGGTTTGTCGACCCCGAGGTGGTGTCTGTGACCGTGGCACGGCTTCAACCGAACTTCCTTGCCGGTTACATCAAGCTAGCTTTGAATGATAACTTCAAGAAGAAATTCATTCTATTCCTGTACCACGAGGAGTAAGTAGTACTTCACCCTTCAATTATTTGTACGCACTTACACCGCATGCGAACTCATTTTCTTGCACTGCATGCCATTTAATAAGTAACTATTGGGTTCTACTCGTCCTCGTTCTGAGTGAAAACACTGTCTACATTTTAAACTCGGTTGAGAACAAACCGATGGCCTACGTGATCAAGCCTCCTTTGGAGCAGTAAGTACATCACTGTAACTTAACACGTTCTGAATTTAACTATATTCATTTTTTTGACTCAATGACATCTCTCCAATGTATGTAGGGGTTTCTTGCCTACGTTAATGGAGGAGGGAAACACCATGCTAAAAAGGGCAAGACACTGGAGTATAAGCCCTTCAGTGTACAAGTGCCTACTATATATACGATTAATTTTTCTAACATGTAATCTTCGTGTGTTAAATTCTTTCTCTCTTCACAGTGTCATCAACAGGGCAGCGGTGACCTATGCGGCTTCTACGTCATGCACCACATGGCGTTCCTGATCGAAAGCTCACATCTTTTCCCTCAGGTATATGTACATGCATAATAATACACTTAGCCTTTTACATACAAATTTTAAAACTTAAATTACTGCACTACATTCTGTTTTGCAGGAGCTCACTATCATCCATAAGAGCTTAGAGAAGAAAGCACTGTGCCATACAAGATCACTTATGCCAGTGGTACTGGTTAGAAGTTATATCGGAGGGCGGTAGGTTTAGAGATCCTGAATCATCATACTAGTCCATATGTAAACAATATTAATTAGTACTGATTGTTAAGCATGCTTATGTTGTATGTTGTTACTGATTGTTAAGCATGCTTATGTTGTATATTATTACTACTGATTGTTAAGCATCCTTATGTTGTACTGATTGTTAAGCATGCTTATGTTTGTATATTGTCACCGAATGTGTTATGTGTTGTAATTAAAGTGTTTGTGATTTGTGAATGTGATATATGCATTCTGTGTTCTGTACTGCGAATGTGATACATATATATATGTGCATACTGACAATATGTGCAACCGATTCTGATGAGGGTCATCACAATTGGTTCTTATGTGCAACTGATACTGATAATAGGGCCATCAAAATCGGTTCTTCTATGAAACTGATTCTGACGGTTCTTAAAACAAATCGATTCTGATGATAATATAATCAGAATCAGTTCTTACATGAAACTGATTCTGATGATACTATCATCAGAATCGATTGCAACTAAGAACCGATTCCGATTATAGGGTCATTAGAATCGGTTTCACAGAAAAACCGATTCCGATAAGACAGTCATCAACATCGGTTTTAAGTAAGAACCAATTGTGATATTGTTATCAGAATCGGTTTCTATGTAAAACCGAATGTGATAATTTGGTCATCAGAATCGGTTCTACAAAAGAACCGATTATGACAATAGATCATCACGATCGGTTCTTCATAATAACCGATTCTGATGACCATATCATCACAATCGGCTTATCAAAAGAACTGATTGTGATGACTCCCTATCACAATCGGGCCAAAACCGATCGTGATAGTGTCTCCTCATCACTATCGAATGACTTTGTATCGCCACCAGAACTGATTCTAATGACAAAAAAGAGCCGATTTTAATGTACATTTCTGTAGTAGTGTGTGTTTTTAGGGTTTCTTGAGCTATTTTTAGGTGGTTGCGATTGAGAGGTGATATAGTGAAAAGAGACCCTGGATTTGGAAGTGTGGTTGCAGGTCCTTTTGTTCTAGATATTAAATCAAAAGGAATCAGCGGCCTCCTAGGGTGCAAATGTCTTCGAACTTGCGAAAAGGCCCTCTGAGAAATAAAAAATTATGGCAAGAGTTGAGCGAAAGGGCTAGCGATGGCCATTGCGTTCAAAACCTTTGCAAAAATGCCCTCATGGTTCTTCAGAATTGTGTTTACATATAGGAAGCAAGTGGGATTCATGACATCAATCAAGTATCCATCCAAGGCTTGGTAAAAGTGATTGAAATTTAGCAAATTTTCAGTCACTTATGAATAAACAACCCAAAGGCTGTGTAGGATAGATAAAGAGCTAGCTAGCTATGTAGCGTGGATGCTTGAGTAGGCATTGTAGCATAACAAGTACAGTGGTTATGGACATAGATACCTCTAATTAATACTCCATTCGTTCCGAGTACATGTCATTCCAGCTTTCAAATTTTGTTCCTATAATTTTGAGGTAACTTTTATCTTTTTTTCTTCTGTACCCTTCTCTCATTACTACAAAAGGACTCATATTAGACCTCTCATCACTGATGGGTTTTTTGCAAAAATAGTCAGTGATGAGTTTCATGCTCATCATAGACTGTTTTTAGCTAAAATCATCTATGATGAGACCCACATCACAGACAGTCTTAGTCAAAAACTATCTGTGATGAGCTTTTCATGGAAATAAATACAGAGCTCCCTAACCACCTCTATGCTTTTAGGGTTTCTTAAGCTATTTTTTAGGTGGCTGTGATTAAGAGGTGATATAGTGAAAAGAGACCCTGGATTTGGAAGTGTGATTGCATGTCCTTTTGTTTTAGGTGATCTAATGATGAGGACATAGCTACGTCGGATACACCCATGGCATCAATGGTCAACGAACAACAAAATCTTCTTAGTGATCAGCAACATTCAACCCACATATAAGGACCAATTACCCGAGCTCGTGTGCGACAACTAAATTATCAGGTGAACTCGTTTCTCGGGTTGCATAATTGTATTTTTAAGGGATGGACCACTGCATAATAATGTGCTTGTGCTTATGAATCATGGATTAGAACAGTAAGGACACAATCCCTCATCAAAACAAGTTAGAATACAAGCTTTTCCTAAAGTGGAAGCTGAAACGTCCATCTAGGAGCAGTCCACATTCAACTGGCCGTAACTTTTGCATTCGGAGTCTGTTCGGGATGGGTGAGTACTTGATTGAAGGCTTATCTCCTACACTGTCCAATAGATCTAGCCTCACTATCAAATTCCACTCGAGCTGTCCATAGCAGTAAAAAATATGCGACAGACTCAGTGTTTTGGGGTGCTGCGTCATCATTATTTTGGGCTAAGTTCCCATGTAATCAATGTGACGTGAGTCCACCTTCTAGCAGCCATCTCCTTAGCAATATCTTGGACAAGCTCCCTCTCTATCTCCTTAGGTTTTGTTCATTTGTTGTTTTCCCTTGGAGAAACACCCTTGGTTCCCCTTGTGTTGGTTAGCCAATCGGATTGAGTAACATAACCTCAATCATACTAGTGTGAGCTTGATCCTTGTTCTTGCTGGTCCTTTGATTGCTTGCAAGAATAGACCTTCGTGGTCAGGTCATCCAGGCTTTCGGCACGGTTGATAACAACTAGGAGTGTGGTTTAGCGATTGTAGGTGATCATCCTTGTGTAGTTCGTAGCCAGATCGTCAAAGTCATCCTCCGCTTAATCGAAGTTATCCTCTCACCAGAAGATCGAGCACATGTTCATTCATCCCCCATCATCTAAGATTATTAATTGGTTCTAATTTGCATTATATTCAAGATCTAGCTTGGTAAAGATGGAAATGAAGATGGTTTAGATCTAGCTTGGTGTAGATCCATTTGTTCTTTGTAATATAAAGTAGTAATAGGTTCTAATTGCATTATACTCAAGATGTAGCTAGTTAGGTAAAGAGAGAATCGAAGATGGTAAGGTGATCTAAGGTTAATATTTAGTTGGAATTGCATTATATTCAAGATATATCTAGCTTGGTAAAGAGGGAATTGAAGATGGTTTTGATCTAGCTTGGTGTCGATCTGTTTGTTCTTTTTGATCTAAAGTAGCAATTGGTTCTAATTGCATTATACTCAAAATGTAGCTAAATATGTAAAGAGAGAATTGAAGATGCTGAGTTTATATGTAGCTAGGTTAATTGGCAAGTTAATTTAAATGTAGCTTATATGTAGAATATTGTAAATCTATTTGTTCTTTAGATCTAGCATGGTTTATGATTTAATGTAAGGTTATAACTAGTTAATCTTTACTCCAATTTAAGAATGCGTGCATGCGCACTCCTAGTGCACTTAAATTCATTATTTAACACTTATTGTTATATATATAGCGTAGATGGACCAAAGCTAGATGTACGCTGAAAACCGTGCGAGTGCTAAGTATATTAATGGTGTCTCCGCTTTTAGAAGAGTTGCAGAGGAGGATATGTTGAACAAAGAGGTGAAATTTATTCCTTCTCCATGCAATGACAGTGAGAACCTGAGGATATTTTGAAATTCGGCGCAGATCAAAGCATACTTGATTCTAAAGGGTTTCAAAAGGGGGTATACATCACTACTACAGAATGATAAATCACTATCGCATCATCTGGGTTGGTTCTTAAGTTTTTTTTGAACAATTGATTATGATAGATGACTTAGAAGAGGGTGTTAATAATAATCACAATCAATTCTCAGGTTAGAAGAAATTGTGATGTAGCACTGGGTACATCACAATCGGTTCTCAGGTTAGAAGCGATTGTGATGTTACCAGTGCTACATCACAATTGGTTCTAACCTAAGAACTGATTGTGATGTGCTTCGCTAGGTTATTTATACCCTCAGACAGAACTCTCCTCTGTTGTTGTTCTAGAGGCTAAGAAAACCGCTGCCACCCAAAAAAATAGCACATATTCTGGTTAGAAGCAATACTTGGGAGAGACATTTTGAAATCCTTAAGGTTGGGTGTTAAGAGGGTAAATTTGAAGGCCTAGCTTGAGGAGATTTCCCTGGTTTTTTCCCCATTTGTGGTTTTCTTCAAAATATGAGCATTCCTTCAAACCCCTTCAATTTTGCACTAGAAAATTTTGATATGTCACAAAGAGAGTTTAGGTTGTACTGGAATTGTGTGTATCCTATCAGATTTCACACCCTTTATTTGACAAGCACACATCCATTTAATTATCTTTGTAGTGCTCTCGTATTAATCTAGAATTATTATTACTGTTATATCATGAATGTTGGAGTTTAGGTTGCGTAACCTACTTCTCCCGTTCGAGAGTGCTTGTTTATAAATATGCTGAAATGGCATATTTATAAGCAAGCACTCTCGAATTGTCCTCATTTTTTTGGACAGTTCGAGAAAATATGGTTCGGGTAAGTTCCTGAGCTATTGTACAATTCTAGATATGGTTTCACCAGCATCTCCCTAGTGTTCTTCAGATACACACCCCTCTTGACCTATTGTCAAGATGTGTATCTGGCGAACAGTGGGGAGATGCTGCCGAAATTTTCACTGGAGTTGTACAACAGCTTAGAAACTTGCCCAAACCATATTTCCTTGACCTAATTAGAGATTAGGAGTCATCGTTGGTATGTACTTAGTTGGTGCACAGATAGATGTTTGTTTAAGACAATTTAATTAGTCAACTTTGTTAATGGTTGCACTCTTATATTATTTCATTGAAGTCATAAGATTTGCAAGCTACTATATTAATTAGGTAATTCGATATCATTGTTGTTGATGTTTTAAATGTATTTCTCCTAACTAGGGAATTAGAAGCTCTTAACTAGAGAAGAAGGTATCAGAAGTACAATTATATATCTTGAAACCTGACCTCTATTCTAGGGCTGGGCTAATAAACCAGAAACCGAAAACCGAAACCGTTAAAACCGGAACCGAAGTCGAAAAAACCAAAACCGAATTATTCGGTTGTTGATTCAGTTAGCTGTATGGAATAACTGAACTTTTTTCGGTTAATTCGGTTTTAACCCTCGGTTACGGTTAATTCGGTTTTAACCCTCGGTTAACTGAACTAACCGAACTTTGATAAAGAGACCCACCAAATCGGAGATATTTGAAAGCACCTCGTCTGTTTCCCATCGCCATAGCCAGTCAGAGGCTCCTTCCTTAATGCCTGAAACCATAATTGCACAAGGAGCATTTTAGTATGAAACAAACAACTGGACTGTCCTTAAATTCAGGTGTCAAAAGAGGGGGCTACAAACGGTGGCTACTTGAGCAACAAAGTTGCTAATGACACGGCCATCATCATTGCCAAGTTCGGTTAATTCGGTTAAAACCGAAACCGAAACCGAACTATCGGTTAACCGAATTGTTAGTTACTGAAATTTTCAAACATAATTCGGTTTCAATTTTGAAATAACCAAATTTCCAAATAAACCGAAACCGAATTTTTTGGTTAAACCGAATGCCCAGGCCTACTCTATTCTACAAATGTAATGAAATGATGTCTCAATATTCAAAATAGCTAGCTAGTTGTCGCTCCAGTTTTTCCTTAATTTATTGTGCATAGTGTAATTGCAGATGGATTGTAAAGAATGGATATATTGAAGAAGCCATGTAAGTGCTGAATTTCAGATGGTGTTAAGGAGTTCAAAAATACAGAAAAAGACATGGTGAAGAGAGGTATAAACTTCATATATTGTACTCAACTCAAATTGAAGACACCTAATTTGATATGGCTTCATGAGGAATTACACATATTGGATCCATCACACGGAGACAAGTAGTACCTTTCCGGTATGCAACGAAGACATGATTAAACCTAAGGACGAGTTACAACGTGATATATTTGAGGAGGATAATTTAGATCAAATGTTGAGGGATGTGAAGGAAAATTACACGGAGTTTGATAGAAGACAGTGCCAAACCTCTGTTCTCAAGTTGCAAAAGCGGAATACACCAAGTTGGGTTCGGTCCTTGCATTGTACTCTTTAAACGAAAATTATGCTTACAAAGTAAAATTTGCCATATCTTTTAAATGATGACTATTTTTTTGAATTTTCATCTTGGAAAAGCCATGAAGTATCCCAAAGTATGTTTGTGCCAAATTTCAAATAATTTCAACTATGTTTTAAAAAGTTATTCCTTTTTCTCTTTGATCAGAAGCTGAAAATTCAAACTCCTGCCTGTCTAATCAAAAACATCATCTCAATCTGTTCCTAACTGGAACTGTATGTGATGATTGAAGATATATTATCGCAATCAGTTTGTAAATGGTACGATTGTGATTGCCCTTTGTTTTACTATCAGTTTGGATTTAAAACCAATTGTGGTTTATTATTTTTCTGTCAGTTTTAGTTAAAAACCGATGGTGATTGGCTTCATTTTGTTGTCGGTTTGGATTAAAAACTGACTATGATTTTGTTATTTTTGTTGTCGGTTTGTATTAAAGATTGACTGTGATTTCCTGATTTGTGCTATCGGCTTGGTTGAAAAACTGACTACGATGGTTTTCTTTGGATATTAGTTTGTATGAAAAACCGACACAGCTATTTTTCTTATCGGTATTTAATGCCCGACCACTTGCGGTTGTCACTCTCCTGCAGCCCACTATCGTCCTACCCTTGATGCCCCTGTCGCTTGCAAGACCCGCAACCCCCGTCGGCCCTCTCACCATAGCTGCCGCTGACCTTCCCCATTGCCGCCGACCTCCCCATCGTCACTGACCTCTCCCTCCCTGCAACTGGTCGCCGCCGACCTCCCCCATCGCTACCGACCTCCAACATCACCGCTGACCTCCCCTCCCTGTAGTTGGTCGCCGCTGACCTCCCCCGTCACAGTCGAACTACCCCTATTGCCGCTGAGCTCTCCTCGGTCGCCCTCGAGCTCGCCACCATCGCCTAGAGCTCGTATTTCTTTAGCACCATTTTTACTTATTTTGTAGATTATTATGTCAACTGCATAAGGAGGAGAATGATGCCACAGCCACTCAAAATTCATGCTGATGTTTTCTTCCTAATGCTGTCAGTTAATGTGGAGTGTTGAACTTTGATTATTTTTGCTTCACATAGAAAGTTAAAATCAAAATCTATCACAAGAAATAAGCTCATGTCCTCATGAAATAGTTAAATTAGGTAGGGGCAACCTGGGCACTTGGGATACAAATTTGAGACCTGATTACTTAAGGGACAGTGTCCGGACTCGAATATGCAAATCCAGACCCTCTGTATATTCCGCACTAGTCCAGGATCACGTTAGTGCACACAGGCTCAACATAGATGTATATCACAATCATACTCATCGATAATATAATGAGGACTTCATCAAGTTAATTATAACTATTTAACGACCTTATGGCTATCCTTACTTGAGTACGCCACGTAGGGCTAAAACTGAAAAGTAAATGAACAACAACAGAAATAATCATAAGCATAAAAAACCCTTCAACTGCCACAGGCAACTGACAAGATTTGCACCCTAATTGTTCGTCTCCTCTTGGAATTCCTCCTCAAAAGCAGGTGTTGCTTTTTCTCTAACTGATGATGTTTTGCTGCAAAGGGTGAGTACATAAGGCACTCAATAAGCTATGTACAAAATGCAAATCTAACATACTATATGCATGGCTTAGTACAAAGGATAGGCTATCAGGTTATTTTTGCATAAACAACATTTGTAAAAGAATAGCATAAAGGGAACGTATCCTGTGAACACAAATATTTGGTGAAAACACGGTGCACACCAACTAAGAAAAGTTTCAAAAAATTCTGAAAAAAATCATGGATGTACATGATCAAATTCATCCTATGATAGAAGTTAAAAAATTGATCATGAATCGAACTATTCATCGCTCATGGTCAAGTTTGTCTTTTTTATTACTCTTCGCACAAGATGAATTTGATCATGAAATTTTATATGTAGATGGGCTAAGCTGATATGTACATCCATGATTTTTTTCAGAATTTTTTAAAACTTGTCTTAGTTGGTGTACACCATGTTTTCACCAAATATTTGTGTGCACAGGATACGTTCCCTAGCATAAATGGATTGAAAGCCAGTAAAACAAATAAATACAATAATAACTTTTGCAATTGTTTTCTAATAACCAATTCACAACCTTATTTCACAATTCAACATCCATTCGCACATTTGTTTTGATAAAATCTAACCCATGACTGTAATCACCGAGTAATGCTTAATACTGCCAACACGACTATTCGAATAGCTTTTACACTCTGCAGAGGTTATACATTTTACCCACAAGATACAATCATACACCACAAAGGTGAGCGATCATAACAAAGCCTTTCCAATGCTTATCTAAACCCAGTACTATTCGCTAAAGTTTCAACACTGGTGGGCTAGTTACCACATCCAGAACCCCCCTCTTGCACCATGTAAGCCAACCCGTGCGAGGACTGGTTACCACTACCTGAGCCTCATACCACCACTAGTAGTACCAAAGTTTAGACTCAACAAATTAATCAGCTAGGTCTATCCTATACCAGACTTGTGGTTGTATGAATGGCTCAATTCAAATTCTTGCCAGGTTAAGTCCTTAATTGAACAAGGCAAGACTAATCAAAAATCATCATAACTATAAACCATATTTATCATAAAAAATCAATGCGACCGCCCACGTGCCACCTTGGCCCACCACAAATGCATACCACTTGCCTCGGTCTAAATCATTTTATCACCCTAGTTGATTTGCCATGCACTACGTGCCATCAACAATACCAACATTATGTGACAACACCCGACACACAAGTTAACAATATGTTCCATAGTCATTAAGCAAGATTATCCATTTGCATGTAAAATGATGAATAGTGACATGGCTAAGCATACTACTTGCGTTCTAACTACCCACATTGGCAATTATAGCTACCAATTAACATTAAACCATTCTAGGGTGACAAAGACATGACATACGACATAGCAAAGTTGATGTAATTCAAGTGGATGACTAGCTATAACATACAATACTTTGAAACAATATAATATTTAAAGCATGGGTTCGACATGGTCAAAGCATGACTTGCCTTCAAAAAGCTCTGACTTCTACTCTGGACCTTGTTCAAGTGCTGGCTCCTCAACCACGAACACACCGGGCAACTCGATGTCTTGGCGCAAGATCAACTCTAAAATAGAGGGTAAGATCAACTCAATAAATACCCAAAATAGAGGGTAAGATCAACTCTAAAAATTAAATAAAGTTCATCATTAAATAGAGCTTAATTTTACAAATTTTTAGAAACTAGAATCACCTCAATCAGACCTTGGGAGCAAAAGATATAGCCATTCAAAGTTTGAAATAAATGAAAAATCAGAAATTCTGAATTAATTATTTTTACATGGCAAAATAGGATTTATGATGTCATACTGACATCAGCACCGAAAATGATTTTTTGCCAAAATATTTTTCTACAAAAAATCGAATTATGACATCACACTGATGTCAGCGGACACGTGGCCCAATCAGATGTTGGCACGCAGTGCAACAAGAGAGCGACACGCGTCTCCGGCGCATGGACTCAGTCCACGGCCACCGCTGGTCCATGGTGGACCAACGACACTATGTCATGCACCGGCTGACGCAGGCAGCAGACGTGGTGTCGTTAGATCGACGACACGTGGCGTTGGATCGACGATTGCGATGGAGACACGCAGCGGCACGGGTCTCACTGCGGCTTGGTGAAATCTTAGCCATCCGCGCAAGATCCAATGGTGAAGATTAATTGTGGTGACGTGGACAGCGACTAGCGGCGGTGACGCCTCGGCTTTCGTGTGACACGTGGCAGCAGGAGACTGGCTCTGTGCGCAATGCGATTCTAGCCATTAAATTTGAATCCCACGATCAAGATCTGCTGAAGCAATACATCAACGATGGACATGCGGCACCTGATCAGACCATTCATCATAGATCCAATGGCTGACAGCGGCGATGCAATGCGGCACAATCTGAACCATACGAATAAGATCTAACAGCAGGGGCAGAAGGAGTAGTTTACTATTCTCTTGGCGATGTAGCTTGATCCTGTCCGTTGGTTGAAGATCTAATGGTGGTCGAGCTTCCAAATGATGATGGCGGCACGACGGCGAAGTCCTTGCTACAGAGGAAGAAGACGACACACGACGCGGCATTCCAGGGGTCCTCCGATGGCACGGGATGGTGTGTTTAAAGTGGCTCGGTGAGGGCGACACTCCGTGGCCTTGGCGACGGCGGAAGCAGACCGACGGCGACAGGACGAGCGGTGAAATTGGTTCTGAATTCTGGCAAGCTCGCGCAGGCGAACTGGGGCATCTCAGCGTGTGCACATTGACCAGAAGATGCGTTGAGAGGTGGGGAATCCAAGGGTGGCGACGGCTCTTTAAATAGCGGCCTCGGCTTCCATGTGGGGTGCGAAAACTCGAACAGAAACAGCGGCGACAGCGGATTCAGATGAGATACGATGAGTTGATGTGGCTGCATCTCAAGCGTCCACACAGACACGATCGAGCGACCATCAACGAGCATTGGCGCGGCGTGATGACAGTCGTCCGATCAAGTTCCAACGACTGATATGTTAGGGTTTCGGCGGAGCGGGTCGCACGGCACGGGAAAAAAGGGCTGGACCGGAGAGATTTGGACCAACACTATTCAGCGAAATTTAATACATTTTCAAATTAAAATAATTCAGATAAATAGATTAAGCCAAATAAAATAGCAAAAATATCAGAAAAATCCAAAAAACAAATCCTAAAAATACCTTAAGACATTTAGAACCCAAATAAAATATTTCCAGCAAAAGATCATTAGTACTTTTTGCTAAACAAATAAATGATAGCAAATAGCCTATTTTAATAAATAAAAATTAATTAAATAAATTCTAAAAAAAATCAAATAAAAGGAAAAAGCACAGTAAATCCAAAAATGCAAAAATTTGGAAGTTACAAACCTTCCCCCTTAACGGAATTTCAACTCCAAGATTCAGGGCTGACTAAGGAATAGGTTTGGAAATTCTAACTTCAGATCCTCTTCTCGCTCTCTTGTGGCCTCACTCTCAGAATGATTGCTCCACTGCACTCTACAAAAACGCATTAACTTATTCCGGGTTCTGCGATCAGCTACATCCAGAATCTTGATTGGCTGCTCCTTGTAGGTTAGATCCTCCTGCAATTCAATTGACTCAAATGGCATCAACTCTACGGGTACTCGAAGACACTTCTTCAACTGAGACACATGAAATACATTATACACTCCTACCAATGAATGCGGCAATTCCAACTGGTATGAAACGGACCAATATTTCTTGGTGCAAGCTTTCCT
Organism: Guadua angustifolia; assembly: GCA_036346375.1. NCBI lineage: Eukaryota > Viridiplantae > Streptophyta > Magnoliopsida > Poales > Poaceae > Guadua > Guadua angustifolia. The sequence goes on from CM070501.1 coordinate 19,939,787, forward strand.
TTGGTATGAAACCTTTTTACTCCTTTGAGAGGAGTTACTCTGAGATACACGAAATCATCAAGCTCAAAACTTAATTCTCGATGGTGATTATCGGCATAACTCTTCTGCCTTGATTGAGCAGTCTTCAACCTCTCTCTAATTATGGAAATTTGCTCTTCGGCTTCTTCAAAATATCTGGTCCAAAAATCAATCTTTCTCCTGTCTCATTCCAATTCAGCGAGTTGCAACAAGAGCAACCATACAAGGCCTCAAATGGCGACATTTGCAAACTGACCTGATAACTGTTGTTGTAGCTAAACTCAGCATACAACAAATATTTATCCCACGTAGTAGTATTGGCTAGGGCACAAGCTCTTAACATATCTTTCAAAATCTGGTTGACTCTCTTGGTCTGACCATCTATCTAAGGATGATAAGCTGTACTAAAATTTAGGCGAGTTCCCATTGTTTCATGCAACTTATTCCAAAATCTCGAGGTAAATTGGGTACCTCGGTCTGATACTATCTTCTTTGGTACACCATGCAGACACACAATTCTTGACATGTACAACTCTGCTAAAAAATGAGTAGGTGGTTTTCACTGGTATAAAATGTGCAACTTTAGTCAAGCGATCAATTATGACCCATATTGAATCATACCTACTCTGAGTCTTGGGTAAACTGGTGATAAAATCCATACCAATTTCCTCCCACTTCCATTCAGGCACTTTCAAAGGTTACAACAAACCAGCTGGTCTCTAATGCATTGTCTTCACTCTCTGACATATATCACATGAAGCAACATGCTCAGCAACTTCACGTTTCATATTCGGCCACCAAAATCTTACCATCAGGTCCTGATAGATCTTTGCATTTCCTGGATGAATAGAGTATTTTAAATCATAAGCTTCTTCAAGAATCAATTGCTTCAATTCCTTCTTATGTGGCACACAAATTCGACCTTTCATCCATACGGTTCTCTGCGCATCCAATGTGAAATTCTTAGCTTTACCTTCCTCTATCTTAGACTTAATCCTCTTTATTTTGGCATCATCTTTCTACCCTTCTCTAATTTGATCCTCCAAAGTAAGCTTCACCTCCAGAGTAGCTAGAAATCCTTTTGGTACTACCTCTAATCTCAGCTTCTGAAATTCCTTGCATAACTCAGGCTGACTTTTCTAAATCATCATATTAACACTGTGACTCTTTTTGCTTAACGCATTGGCTACCACATTAGCCTTTCCAGGGTGATAATGAATTTCTAGATTATAATCCTTGATTAACACTAACCATCTTATCTGCCTCATATTCAGGTCTAACTGAGTGAAAATATACTTTAAACTCTTATTATGGTCCATATATATTTCACAACGATTTTCAATAAGATAGTGACGCCATATCTTTTAGGTATGCACTACTATAGCTAATTCTAAATCATGCATCGGGTAATTCTCCTTACGTGGCCTTAACTGCCTTGATGCATATGCAACAACTTTACCATTCTGCATAAGCACACATCCAAGTCCTTGATGCGAAGCATCACAATAAATATCAAAACTGTTTTGAATTTCTAGCAACACTAACACTAGTGTAGATGTTAACTTTTTTTTTAATTCTTCAAAACTCTTCTCACAATCTGTTGTCCATGCAAATTTCTTCTCTTTCTTCAGCAATTGCATAAGGGGTCTAGCAATTGTTGAGAATCCTTCGATGAATCGACAGTAATATCCCGCCATTCCAAGAAAACTACGAATCTAAGTCATTGATTTTGATTACTCCCATGCAACACTGCCTCAACATTACTGGGGTCGATTGTAATACCTTTGGCAGTCATCACATGGCCAAGAAATTTCACTTTTTCCTTCCAAAAATCACGCTTACTAAACTTGGCATACAATGTTATGCTCGAAGCTTCTCCAAACCAGCCTCAAATGTTCTACATGATCCTCTTCTGTCTTGGAGTAGACAATAATATCATCTATAAAAACGACTACAAACTTATCTAGATATTCCTTGAAAACTTTATTCATTAAGTTCATAAAATATGCAAGGGCATTGGTCAAGCCAAATGATATAACTGTGAACTCATAATGACCATATCTGGTGGAAAATACTGTCTTGGGTATATCTTCGACTCGAATCTTCAACTAATAATATCTTGATCGAAGATCTATCTTGAAGAAAATTCCAGCTCCTCTTAATTGATCAAACAAATCATCGATCCTGGGTAGCGGATACTTGTTCTTTATTGTCACCTCATTCAACGCTCGATAATCAATGCACATTCACATACTTTCGTCCTTTTTTCGAACAAACAAAACAGGCGCTCCCCATAGTGACGAGCTTGGTTTTACAAAACTTTTTATCTAGAAACTCCTCAATTTGCTTCTTCATTTCTACCAACTCATCTGTAGGCATCCGATATTGTCTCTTGGCTGTTGGAGCTGTACCAGACACCAATTCAATCACGAACTAAATATCTCTATCAGGTGGCATTCTAGGTAATTTCTCAGAAAAAACATCTAAATATTCATTCATGACAGATACCTCCTCAATACTGACTGCTTTAACACTGTTAACTATCATCTGACCATCATGAACTACGGCTGCTTGGACTTCCACTCTTTCGCCTTTTAGGTTTTCAATTGACACTACTCTTCTACCACAATCCAGCACAATCCTGTGTTTAGACAGTCAATCCATTCCAAGAATAACATCTAATGTTTGGGTTTCCAAGATAATAAGGTTCACTAGGAACTCTATTTCATTCATGAGCATATTTACTCCCATACATCCTAGATTGCATTTCTGATCCAGGGGATTGGACTAAAAGCATGCACTTAAGATTCTTAACTTCTAACCCATTCCCAACAGGAAAATCTTAAGAGATAAAAGAATGTGAAGCTTCAGAGTCAAACAAAACTGTAGTAGGTACTGAGTTAACTAGAAATTTACCTAGTACAACGTCCGATGCTTCCTGGGCCTCATCAGTCATGATATGATTAACACGACCTCTCACCATGGCTTAAGTTGTGGCTCCAGATTGGACAGCTCCATGGTTCTCTCCTGGTGCAGGCGTCTTGGCTGGCGTTGATCCAAGGTTGAAGTGAACAAACGTAACACCTCCTCTCTTTGGACTGTTATTGGCGAAATGTCCTGGCTCATTGCAGCTAAAACAATGCCTAATTGCCGATTGTTGACCTACTCCTAGTGCATCATTGATTTGAACAGGTGTCTGAAAATTATGCCCACTTGGATGGGGTGCGGAAGAAGGCGTCTTAAAAACTATCTTGGCCTAAAATCTGAAAAACTACTGTGGTGCAACCCTCATCTTTTGCTGCCCTTGGCAAGCTTCCTGCTGTGCCATCCTGTGCTTGCGGTTGTCATCCAACTCCTTGCGCTTATCCTCAAGAATAAGGGTCATGTTCACTAATTCTTGAAAATCAGAAAAGTTATGGGTGATTAACCCAACTTGCAGTCCAGAATTCAGTCCCTTCATGAAGCGAGACTGCCTTGCCCTGTTAGTCGCTACATCCTCAAGTGTGTAGCGAGCAAGCTGTGTAAACCGATTTAGATATTTTGCCATAGACTGGTTTCCTTGCTTGATGGCTCTAAATTCTTCCTTCTTAAAGTCCATAACACCTTTTGGAACATGGTACTAATGGAAAGTGGCAGAAAATTCTTCCCAAGTGATTTCTTGTGGGTTCTGCTACAATGCACAGTAATTCTCCCACTATTTAGCAGCGGTACCTTCAAGCTGGTGAGAAGCATAAAGCACCTTCTCATTCCCTTCACACTGGGTGATATGCATCTTCCTCTCGATTGTCCTCAGCCAGTCCTCAGCCTCAATTGGGTTAGCATTCTCTAAAAATGTTGGCAGACGGGTCCTCATAAAGTCTGACAGCTTTGAGTATGGATGGTTTTCATTGCCAGCAGCTTGGTTTGCATTATTAACCACTGCTTGATTGGCAAAGTGATGCATATGCTTCATCATGGTCTGCATAAGCTGAGTCTGTGCAGCAAGAAATGCTCCAAATTTACTCATGTCAACTGAGGGTGCTGCTTGAGGAATTGGTGATCCATTCCGATTCTCATTCTAGCGGCTTCCACTTCCGTTAGCTCCATTGTTTCCGTGAGTCTGAACCATCTATTGATCACTCCAAAGTTTAGAAAAAAGAGGAAAAATAACATATACAAGTAATATAAAGACTTATGCAGGGGAAAAGGTTCTTAAATTCAAACTTCAAATTTATTAACTTTATTTAATACTTGGTATGGCTGCTCACAACTGCCTAAGGGCAATGCAGCGCATACTACACTCTCAAAAAGGCCATAAAAACTTTCAATAACCTAACAAGCATTACTAAATTTACTAAGGGCAACACTCTAACTTAGACTCAAGCGACCCATTACTCGAGTCACAACTACTACCACTAAAGACTCTATCTAGTCGCTAAGCCATCCTGGATGTGGACCTCTTGGCGGACACTACGGTGGCCGACGCGGCATCGGGGCGAACTTGTTTCAATGGCTAGGATTCTCATTAGATGACACTGATCCTTGACTCTCAGGCTCTGGCACAAGCTCCTCCAGATCCTTCTTAGACTCCTCCAGCTCATTTGCCTCCTCCCTGAGGTAGAGAACCTCCTCCAACTCGGCCATCCTCTCGGAAGCCATCCTCCTGGCCTCTCGAAGGACCTTCTTGGCCTTCTCCAATGCCTCGTACACCTCAGAAAGCTCTTGGTTGGTTGTCTTCGTGAGGGTCTCCTGGGCTGAAGCAAGACGCGCCAAGTGGACGATGGTGGCATCCTCCTCCCTCTTGACCCTATCTTTAGTGACAGTGCTTCCACTAGGATGGTACTTGAATACTGTGGACTCCAACTCTAAGGCGTAGTTACAAGCAAAGGAACGAAGGGCAAGACGAGCGGCCTCCTGAATCTTAGCTTCAAATGTTGACCTTCTCATGGAGATGTTGACGGGGCGGCTCTTGATGGTATTCTCCTTGGCGTAGACCGTGATCTTATAGATTGTTCCTCTTATCTTTCCGTTCATGATCCATTTGGTACCACGATAAATAGGATGATCGAAGCCTCCCAACAGCTGTAGCATCCTCCAAAGCTCAACAACGAAACCTCCCTTACGTTCTCTATAAAGGCACTCCATCTCAACTTGCAGAAAAGCGGTACCTGTAAAAACCTCAACTCAAAAACAAGAGAAAAAATAGAAAAAATCAGCAAGGGTGGAAAGCAAGAAAGATGGGACAAGTCAAGATCCTTTTAATCTTTCAAGTTAATTTTGCCTTTAGAAAATAGTTTTGGACACTCCTAAGGCGACAATCTAACTAGAGCTTGACCTATAGTCAACCTGGATTTGATACCACCTCGGTCAGGACCCAAATATGCAAACCTGGACCCTCTGTGTATTATGCACTAGTCCAGGATCACGCTAGTATACACAGGCTCAACATAGATGTATATCATAATCATACTTAGCGATAATATAATAAGGACTTCATCAAGTTAATTATAACACATTAGTGACCTTATGGCCAACCTTACATGAGTATGCTACGCAGGGCTAAAATTGAAAAGTAAATGAACAACAGTAAAAATAATCATAAGTGTAGAAAACTCTTCAACTGCCACAGGCAACTGACAAGATTCACACCCTAATTGTTCGTCTCCTCTGGGAATTCCTCCTCAAAAGTAGGCGTTGCTTCGTCTCCAACTGATGATGTTTTGTTTCAAGGGGAGAGTACTTAAAGCACTCAACAAGCTGTGCACAGAATGCAAGTCTAACATACTATACACATGGCTTAGTACAAAGGATAGGCTATTAAGTTATTTTGCATAAATAGCATTTGTAAAAGAATAGCATAAATAGATTGAAAGACAGTAAAACAAATAAATGCAATAATAACTTTTGTAATTTTTTTTCAAAAACCAATTTACAACATTATTTCACAATTCAACATCGATTCCCACATTTGTTATGATAAAATCTAACCCTTGACTGTAATCACCGAGTAATGTTCAATACCACGAGCACAGCTATTCGAATAGGTTTTAAACTCTGCAGAGGTTATACACTTTATCCACAAGATACAATCATACACCACAATGGCGAGTGATCGTAACAAAGCTTTCCAAAGCCTATCTAAACCCAGTACTATTCGCTAAGGTTTCAACACTGATGGGACTGGTTACCACATCCAAGGCCCCCCTAGCTTGCACCATGTGAGCCAACCCGTATGAGGACTGGTTACCACTACCTAGGCCTCACACCACCACTAATAGTACCAAAGTTTAGACTTAATAAATTAATTAGCTAGGTCTGTCCCAAACTAGACTTGTGGTTGTATGAATGACTCACTTTAAATTCTTACCAGGTTAAGTCCTTAATTGACCAAGACAAGACTAACCAAAAATCATCATAACCATAAACCACATTTATCATAAAAAGCAATGCGACCGCCCACAAGTGACATTGGCCCACCACAAATGCATACCACTTGCCTCGGTCTAAATCATTTTATCACCCCGGTTGATTTGCCATGCACTACGTGCCATCAACAATACCAACATTGTGTGATAACACCTGAAACACAAGTTAACAACATATTCTATAGTCATTAAGCAAGATTATCCATTTGCATGTAAAATGATGAATCGTGCCATGGCTAAGCATACTATTTGCGTTCTAACTACCCACATTAGCAATTATAGCTACCAATTAACATTAAACTATTCTAGGGTGACAAATGAGATATGACATATGACATAGCAAAGTGGATGTAATTCAAGTGGACAATTAGCTATTCCCGACATATGGAAAATAAGTGATAATTAAAATAACATGCAATACTTTGAAATAATATAATATTTAAAGCACGTGTTCAACATGGTCAAAGCGCGACTTAACTTCAAAAAGCTCTGACTTGTGCTCTGGACCTTGTTCAAGTGCTGGCTCTTCAACCACGAACTCACCAGGCAACTCGATGTCTGTGCGCAACGAAAGAGAAGGCAATAAATCCCAAAATAGAGAGCAAATTTATCTCCAAAAATTAAATAAAATTGTCTATTAAATAGATCTTAATTTTATAATTTTTTAGAAACTTGAATCACCTCAATTGGAGCTCGGATGCAAAAGATATAGCCTTTGAAAGTTTGAAATAAATGAAAAATCAGAAAAAATCAGAAATTCCGAACTGACCAAATTATTTTTACATGGGAAAATAGGATTTATGACATCATGCTGATGTCAGCACTGAAAATGATTTTCAGCCAAAATATTTTTCTACAGAAAATCGAATTATGGCGTCACACTGACGTTAGTAGACACGTGGCCCAATCAGACGTTAACACGCGGCGAAGCCAGAGAGTGACACACATCTCTAGCGCATGGACTCGGTCCACGGTCAGCACTGGTCCACGATGGACTACCGGCACTGTGCCATGCACCAGCTGACGCAAGCTAACATAGGCAGCACACATGGCATCATTAGATCGACGACACGTGGCGTTGGATCGACAGCTGCGAGGAGACACACGGTGGCACGGGTCTCACTGCGGCTTGGTGAAATCTCAGCCATCTGCGCAAGATCCAACAATCAAGATTAATTGTTTGTTGTCAACAGCAACTAGCGGTGGCGTCGCCTCGGCTTTCGCCCTACATGTGGCAGCAGGAGACTGGCTCCACGCGCGGTGCGATTCCAACCACTCGATTTGAATCCCATGGTCATGATCTACTGAAGCAACGCATCAATGACGAACACGTGGCAGCTAATCGGATCGTTTGGCATAGATCCAATGACTATTCGGCATAGATCCAATGGCTGACAGTGGCGATGCAACTCGGCACAATTTGAACCATACGATTAAGATCTAACGACCGGGGTAGAAGGAGTAGTTTACTATTCTCTTAGCGACGTGGCTTGATCCTGTCCATTGGTTGAAGATCTAACAGTGGTCAAGCTTCCAAATAGTGATGGTGGCATGGCAGCGAAGTCCTTGCTAGAGAGGAAGAACATGACGTGTGACGAGGCGTTCCAAGGGTCCTCCAACGGCGCGAGATGGTGTGTTTGAAGTGGCTCGGTGAGGGCGACACTCCGGTGGCCTTGGCGACGGTGGAAGCGGATCGACGGCGACGAGACGAGCGGCGGAACTGGTTCTAAACTCTGGTGAGCACGTGCAGGCGAATAGGGGTGTCTCGGCATGTGCCCATTAACTAGAAGATGCATTGAGAGGTGGGGAATCCAAGGGTGGCGACGGCGCTTTAAATGGCGGCCTCGGCTTCCGTGTAGGGCGCGGAAACCCAAACAGAAACAGCGACGATAGTGGATTCGGATGAGATACGGCGAGTCAACGTGGCTGCATCTCAAGCGTCCACACAAACATGATCGAGTGACCAACAACGAGTGATGGCGCGGCATGATGACGATCGTCCGATCAAGATCCAACGGCCGATAGGTTAGGGTTTTGGCGAAGCGGGCCGCACATCACGGGAAAAATGGGCCGGACCAGAGAGATTCAGCCAAACACTATTCAGTGAATTTTAATACATTTTTGAATTAAAATAATTTAGATAAATAGATTAAGCCAAATAAAATAGCAAAAATATCAGGAAAAATCTAGAAAAATTCCAAAAAATACCTTAAGACATTTAGAACCCAAATAAAATATTTGTAGCAAAATATCACCAATACTTTTCACTAAACAAATAAAAGATAGCAAATGGCCTATTTCAACAAATACAAAATGAATTAAATAAATTCTCAAAAAAATCAAATAAAAGAAAAGGCACAATATATCCAAAAAAAGCAAAATTTGGGATGTTACAGACAGCTTCTCAAGGATCTGATACAAGGACAGTTGGGTAATTAGGGGGTGTTTGGGATAGCTTCAACTCCACAAAAATCCGTGGAATTGGTGGAGCAGGGTATTCCTAGCTCTAGATATTTATGGAGCTGGAGCTGTGGGTCATTAAGAGTGTTTAGGTGGGTCATTTTGTTTACATTTTAGACTAAAATTATAAACTTAATTTACTTTATTTTAGCCTACAAGCTCCAGATCTGAGGTGGAGTTGGGATCTGGAGCTCTGCCAAATAGGGCCTTAGTGTCCCTCTGCTTTCAACTTATTGCTCATCCCCGATAGTGTTTCCACTAAATTAGTGTTTGTGTTTGCAAGATCAAGATGTTCATCATGGCTATTGTTAGGAGTTCCTGATTTACAATGGTAATAAATTCTCTTGGTGTACTTGCTTGAAGGTCCTTTAGGTGATTCAGCCAATCTGTACAAATGAGAAAACACATCAATTTCAAATTTTAATATTGATGAATACTTATGCCAGGGGTACCCCACAGCAAAGTATACATCTATTTCAAGATCGTCTTTCTCTCAGTCGTATGGACATGGCAGCAAGACTGGCGGCGATGCAGAGTGCTAGAGAGGGTATTACCAAAGTCTCCGTCCCTCACTGATGGGATTATCACTAAATATTGGCTGGAACACCAGATGATCCATTTTGAGCCCAGCTCTAGGCCTCGAGGGGCCACGAAGGACCCTTGGCCTCGTTCAGGCCCACCAGGGGCGGTCCGACCTGACCCCATGTCAGACGCCCCCGCAGGCTCCGACCTCGCCGCAGGTCGGATGCCCCCGCAGGCTTCGACCGGGCCTCGGGTCGGATCCCTAACAAGCTTCGACTCAACGACCTCCGCCACGTCACCAGTCGGCCTCAAGCTTCAAGCCACCGCCCCATGGACACGCCGCCATCTTTGAGCGGAGGCTCCTTCCCAAGGTGGCCAGGGGGCCGCTAAGTCAAGCACCGGTCCCTTCACCCCGTCAGGCACAGTGGAGAGACGCGCTCTCTCTCGAGGCGGCAGCAGAGCGTAGCACAAAAGACGTCAGCATCTGACAGACGCACAGAGGGCAGGTGTGCCCCTTCCCGACGGAATACCGCTTGCCGTGTGTAACACCCCGGCGCCAAACGCACCCCGAATGCTACCCAAAAAAAAGAGAAAAAATAAAAAGAAAACTCATTTAAAAGAATGACACCTCTACGAAAAGACTGAAAATGAAATCAAACTCTAATCTCTTAAACCGGCTTAAAACTAAGCCACCGAAATTTACAAAATTTCGGCATGACCTCTCTAGAACAGAGGACATCCACTCAGCAGACAAAAGAATGATAGCTGTCACATAATGTATCAATCACTCAAAATAGGAAAAAACATTCTAGCAGGTCCTTAGTTAATCAATCATACCCCCAATAGAAGTTAACAAACTCCAACACGACGAACAACATATTACAACCTCATTTACATCCAGCATTTTTTTGAATGTGTTAAATAATTTGTTGAAGACCGAAGTCGTGCACGTGATACTACTCCCAACCAGACGAATCAGCTTCAAGGTACCTAGAACAGGAAGCAAACAAGCGTGAGTCTAAGACTCAGCAAAGTGCAACAAGTAGGAAAAATAAGGCATTAGACTAAAATGCAACTATTAGAAGACATCATAGCGCCTTTAATTGACATCCGTAAATAAAGGAAACAGTTGAATTCATAAAAGATCCAAAACGTAAGAGCACGATTACTTTATCATTTACATAACCATTACTTAATCTGAAACATCCAACAATGAAGCGAATACCCACTTAACGCAACCAACTCAAAATGTAACAAAACCTTACCCATGCCTCGGAAATCAATTCTGAATGAGCCCACAACTCAAACCTCAACCTGTTCTTTCCATTTTCATCAATCAACATTTATCAATTGCAATACACAATGCAATGAAGTGCTTTTATGCTTTTATTCACATAATATCTCATACATATATGCAATGCTATATAATGCAACACAACCATGCATTTCATTCACATAATATCTCATTGTATATAATGCATTATGCATGTCTCATCTCTTCTTTAGCACATACCGGTATTGCCGAGCACCACCCGTCGATGCGTGCCCTCAAACCCCACCATCCCGTGGAAGAGGCCTGCCGAAACAGGACTTGCCTACATGATGCATTAAGCTTGCCTCTTCTCTTCTTTAGCACATACCGGTATTGCCGAGCACCACCCGTCGATGCGTGCCCTTAAACCCAACCATCCCATGGAAGGGGCCTGCCGAAACAGGACTTGCCCGCTACCTAGTAGTGGGTCCTACGCTTAACACCGCTCCCATCCACGTCAGTGGATGGGACTACGGGGTAGGAAATCCGAGCACACCGGATTAGTCATACATTCCGCATGACTTTCTCACCGCCCTGGCTCAATGCACTTTTTATGAATGCACATATGTAAATGCCATTCTCCACATCATATTCAAATTCTCAACTTCCATATTCACATTCTCAACACTCATAATCACATTCTCAATACTCATTTTCATACTCACATCACCAATACTCGAGTAATTACTAATTCCATCTATCTCAATCATACATCAAACCATTTTCGCAATCCAATTCCATAGTCCGTCCTCACATTCATTTATCATCAATACTCCATACAAAAACCATAATCTTTTATCATGAATACAAATTGAACCCTTATTCTTAACTCAAAACTCATGTCTTTGATATCAATAATACCCTAATCCTACTAGTGAGCACCAACATGGAACATAACTTATCACAACAAGTCACATAGACAAGGCACATGATTCTTCAATGTAGCACACATAGCAAACAAACAAGGATGCACATGCAAGTTTCGTCCTTTAATGTCATTCATGGGTACTCACATAGCCTACCCATAATAGTGTTGTCAATATAACCACAACAAACAATAGCGGTTCACATATCAAATCAATCAAGTCATTCAATCTACAATTCACAAAGTTCAATCAATTAATGCACTTGCCTTTACCGACGCGTGAGACAACTCAGGGTCAAGACCACCCCCGAAGACACCTTTCCTGAAAGCAACGTTGCGCACAAGAAACAATCAAAAGGTGACTCAAAACAATATTGCACAACACTCTGCAATTTAATCCAAAACGGTCCAAATTCCAACTAATGAAATTTCTGTACAGCCGGCACTGAAAATACCATAACTTCCAAACGGCTAATCCAAAAAGGATGAGCCTAGGCTATAAACGATTGCAAGAGATAAATATACAACTTTTTCTACAGCTGACCGATTGGGAAACGCACCGATTATTCTCAAATTTGCGACGAACAACAGACAGACGCAAATTTAACCCATTCTGGATAGCATACACCAAAATGAGCATAACTTGAGTTCTACAACTCCAAATCACATAAACGAATATATTTTCTCAATCTACACGAAAAATCCTAACGTTTTCTAGGCAATGAAAAAGTCTAATTCGGCCTCTACGATGCTCTAAACTGCAGAATAACACAGACTGAACCAAATCGCGACAACAATTGGACAGCACTCGGTAAAATAGCTATAACTTTTAAATGGCTGAACTAAACTTGATGATTTCAGTCTCTATTGAAAGGTAATTCAATTATCTACAACTTTCATAATAGCCAAACCCCCAGGAAACGCTTGCAGAATTTTTAAATAGCAGTTCTAACCGAGGACAGAAATCTGCCCGAACAGGAAATTCCCCAATCACTCTAGTCTGTCCATTCCCCAACCTCCAACATCTCAAAATCATTAATTCTAGCTAAGCAATAGCACAAACACCTTACATGCAAGAACTTAACTCCCCAAATTCCTAGGGTTTTACCTCAAAGAAAGTCCATGGAGGACAAAAGGGAGGTGGGGGAGAGCTGCATCGGCCCGGGGGAGGAGGAGCTCGCCGGAGTCCTGCCGGAGCTGGGCAGGAGCGCAGGCGCTTGGGCGAGTCTCGGCAGGAGCGACAGGGACAGCAGGGAGCTCTGCTGGCTCGGCAGTGCTTGGGCAAGGATTCAGCAGCACCTGGGCAGCGACGGCTGGGAGCGGCAACGCCTGGGCACGGCCAAGCAGAGCGGCGAGGCTGGCACGGCCAGTGGGCAGGAAGAAAGGAGAGGCGCTCACGGCTTGAGGGGAAAAAATCGGTAAAAGCTGAGAACAATGACAACCACACACAAGGAAAGGGAGAGAGAGAGAGGTCAGGTGAGGGAGGTGAAATTCCCAAAAACCCCTCCTACAAACAAAATCCAACTTTTAACCAATTAGTGCAAACCAAATAATTAAATTCTTGGCGCTAAACGACAATTGTCAGGATAGACAACTTGCCGGAAAACTAAACGGCACGGAGAAGACACCCATTCTGAAAAGTATTTTCATGGAAAAACCCAAAACCTTTAAATAAACTGCGAGGTGACAAAACTTTTATCTAGAATAAATTCTTGAATCAAGAAAAGGAAGACAACTCCGGCCTAAAACCCAGGAAAACGATTTTGCGGTATTACACCGTGTCTACCAACCAAGGCGTGGGATGAGCAGGGACCCATCAATCGAAAGTCACCAGGGCCGAAGACCGGGACTCTCGGGCGTAGCATACCCCTACCTTTTTTCTCCGAACTCCCGTGTAACCTGCCCCCTTCGCTTATATAAAGGGTGGTAGGGCCCCTAGGGAAGGGCAGATTCCCCCCGCATTCACACTCATATTCACATCCGACTTAAGCAAACACGTCCGGTCCCGAATGAGTCGAACGTACAGACGAACCTTCCTAGCTCCCGAGCTCCCGAGCCTTCACTCCTCTCACTCGGACGAGCGCTCAAGGCCCGTCTTGAGCCCTCGCTTGTAACCCAGTGCAGTCCGCTGCACCCCAAGCAATATAGAACCACCACTACGAACTGGACGTAGGGATATTCGACCCGAACCAGTATACATCTTGGACTCCTTTAGTCTAACCATTCAAGGAGAGGGAACGCGCGGCCCCTATACTTACAAATTTACTTGCCGGTTATACGAAACACCGACAAATATCTACGTTCAGTTTTATGGCAATGTATTAGTTGCATGCTGCATCTACTGATACGAGGGGTGCCCGACCTTCACGGCGTAGGATCGAAGATACTCGCGAAACCTGACGAATCTTGTGCGGCCAACCGTTGCAAGCGCAACAACCTGCAGCACCGAGTTCGCCCAATCTCACGTTGTCCACTCAACCAAGTCAAGCGGATTACAATCCTCGCTGCAATCACAAAGAGCTTGCAAGAACAACGGGAAGGAATTGCACAATCTCAAGTTATTTCAGCCTGATGGCTTGAAATCTTAAGAACATGCAAATAGCATAACTGTTTTAGTTTCAACTTAGTCTTGCCCTTTACAAGGAGGTAATCCCTATTTATAAGGGGGTGGAAAGGAAGACAAAAGGTCTACTAGATAAGCTCAGATTGCAGCACAAAGCACAAAGCACAAATCATAATGGTGGCGCAGCACCCAACTCATGGGAAACTGTTTTCTGGCCGTCATATTAATTTGATCATATCTTCGTGCTCCCGTTGAATTTAAGGTTGAGGCCAGATCCATTGGAAAGATGAAGAGATAAGCTTTCAATGCTGTGGTCAAACACTTTAATCGGAGTCCGTTTGCATTCTCTAGGTGCATTTCACTTCAGGCTGGTTATTGGAGACCGAAATGAGTTCTTTCGCATTCACACCTTGCTTGTTGACTTGTCCATGCTCCTCTTGATCTTCCCTCAGGCATTCACACCTCCTCACATTGTCATCATACCTGAGAATAATTAGATTATTTGCATTAGGTAGCAGCTGACTCTCACAAATAATATTATTGTTACTAAGGAGCGAATTAACCTGTTGATTAATTTGTTTAGCTTGAGCATGCGTTATCGGTCCTTGGATTTGATTTGTGAATTCTTGGACAGCAACAAATGATGAAAATGATGATCTTGCTGTCATGCCCGTATCATCCTCCCCTTCTTCAAGAAAAGCCGTCCTCGGCTTTTGATAAGCTGAAAGTGCACTAAAGCGAGAGAACAATGTGTATGCATGATATATGTATTTGTCATCTGTTTTGACACTTCTTTTTGTTAGCACATAGGATGTTTCAAGATTAGTTTTATGCATAGCAAAGCATTTATTCACATCATTCCCCTTCTCATGACAAAAAGTCGTCCCCGACTTTTGTATGCACATTATCACATTACACAAGGGGTTCCACACTCTAATCGCATTACTTTGATTAGTAGCAAGCATGTCCAAAGTATCATATGAGCTAGAGTATAACAAGTTTCTATTCAAGCAAGAAGTAATTCCATTTGTTTCCATGTCAACAACAATATTGAGGGGTTCAAGTGTTTGGATATCAGGAAGCATGTCACATGTAATGCAAATTTGATGAACAAGAAACATGTTATCCACACCATATTCTCCAATTAAATTAAACTTGTATCCATAAGTGTGGAAACTAGGTAGTGAAGAAAATTCAGCAAGTTTCTCACTAACATAAGTTATCTTAATAGGTTCATCAAACATCATGATATAGCATAAAGTAGCATCATTGGAAATTTTGGTGACAACTTCATCACAACTAATCAATTCCACACTACGTAAATTAAACAAGTAAAATTCAGAATGTGGAATTTTCATTTGCACATGAGTGTTCTCGGAATTGGTGTGCTCTGATCAATTTTCATATCAACACCATTTTTGTTACCTTTACCATCCTCCTCAGGTAATGATGTTCGTGTTGTAGGATCTAACAATGGGACAGAAAATGTGACTTCTCCAACCATGCTTATCTTCTTGTCTTCATTGTCAATTGGTATATGTCGTTTATCGATCAACTCCTCTTGTATTTCCTGTTGCACGTGAGAAGAGACAACACTAGAAGTAGAGGTTAGTGTGTTAGATTCATGAATTTCACCCCATTTCCCATCAACATCCTTTCTCATTTCTTGTGCCTTTTCATTCACAATCTGAATATGGATATCGCTCTCATTCTCACAAGGGTTTTGGTTCATGTGAACTAGATTCAATCGTGGGCCAGCAATGACGCATTTGCCTTCAACGACGACCTTCTCCTCTACAGCATGTTCCAAAGGAACAACATACTTTAATGTTTTGGTCGAAGGGAAAGTCCCATGCTCGACCTTCTCACCAATTCTCATCTCATGCTGAAATTCAGGTTCACCTTGCTCCTTAATTATTTTCTCCTCTTGAATTGCACAATCCACAAGATCAAACATGCTTTTAAAATACTTATGTCCAAGTGCAGCAGCGATCTTGTAATTCAAGCCCTCTTTGAAACGTGCTTTCTTTTGTATTGTAGAGGTGATACCTGCACGTCGCATTGCACAACTCCACTCATTGAAATAATCATGGACACATTTGCAACCTTGTTCGATGCTTGCTAAGTGGTGAAGCAGTTCTTGCTCATAATAGGGTAGTACAAATTCTTTTCTCATTATGCCCTTCAAAATTATCCACGATGTAATGAGGCTCTTTCCGAAAAGTTGATTCCACCAACTATAAGCATAATCTTCAAACTGCATAGTGGCTCGCAACACTTCTTTATCTTTGGGAAGGTTCTGAAATTTGAACACTTTATCCATTTGTTGTTCCCACTCAAGGTATTCCTCGGGATCATTGCTTCCATAGAATGGAAGATCAATACGTTCATAACCTGCCATGATTAGTGCAAACACAATACAAAAAAAACAGCAAGTATATGCCAAATATATGTGAAATCACTCATCCTCACTTATCCTTACCACCCGAAGATTGAACTAGATTCAATCGTGGGCCAGCAATGACAATGTTGTAATTTCATCCACATTTTTTGGACAGTTCGAGGATATGTGGTTCGGGCAAGTTCTTGAGCTATTGTACAACTCCAAAGATGGTTTCAGTAGCATCTCCCAGGTGTTCTTCGTATACACACCTCTCTTGACCTGTTGTCAAGATGTGTATCTGGAGAACAGCAGGGAGATACTACCGAAAGTTTCTATAGAGTTGTATAATGGCTTAAGAACTTGCCCGAACCATATATCCACAAATAGGATTAGGACATAACCTATTTAAATAGTAGGAGTTATCGTTTCTACGTGCTTAGTTGGTTAACAGATAGACTTTTCTTTAACATCATCCATTAATCCATTACTTTACTACAATAAGCTACAACAATTATATGCTATGAACTATATATTAATCTAATACTTTACATGATTCTTTGTCAAGTCTACATAATAGATATAAATTGCTTTCTCTCAAGTCAAATATATGAACAAATCAGATATACACATATTCAAAGTATTGCAAGTAGAGAGCATTGGGTCATCGCTAGATAGAGTAGAAGGTGCTACTGAGGGGCCGAGCAAGGTTTCAGATCTTGAGTGGCCGAGTAAGGTGAGGAAGGCCTGAGGACCGAATAAACGGGCTACAGGGAGAACACCGCAGGTTCTTTACTTCAATGCCACAGGGATTTGTATGGGTCCTCCTTAGTACAAGGGGCGCTACCGGTCATTCCTCGGCCAATTGGTGAGGGAGAGAGTGCAGATCATAGTTAAGGATTGGAGGAAGGAAGTCAACATCGAGCAGAAGAATTAGTTGTGGGATGAGGCTAAGGGCAAATGGATTATATAAGAGGAAGATAAAAGCAATGCGAGGCGTTACACCTTGAAGAGGATGGGTATGGCTTTGAGGCACTTCAAGGTTTTCATGCACGGTGAGTACTTGCTAAAAAGCCATACTCCATTCGAGAGGTATATGTTCATGACTCCTGGTGTTTTGGAGGAGTTCATGAGGATAAAGAGTACACCAGAGGCGAATGATGAGGACATCACAATCAAGGATACAACCGCTGCCCCTTCTTCCCCTACGACCACTACTTCATCCCCGACCGTCGCTGTTTCGGCTGCTACTTCATCCTCGATGCTTGGAGGGCTTAATCCGGAAGCAAGGCCTTTCCACCCACCTTTGCTGGACCAGCACGTCAAGATCATCCACCGAGGACAGCCCACGCGCCAAGGAAGGCCCAAGATCAAGCCCAATTCGTCCACAAGTCCGGTTCGGCCATCCAGGAGCAGCAGTACTTCAAACGGACATAACTTGGGCTCCCGGACTCCGTTTTCAGTGTGCGACTACTCGTTTGAAAGCTATTGGGATAACCTTTCCAATGGATCTGGTCCCATGGCCAAATTCTTTCTAGAGCGACAGGAAATCACAAAACAATCTCACAGGACAGAAATCCCAAGTGCTGCGCCACCTTTCTTTTGGGCCCAAGGCCCATGTATCTTAGGGTTTTGGTGGGCACCGCTGTTTTGGCTGCCCTACACCTCCTGGCCGCCGCTATATATGTGGCCGCCGCCGCTCTTTTTCGTTTAGGTTTTGTTGTGTTTGGTAGACCCCGTGTGCGTCCCTCCTCGTGTTTGCGCGTGTCGACTAGACCGTCCGAGCCGAGAAACAGAACCTCAACTTGTCTCTTTTGATTTCAATATCATCTTTTCAGATTGCTTCATACTTTGTTCTCGCAGGTTCTCGATTTCTTGCAGGAACAATTGATCGATTGGATCTTGTATCTGTGTGGATTGGCATTGCGATTGTGAAGCTCCCGACCTGCTGGTTAGAAGCCCTAAATTTGGTGCCATCAACACCCCCAAATCGACGTATCATCATCTCACCGAAAGATCGGGATCACCGTCCCCATCAAGTGGTATCAGAGCTCAAGGTTGCTCGGTGAGATTTCCCCTCAATTCTGATTTTTTTCACCTAGAGTCCAGAAAAGAACCACAAAAAAAATAGTAGATTGGTTTTCTATCCTAGCCAATTTGTGCCCTAACTTTTACTACATGTTCTTGGTTTGTTGAATCGTCGGATGCATAATCGTGTCTTTGCTGGTTTTAGAGTCTATTCCCTTTAGAGTTTCGAGTTCTTGTCACGTTCTTGTCACCGAGTTGAACTCCATCGCGTCGTCCCGTCCAAATTCGGATCCTCCTCTGTCCAGTTCGGTATTTTGGTCATAACTCTCTCATACGAACTCGGATTTTGCTATTCTTGTACTTTCCTGAAAGCTTGAGAAATTATCTACAACTTTGTCCATTGTGAA
Source organism: Guadua angustifolia (assembly GCA_036346375.1). Lineage (NCBI taxonomy): Eukaryota > Viridiplantae > Streptophyta > Magnoliopsida > Poales > Poaceae > Guadua > Guadua angustifolia. Next base: position 19,958,746 of record CM070501.1, read on the forward strand.
ACTTTCCTGAAACGCCGTCTTCTTGCCCAAAATCCCGTCGGATTGGAATCTGTCTTCGTCCTGGATTTTCTGAGCAGTCTGTATTTCGGGGTCAATATCTCTGGTTTCCCTTATCCAAAATAGACGTTCCATATATGCAAATTGATCAGCTCGAAAAGATCTACAACTTTCCAGTTATACGTTTTTGCATTGGAAGCCAATAAAAAACCGAAAACAGCATTTGAATTTTCTGCATAGTAGATCCGTTTGCAGCAGAAAAAAAAGTTTGAGTTGTAGTTCTTCATACGTGCCACTTTTAATTAGAAGGAAGAAAAATAAGAAAAGGCAAGTGCATATAAAAGAGCCGCACTAAAAGGTGGGAACAGGAGCCCTAGCCATTTGTTTGTGTGGTGAGGTCATTGTGGTTGCTGTTTCTGTGACTTCATTGGTGTCTAGGCTCGCGTTTCTAGCACGGTCTAGCCTAGGACCAGCATTGTACTGATTTTGAACGACTTTTCAGCTTACTTTGGATCAGTGGTACTAGTTCCTCCTTTGCTACATATTATTGCCTGTCCAAGCTCCACCATCTTCTGACCACACAGGTTCCGGAATTTGCAATCGCTTGCCACATCGAGGACTTGTAAGAACTTGGTAGAAGCTTGAGCGTGTGTGAGGCTTGCCACTTCATACCACCTAGTAGTTGATAGGAAAATATATACTTGTGTATTTTCTTGTTCTTCTACTAACAATGACAGGACACATCACTAGACGCCATGAGAAGAAATGTACTGCAATTGCTCCATCTCCTTCTAGTAATGGATATGAAGAATATGATGAGTTCGATGCTTTTATTGATTTGAAACATTTACAGCAAGGTAAGATGAAGGTAAAGGAATACTATAGAGAATTTAAAACCTTGTTAAAACTTAGTGGGTTAAATGAATGTGATGAGGTAATTGAAAATAGATTTTTTAATGGATTAAATAAAGAGATTCGGGATATTCTCATTGATGACACATATAATTCTCTTTCACGATTGTTTAAATGTGCCCTTAGAGCTGAAAATATGGTACTTGAATCATTGAAAGAATTTTTAGCTTCATTAGAGACACCCGCTGTTGCTTCTTCTCTTGTAGCTAACACTTCGCAGGAAAGTAAGCATTGCCAAGAAAAGAAGAATGAAGACAAGAAAAAGGAGAAAGATGAGAGCATTGTTGCCACATGTGCAAATGAAGGTCAAACCATTGAAATCACACCTACATCAACTGAAGAGGACGTACAAGGTAATAAAAAAGGTGATGCACCTGCACATGGTGAGAATATTTATGAGCTAAATTCACCTAAAGCAATAAGTGATAAATCTGATCACAAATTAAAAGGTGTCGTATTGTTAGCTACCAATGTTATTGCGCATGATGGCATCACTACAAGTTTGCAACCATCTGTTTCTTTTTCTCCTGTTGTCCCTAACATTTTGCAGGAACATGAGAAGGAGTCGAGGACGACTCCAATTTAAGAAGGGGAGGATGATGAGGACATCACAATCAAGGATACAACCGCTGCCCCTTCTTCCCCTACGACCACTACTTCATCCCCGACCGTCGCTGTTTCGGCTGCTACTTCATCTTTGATGCTTGGAGGGCTTAATCCGGAAGCAAGGCCTTTCCACCCACCTTTGCTGGACCAGCACGTCAAGATCATCCACCGAGGATAGCCTACGCGCCAAGGAAGGCCCAAGATCAAGCCCAATTCGTCCACAAGTCCGGTTCGGCCATCCAGGAGCAGCAGTACTTCAAACGGACATAACTTGGGCTCCCGGACTCCGTTTTCAGTGTGCGACTACTCGTTTGAAAGCTATCGGGATAACCTTTCCAAAGGATCTGGTCCCATGGCCAAATTCTTCCTGGAGCGACAGGAAATCACAAAATAATCTCACAGGATAGAAATCCCAGGTGCTGCGCCACCTTTCTTTTGGGCCCAAGGCCCATGTATCTTAGGGTTTTGGTGGGCACCACTGTTTTGGCTGCCCTACACCTCCTGGCCGCCGCTATATATGTGGCCGCCGCCGCTCTTTTTCGTTTAGGTTTTGTTGTGTTTGGTAGACCCCGTGTGCGTCCCTCCTCGTGTTTGCGCGTGTCGACTAGACCGTCCGAGCCGAGAAACAGAACCTCAACTTGTCTCTTTTGATTTCAATATCATCTTTTCTGATTGCTTCATACTTTGTTCTTGCGGGTTCTCGATTTCTTGCAGGAACAATTGATCGATTGGATCTTGTATCGTGTGGATTGGCATTGCGATTGTGAAGCTCCCAGACCTGCTTGGTTAGAAGCCCTAAATTCGGTGCCATCAACACCCCCAAATCGACGTATCATCATCTCACCGAAAGATCGGGATCACCGTCCCCATCAGCGAAGGTGCTGAGAGAGAAGAGCATCTCTATGCAGAGGCAGAACATGCACGTGCACCACGTCGGTTCAGCTGGCTATGAAGGGAAGAAGGCGGAGTGGGTGCGACTAGCCGAGGGGTGCGTGAACTCTGGGACGACGATGCCTTACTCCCACATATGTGAGTAGTAGGCACACGACTGGGTATTTGTGAGGACGAAGAAAACCGCTGACGGGCAGCTTATAGTTCCAAAGCCCACTACCGTGGTGTCATTTCTCCATCGTAAAACATCTAACTTAGTACATTGCAGTTAACCCTTCTCGTTGTATTTTAGAACTAACTTGTCTTGCTTCTTGCAGGAGGAGGTAAGCCAGCAAAAAGAGCAGGGAATATTTCTATGCCATGGGTAGAAGGACATCCTATCTTTGGCGATCGAAAAGCCCGACCATGAGGGCTAGGTCCTTGCCACAAGGGCGGGGCATACGAAGAGATCCTTCTTCCAAGAGGATGCTGCCAGTGCTAGATCAAGATCATGGGAGGCAAGTGTGGAGCACCTCAATGACACGCTCAAGGAGCAGCTGAGGGAGGATATTAAGGAGGATATGAGGGGGGTAATGATGGCCCATGAGGAGCACCTAAGGGCCGAGATGAGATCTCCCAAAGTCAGAGTCAGATGCTCTTGCCTATTGTAGAGAAGCCTATGCCCGCCCCAACAGCTATGGTTCCAAAAATGATTAGTCTGGTCCCTAGCTGACGATAATAATTAATTTTTCCTTAGTTAAAAGGTACAAGGGTAACTCCTATAATATTTTTCCTCAAGTTGCGCACTTCTTTCAGATGCTTACCAAGTGCCAGCTCACCGTGATAGAAGACGGATTTTCTGTTGAGGCTGCACTTGGGTTGCATTTCCTTGCAAGGAGACCGACACGGTGCATGGTCAGCCTTTGGGGAAGGACAACATGAGGGTGCAGGTAGACTATGTCCATAAAGACTTCCTATCTCACGTGTTGAAGTTCCCCCCAACGAAGATATCACCACTCTCAGGTAAGCACAGATGTCATTAATCATTGGACCACGATAGGTGTCGTACGAGTCAAGGTAAAAATCCTCTTTGTCTTCTCGATCATTCCAGTACTGCAACACATTACATATGCACGTGCTTCATAGGTTCCTAGCATACCTGCGCCTGCTCCTGCTCCTACTCCCACCACCATGACGAGTCCTACGTAGAGTGCACAGCTGACGTGCAAGAGGACTAGCACGATAGCCACAGAACCAAAGGAGACCTCAAAGACTCCTTCCGTTAAGAAGGCAAAGCTGACAGAGGATATAGCACCCCTCAAATACAAGGAAAGCCCCTTGTCCTAACCTCGGAGAGTACTTTTGCCTAGAAAGGAAAGTCGGCAGAAGCCATAGAGCCCCCACAAGATTTTAAGGGCTACATACATGGAAAGCCCATTTTGCCTGCAAAAGAATTGAATGCTCTAGACAAGTGGACTCGCATGCTCCATGGATGGTACATTAACAGGGTGAATAAGGTCGAGCATCATGTCGATTTCAATTTGAGGTATAGAGAGGACATTTCCACAGTGATGAGTATGAGACATTTCTAGTCAATTTTGAGGATCTGTTCCATTTGTACCAACTGATACCCATCGATATTTCTACTGTACGATCCTGACGCTGTGAGTGTCACACCATATTGTATGAGGTTATGACTTTTATAGGATTTCACATTATTTTTTTAACATTCAACAGAAGTTGCTAGGCAATGAGGCACCGAGTCGTGACGGGTCAACGCTTAGTTGGGTTTATCGACCCTGAGCTTATGTCTCTAACCATGGCTAGACTTCAATCGGAGTTCGTTGTCAGCTACATCAAGGGGGTATGCAGGCTGAGTCAAAGAAGAACATTGTTCTATTCCCGTACCACGAGGAGTAAGTAGTACTTTACCTTTCAATTATTTGTACGCGCTTACACTGTATGCAAACTTATTTCCTTGCATTGCTCATTTAATAAGCAACCATTGGGTTCTACTCATGCTCACTTCGAGTAAAAACAAAGTCTATACTTGTAACTCACTTGAGAAGAGACCGTTGGCCTACGCGATCAAACTTGCTCTAGAGAAGTAAGTGCACTACCCTTACCTAACACTTTTTGAATTTAACTATATTCATTTTTCTGACTTGGTGGCATCTCTCCAATGTATGTAGGGGTTTCTTGTCCTACGTCATTGAAGAAGGGCGACATGCTGGAGTATAAGCGCTTCAAGGTACAACTACCTAGCTATATAGGATTAATTTTTTCTGACATCTGTTCTTCATCTCTTAATTTCTTTTTCTTTCTCCACAGTGTCATCAACAGGGCAGTGACGATCTGTGTAGCTTCTACGTCATACATCACATGCTACTCGTGGTCGGTGGCACAGGCATTTTTCCTAAGGTATATGTACATGCATAATAATATACTTAGCCTTTTACATACAAATTTGAAAACTTAAATTTATGCACTTATTTCTATTTTACAGAAGATCGATATCCCCTTAAGAGCTTACAAAGCAAAGAACTCAACAAATTACGAGACCGCTGATACCAGTGAAACTGGATAGAAGTTATATCGGTGGACAACAGGTTTAGAGATCTTGAAGACTCCTGCTAGTCCATATGTAAACAATATTATATATGTGAATGCGATATGCATGTGTACTAACTGTTAAGCATGTTTATGTTCTATATTGTGAACGAATGTGATATGTGTATTGTAATAAAGTGTTTATGTTTTGTGAATGTGATATGTGCGTACTGTGTGTAATATGTGCTGTAAATGTGATATGTGCATATTGTATGTAATGTGTGCTATTTTTGGGATGTTACACAAACTGCACATCACAATCGGTTCTTTGCTCGAATTGAGAGCGATGAAACTCCACATCACAATCGGTTCTTAGAGAGAACCGATTGTGATGATGGTCTCATCGCTCTTAGTTCGAGCAAAGAAACGATAGTGATGAGACCTTCATCACAATCGATTTTGAGTAAGAACCGATTATGATGATGCCTTTGTCATAATTGGGCGAAAATCGACTATGATAATGATACCTCATCACTGTCTAATGACTTCATATTGCCACCAGTACCTACTCTGATGACAATAAAGAACCGATTGTAATGTACATTCCGATAGTAGTGCATGTTTGACCAGTCACGGTAAAGAGTAGAATATATAGGAAGCAAGTTGTATTAACATTGTTGACAAAGTCAATGATACGCCAGATGATATCGACAGTGCTTTCGATGAGGATATATTTCACAATGACAATCTAGATCAGATGCTGAATGATGCAAAAGGGAACAGTGATGAGTGGGAGTATGTAAAATCTCAGGGCTTGATGGACAACTCGGAGAAACCTTTGTTTGCAGATTGCAAAGTCCAAATACATAAGGATGACATCTGTATTTGAACTGCTGAAATTAAAGGCAAGCAATGGTTGGTACAAAAAAAGTTTCATGACGCAGTTCGGTCTATTAGCGGGCATGCTTCCATAGGGAAACGAGTTATCGATAACCACCTAGAAAACCAAGAAGGTTCTTTGTCCCTCTGGAATGGAAGTAGAAAGAATACATGCATGTACGAATATCAGATCCTCTACCACAAAGAGTACACAACCTTGCATGTATATCTAGTGTACAATGCATCCCGATACAAGCGTAAAGATCAATCAGATGACGATGACGATGGTATCGAGGTGAAGAAAGGACCTCCTGGCGTGGTATATGCCTGTAATTTCCTGTTTGAAGTGTTTATTTATGAACCCAAAGGTGACAAAACTGCTTTGGTGGCACTCAGATGAGCATAAGAATGATAGAATGCTAAGGCACCCTACTGTTTCCACCCAGTGGAGAAACATCGATAGGAGGTTTCAAGAATTCATTGTGGATCCAAGGAATATAATGTTTGAAATGAGTACAGAAGGAATGAATCATTTTGGTAACATGAGCAATCATCATAGCACTTGGCTCATGAATCTCTATATCTACAACCTTTCTCCTTGGTTGCCTATAAAGCGGATGTATATTTTACTGTCTACAGTTATCCAAGGCCTAAAGTAACCTAGGAACAATATTGATGTGTACCTAGCACCATTGGTGGAAGATCTAAAAACACTGTGGGCTCCTGTAGTATAGGTATAGAATGCTCACAAATAAGAGTACTTCATTTTGCACTGCCTATTATTCTGCACTATAAATGATTATCCTGCTTTTGCTAACCTATCGGGCTATATTACAAAAGGAGCCAAATCATGTACTCACTGCTTAGATGATACCAAGAGTATGTGGCTGGATCACTCGCAAAAAAACCGTGTATATGCATCATCGTAGGTTCCTTTAGAGGAATCACCCATACTGTAAGATGAAGAAACAATTTGATAGAATGAACGAAGACAATTCAACTCCAAAGCCTTTAAGTGGGATAGATGTTCATGATAAGGTTAAGAACTTGGATGTTGCGCTTGAAAAGGAACATAAACCGAGAACCTGTGAGAGGGGCATGTGGAAGAGAAGATTAATATTTTGGAACTTACCTTATTGACATTACTTAAAAGTTCAGCACTGTATTGACATTATGCATATAGAGAAGAATGTTTGTGATAGTTTGATTGGTCTCTTACTGAATATTAAGGGCAAAACAAAGGATGATATCAACACACGGCTTGACTTGGTCGATATGGGCATCAGATTTAAGTTAGGACCGAAAGAGACTAACAGAGGCCGAACATAATGTGAACCTGCTTGTTACACTCTATCCAAGGCCGAGAGAACTGAATTGTGTCAGTATTTGTATGGTGTGAAAGTTCTATTCGGATACTCCTCTAACATGAAAAGACTTGTTTTGATGTAAGATTTGAGCTTAACTGGTATGATGTCTCCTGATGGTCGTGTGCTTATGACACAGATGCTCCTTGTCACAATTAGAAGTATTTTACTGAGCAAGGTTTGGAAGACAATCACTAGGCTGTGTTTTTTCTTTAACATAATTGCTCAGAAGATTATCGATCCCGTAGGACTAGATGCTCTACATGGCAAAGTGGTGATGACTCTATGTAATCTTGAGATGTATTTCCCTCCATCATTTTTAATATCATGGCCCATGTCATTGTTCATCTTATAAGGGAGATAAATATATGTGGACCCATGTTCCTATGTAGCATGCACCCATTCAAAAGGTACATGGGAATTCTCATGTCCTACGTACAAAATCGATCTCGACCGGAGGGTAGCATTATCAAAGGTTATGCAACCAAAGAGTCATCGAATTCTGCATGGATTACATGGCTCAAGTTTTACTGATAGGTGTGCCTCGATCCCTCCATAAGGAGAGGCTTCAGGGTATTGGGACCATCGAAAGGAAAGCAATCACACCTGATCTAGCTGTGTGTGCTAAAGCCTATTTCATGGTTTTGTAACACATGTTTGTAGTGTCCTCGTATATCGATGAACACAAGAACTGGCTACAACAAGAGAATCTATCACAACGGGAGTTCTGAATCATTAGACAACATAACCTTTAATTCAACAGATGGTTGAAGGAGTAACAACCCATCACTGGAAGCTTGTCAGATGATACGCTGACATGGTTGGTAAAATGACCAACATTTACAGTTATAACATGGAAAGAATATGACTTAAATGGGTACACATTTTACATGAGAGATTAGAACATGAAGATCACAAACCAAAAAAACAGTGTTCACAGAGATGCACTCAATACCGCTGGGTCAACAAGGAGCTCCTACTATGGGTTAATTGAAGAAATTTAGGAGCTCGACTACATACTATTCAAGATTCCCTTATTTCGGTGCCGATGGGTTCAACTACAGCACATGAAGGTTGACAAGTATAGTGTCACTATTGTAGACCTCGAACGTGTTGGATACCAAGACAAATCATTTTTACTCACTAATTAAGTTGTCAAGTCTTCTATGTAACCGACCCAACCAACAAGAAGTTCAACATGGTTCTTTTGGAAAAAAGGAGGATTGTCGGAGTTGAGAATGTTGTAGATGAGGAAGAATACAATCAGTTTGACAAGTTGCCTCGTATCAGAAATGGCAACACGGTCCAAGAAGAACAACCTGAGGAAGCTGTTTATACAAGCGTTGACCATCATGAAGGGCTGTAACATCCGTAATTTCAGTCTTTTGCCTAAAGTTAATTTAAATTAATTAATTTCAAAATTTGGATTTTCCTTGGTGTTCTAATTAACCTGGCATCCATATCCTTCCGAAATTGAAGTTCAATCCTTTATCGTCCGAAAAATCAAATTCTCAATTCCTATCCTTATTCAAATTTCACCCGAGTTCCAAAATACTCCAAAAATCTCAAAACCCACTAAAATAGATTCCAAATATTCTATAATGATTTTGGGAATTTTTCCAAGATTTATAGAATCCCTTTGATATTTTATCTCTCACGCTTTATTCAAATCCATTTAATTTGTCCCGAAATAATTTAAATTCCAAAATTCATCCAAAAATAGTGAAACCAATTTTATTGGGTTCTATTTTATTATTTAGGATTTTTAGAATCTTTTCCGGAATTTTTAGACCTCGTTTGCTATTTTATCTCGCGTGCTTTATGAGAAACACTGTTCATCTTCCCCGTTTCAGCATCTGTACATGTTTCAACCCTTTTGCAAGCTCCAACTCCAAATGCTCATAACTCCCTCCACGATTCTCCGAATCCAGTGAAATTTGAAGCGTTGCGATGGCGTCGTAATGGAAATTGATTATCCCACCGTTGCTTATCCCGAAATCAAGCAAAACGGTCGCTGCAATCAATTCTTTGCCGTTTCTTGTTTTAGCCATAACTCTTCCATTTCTTCGTCTCTCTGAGCGTGTGAGTACTTCAAACGAGCGTATTGAAGTCCTCTACATCGTGCTCCCCTTGCCCCTTTGGTTCTATATCGTTTTCCATCCCGAAACTCAAGAAAATAGTACGCTTGGCGTCCTCCAAAGACATCGGCGAGCCATCTTTTGCTCCGGTGAATTTTCCGGTAAACCAATCACGTCACTTTGTGCCTTTTTCTTCCGTGATCACAACCATTCAATCGGATTTGATTTTTGTTGCAGTTTGACTCAATTTCAAGTTTGTTCGTCTAAATCGGCCGCTGTTCGCTAAATCAAATCGATTTCTTCCGTTTGATTTAACCAATTCAATTCCTTGCACCCAGAGACTCCCTCGATGCTAGCTATCCGATGCTCACCTTAGTTTCAAGAAATTTCAAGTTTTCGGTGTTTTTTGACCGTCGTCTTGCTTGCTCGCTTTTTTGCCTCGTCACCTTGCCGCCGTGGTCGACTTTCTTCGTCATGCGGCTTATGCGTGCGCCCTGCCCTTGCCTCACCACGCCAAGACCTTTTCCCTTCCCAAGCCCTTGCTGCCAGGCCCCGCCACTGGTCATGGCATATCTTGACTGAAACCACCTCTGGTGCCGCCGCCTCTGGCCGACTCAATGAGTCCACTCTGGCGAGTCCACTCCGTGAGCCAACTCGGTGAGTTCTTTTTCATTTGCCCTACAGCCTTTCTTTGGTTGGTTCTTCCATGGCGTTGCTCCTCTCCGGAAATCTTCTCAGATTGAGCAATGTTGAAGAAAGTAATAGCCTATGACGTGTGGGGCCCAGCTGTAAGTGAGACAAGAAAATCAGAAATTGGAGAAAAGAAAGATTCCAAAGGAATATTCCTCGCTTTTCCAATTTTCAGGCTTTTGAGAATTCAAACAATTGTTTTTCCTCCGTCGTAACTCCGAATCAAGTGATTCCAATTGCTAAATTCATATAAATCCATTCTCTATCCGCCAGTATTTTTATTATAATTTTTAGTTTCTTCTAAATTTATTTTATTCTTTTCGTATCGCTTTTATGCCAGAGTCGAAGAAGCGGCCGTAATCGCCGATGAACGAAGATCTCGATCAGCATCGTGTTTCGTCGTCGAAGGCAAGTCGTAGTCCTTGACCATATTGTACCCATGTTTGCAAAAAGTATTTCTATTTCATACAATTGCATGCTATTTGTTTACAAGTGCTATTTACTGGGTTAGCTAAACATCTATTTGTCACTATACCACCTTGATTAATTCAAATGCCATGTATCCGTTGTCACCCTAGGTTGGGTTGTTTACTAGTTGGACATAATTGTAGTACCAACATTGGGTTAACGAAGCTATGCTTAGACTTGCTTAGTAAATGCGTTGGGAATCATATCACCGTGAACTAAAGTTAATCTTGACCTAATGAGATATTGAATTGTGGTCATTGACCACTTGTTGTAAAACTTGTTGTACCATGGCGGGGATGCCATTGGTCTTGGTTGAACAAAATGTTTTCCCTCGGACAAGTGATCGCGCAGTAAAGGGGGTGCTGTCTAGCACATTGGGATGTGGCTGTCTTGCCTGAGACAATTTAAGGACTTAATCTTGTGCGCCATTGAACTGGGCCAAACCGTGCAACCACAAGTCTGGTATGGGACAAAGCTAGCTGATTAATTTGCATTGTTTACTCTCGAGTATTGCCAATTGGATGTGTGGGTTCCGGGTTGGACGGGTAGATTCACATGGCTCAAGAGGGGGCCCCGAGGGCGAAACCTTCGAGGCATACCAAGTTTAGACGTGCATTGTAAAGGCTTTGTCATGATATCTCTGCGACACACCAAAGGAAGTGTGTTAATATCGATTGCACTAAGCGATGTTCATGTCTTGTGGGTAAAGCTGTACAACCTCTGCAGAGTGTAAAACTATTCGAATAGCCGTGTCCGCAGTCATGGACAAGCCCGGGAATTTCACACGGGGTATAGAGTGTTTTCTTGAAATGTGGAATTGTTGGAATGGGAACGGGGAGTTCACTGTCGTTCTGTTGTCTAAAACTATACTGTTGAATTGTGTGGTTGATACTTGTTTCAAATGATGTAGGGTGATGCCTCGTCATTCTGTTCATGTTGTCTACCGTTGATTTACCAGTTAATTATTATTGTTTTTATCAATCTGCCTTCAATCTAATTACTGTATTTAAATTCAAGTTATTGCTTTCTGCAAATGAACCCTATGACTATCCTTTGACAAGCCGTGCATGAATATGTTGCATCATTTTCGTACGGCTTGTTGAGTACGTTTTGTACTCACGGCTTTACGCCCATGTTGTTCAGTTGCTGAGGAAGAACCAGGGAATGAATATCAAGAGTAGGAATACTATGAAGACTACGTCGACTAGGAAGGCGTTCCCCAGACGATTGCCTATGGCATGTCGAATGGCCTAAGTTATTATGTTTCCGCTGCAATAGTTTCACTTGTTTTTTAAGCCTAGAGGCATTAGTGTATGAACCTTGACCATAAGGTCGTTTGCTTTATTCAAGAATAATTTGCTTCTTCTTAGTTATTTCGATGTATGGAATGATATGTCATCTATGTTTCCACTGTGTGCACTAGCGTGATCCTGGACTAGTGCAGCATACACAGAGGGTTTCGGATTTGCTTATCCGGGTCCCGATAGAGATGGTATCAGAGCCATATCGACTGTAGGTCGCTCTCTTAGTTAGCATGGTCTTCAAAATTATTTTCTAAATCAAACCAACGAATTGATATTTAATAGTTTGTCTCCTCTCATCTTATTCCTAGGTTCCTACTCCTCATCTTTGCTGAAACATTGCTTTGAAATTTAAATTGATCTTATCTCATGAAACATCTCAAAGCCATGGATCTTCTGCAGGAAATCATTCAAGGGAGGCAACGATCAAGTCGTCAAAGAGTATGTCCGAAAAGACTACCATATAAGATAGGTTGTGGTGCTCCGTGGTGTCTGAGCATGCCATTTCCTGTTGGTTTAGTTACGTTTAGTTCGCATATACTAGGATTTTCTTGCTTGTGTGCCAGGTATGATGTACACTTGCCTCAAGCATGGTGTTACAACCATACCTTAAGTCGAAAGTTTTAGTTGGCTTTTTATTTTGTAGCTTTTTGGCTATGTCTTTGGTTGGCCTTTGTTCTTGTGTATTACCTTCTCCCCTAGATGACCTTACCACTTGTCTATTGCTTTTCCCTCTTACCTATCAAACCCTTGTGCTGTGTCGCAGATGGTTGACACTCGTTCTGGAGCCGGTCGCAGTTCGCCAGTGGATGCCAATGCTAATGCCAGTGCTAGTGCCAACCCACCGCCGCCACCTCCTGTAGTGACGGATCAGAACATGGGACATTTTCTAGCAGCGCAGACCCAACTCATGAATGCAATGATGCAGAATATGAACAACATGATGAATCGCCAGAACTGATCGCGCTTTACTTGGCTAATTTGTTGAACCAACAGAATCAAGCTGCTGCTGCTGTTGCTGCTGCACCTCCCCAAGCTCGTCCGTAGTCCAAGCTGGAAGAATTTGTGAGGACTCGTCCACCTACCTTCTCCAACTCTTCAGAACCCTTCGACGCGGATGATTGGATTCGCTCCATTGAGAAGAAGCTTGCAATTGCTCGATGCTGCACTACCATGAAAGTGCTTTATGCCGCTTCATCGCTAGAGGGCACCGCCATTGAATGGTGGGAGAACTACAATGCTGCCCATGATGACCCCGAGACCATCACTTGGGCAGAGTTTTCAGCTGCTTTCTGCCACTCCCATATCCCTGATGGAAAGGTGGAGATGAAGAAGAATGAGTTCAGGGAGCTCAAGCAAGAAGGGATGTCAGTGAGTGAATACCTCAATAAGTTCACTCAACTCGCTCGCTACGCTCCAGAAGATGTAGCTTTCAAGCGTGGGCTCAACTCGGGATTAAAGGTGCAAGTCATTGGCAACTACTATGCAGATTTCCAGCACTTGGTGGACAAAGCTATGCTCATTGAAGAATCTCGTCGTGAGTTGGAAGAGTCCCGCAAAAGGAAAATGATGCAGCATGGAGCTCATCAGAGTCATCCGCAGAGAGCCAGGACCAATGCTCAGCTACCTGCTTGTTTCACTCCTCCATCGGCTTTCAGGACACCTGCACCAGCGCCTCGCCAAGCTCCTTCAGGCAACCCCAACTTCAGAACCAACAGCAATCCGCCTCAGAGGACCAGTAATCCAGCTGCAGGAGTCACTTGTTTCAACTGCAATGAGCGTGGTCATTATGCAAATAGTTGCCCCAGGAAGCAAGCTGTGACGCCAGTTCGTTTCAACCTGGGATCGACACCAGCTAGGAACCCCGCACTAGGAGCAGGACGTGGAGCATCTCAAACTCCAAATCAAGCTACTTGGACTCCACCGCCTATTGGAAGAGGCCGTGTGAATCATATTACCACTGAGGATGCTCAGGCTGCACCAGACGTCATACTTGGTAAGCTCTTAGTCAACTCAGCATCTGCCATGGTTTTGTTTGATTCTGGAGCTACGCATTCGTTTGTTTCTTGGAGTTTTGCTGCAAATCATCAGTTAAAAACAATGCCTCTTAAGACTGTTTTATTGGTGCAATCACCTGGTTCGGATTTGAGTACGAACCAAGGCTGCCCCGAAGTTAAGATATTAACCGGAGGGGTAGAATTTCTAGCCAACCTCATTGTCCTAGACACCAAGTCCCTAGATGTGATCCTAGGAATGGATTGGCTATCCAAGAACGAAGCAGTTTTGGATTGTGGAAATAGAGAGATCACATTAACCAGTCTAGATGGAGTTAAGTTAAAGTTTCAAGCTGCCGCAGATCAGTCCGAAGGAATAAAAGTTTGTAGTGCTAAAGGAATAAATTTGGAGGATGTGCCAATCGCTAGAGAATTTTCTGATGTGTTTCCAGATGAGTTGCCTGGTATGCCACCGGATAGAGATATAGAGTTCTTGATTGAGCTAGTTTCTGGAACGCCACCCATTTGCAAGAGACCGTATGGGATGCCTGCTAATGAGTTTGCTGAAGTGAAGAGGCAGATTAAAGAGCTGCAAGATCAAGGTTTTGTTAGACTGAGTTCTTCGCCATGGGGAGCCCCAGTTCTTCTAGTAGAAAATAAAGATGGAACTCAGAGGATGTGTGTGGATTATCGTGCTCTCATTGAAGTCACCATCAAGAATAAGTACCCTCTGCCAAGAATTGATGATTTGTTTGACCAGCTTCAAGGAGTAGGAGTGTTCTCAAAGATTAACTTAAGGTCAGGTTACCATCAGATGAAGATTCGTAAAGAGGATATTCCCAAAATAGGTTTTGTGACTCGGTATGGACAGTATGAGTATACCGTGATGTCTTTTGGTTTGACCAATGCCCCTGCCTATTTCATGACCCTGATGAATAAAGTATTTATGGAATATCTAGACAAGTTTGTCGTTGTCTTTATTGATGACATTCTGGTCTACTCCAAGAGTGAGGAAGATCATGAGGATCACTTACGAAAAGTATTGACGAAGCTGAGAGAACATCAACTCTATGCCAAGTTTAGTAAATGTGAGTTCTAGATGAAAGAAGTTGCTTTCTTAGGTCATGTTATATCAGCGGAAGGAGTCGCTGTTGACCCGGTAAAGTACGAGACGTGCTCAATTGGGAGTCACCCAAGACGGTAACCCAAGTCAGAAGTTTCCTTGGAATGGCGGGATATTATCGCCGTTTCATAGAAGGTTTTTCTAGAAAAGCTAGACCGCTCACTCAGCTTCTGAAAAAGGAGAAGAAATTTGCTTGGACACCAGAGTGTGAGCGGAGTTTTCAAGAGCTAAAGAAGTGTTTAACAACCGCCCCAGTGCTTATTTTGCCAGATATCAGGCAAGATTTTGAGATATTCTGTGATGCATCCCGTCTGGAACTCGGTTGTGTGTTGATGCAAGATAAGAAGGTTGTGGCTTATGCTTCGCATCAATTAAGGCCACATGAAGTCAACTATCCGACCCATGATTTGGAATTGGCTGCCGTAGTGCATGCTTTAAAGATTTGGCGTCATTACCTTATCGGTAATCGCTATGAGGTTTATACGGATCACAAGAGCCTGAAGTACATATTTACCCAATCTGATCTCAATATGAGGCAAAGAAGATGGTTAAAGTTGATCAAGGATTATGACGTTGGTATTCATTATCATCCAGGCAAAGCCAATGTCATAGCTGATGCTTTGAGTAGAAAGAGTTACTGGAATACCCTGATGATTAAAGAAAGTCAGCCAGCTCTCTATGAGGAATTTCAGAAGCTTAGTCTGGAAGTGGTTGAAAAAGGTTACTTGGCTACCTTGGAAGTGCGTCCAACATTGGAAGATCAGATTCGAGAAGCCCAAGTTGATGATGCTGATATCAAAGAGATCAAGAGTAATATGAAGAAAGGAAAAGCCCCAGGTTTCACCGAGGATGAAAAAGGTACCGTCTGGTATGAGAGTCGCATTTGTGTACCTGATCAGAAAGAGCTCAAGGAGTTGTTACTCAAAGAAGCACATGAGACTTTGTACTCCATGCACCCTGGAAGTTCCAAGATGTATCAAGACCTCAAGGAAAGGTATTGGTGGCCTAGCATGAAGCGTGAGATTGCAGAATATGTTGCTCTGTGTGATGTCTGCTAGAAGGTCAAAGCCAAGCATCAGAGGCCAGCAGGATTGCTTCAACCATTGAAGATTCCAGAGTGGAAGTGGGAAGAAATTGGTATGGATTTTATTACCGGACTTCCTAAGACCCAAGCAGGTTATGATTCGATCTGGGTGATAGTGGATCGATTGACTAAAGTAGCTCACTTTATTCCAGTTAAGACTACCTACACCGGGGATAAATTGGCAGAATTATATATGTCAAAGATTGTCAGTCTTCACGGAGTGCCTAAGAAAATTGTCTCCGATAGAGGATCTCAATTTACCTCTCGTTTTTGGCAGAGTTTGCATGAAGCGATGGGAACTCATCTCAGGTTCAGTACTACTTATCACCCTCAAACCGATGGACAGACAGAGCGAGTGAATCAGATTCTTGAGGACATGTTAAGAGCCTGTGCCCTAACCTATGGTGCTAAGTGGGACAAGTGTTTACCCTATGCAGAATTTTCTTGCAATAACAGTTATCTGGCCAGTATACAAATGTCTCCTTTCGAAGCCTTATACGGAAGAAAGTGCAGAACCCCTCTCAATTGGAAGGAGACCGGAGAAAGACAGTTATTTGGTCCTGCCATATTGCAAGAAGCTGAAGAGCAAGTGCAGTTAATTAGAGACAAGTTGAAGATAGCTCAAAGTAGACAAAAGAGTTATGCAGATAATCGTCGCCGAGATTTGAGTTTCGAGCCCAATGATTGTGTGTTTCTTAGAGTTACCCCTCTAAAAGAAGTTAAGAGATTTCAAGTAAAAGGAAAGCTTGCCCCTAGATATGTGGGACCGTTCAAAGTCTTGGAACGAAGAGAAGTTGCTTACAAGCTCGAGTTGCCTCAGTCCTTCGCTGGAATCCATGATGTGTTTCACATGTCGCAGTCGAAGAAGTGTTTGCGAGTGCCAGAGGAGTAAATGCTATTGGAAGCCATCGATTTGCTAGAGGATCTCACTTACAAGGAGCAGCCAGTGAAGATTTTGGATGTTGCAGAGCGCATCACGAGAAGCAAGATCATCCGCTTTTGCAAAGTCCAGTGGAGCAATCATTCGGAAGAGGAAGCCACTTGGGAGCGAGAAGAGGATCTGAAGTTCGAGTTTCCCCACCTATTCACTAACCAGTCCGAATCTCGGGGTCGAGATTCCTTTTAAGGGGGGAGGTTTGTAACATCCCTAATTTCAGTCTTTTGCCTAAAGTTAATTTAAATTAATTAATTTCAAAATTTGGATTTTCCTTGGTGTTCTAATTAACCTGGCATCCATATCCTTCCAAAATTGAAGTTCAATCCTTTACCATCCGCAAAATCAAATTCTCAATTCCGATCCTTATTCGAAATTTCACCCGAGTTACAAAATGCTCCAAAAATCTCAAAACCCACTAAAATAGATTCCAAATATTCTATAATGATTTTGGGAATTTTTCCAAGATTTATAGAATCCCTTTGGTATTTTATCTCTCACGCTTTATTCAAATCCATTTAATTTGTCCCGAAATAATCTAAATTTCAAAATTCATCCAAAAATAGTGAAACCAATTTTATTGAGTTTTATTTTATTATTTAGGATTTTTAAAAATTTTTCTGGAATTTTTAGACCTCGTTTGCTATTTTATCTCGCGCGCTTTATGAAAAACACTGTTCATCTTCCCCGTTCGACATCACTGTTCATCTTCCCCGTTTCAGCATCTGTACATGTTTCAATCCTTTTGCAAGCTCCAACTCCAAATGCTCATAACTCTCTCCACGATTCTCCGAATCCAGTGAAATTTGAAGTGTTGCGACGGCGTCGTAATGGAGATTGATTATCCCACCATTGCTTATCCCGAAATCAAGCGAAACGGTCACTGCAATCAATTCTTTGCCGTTTCTTGTTTTAGCCATAACTCTTCCGTTTCTTCGTCTCTCTGAGTGTGTGAGTACTTCAAACGAGCATATTGAAGTCCTCTACACCGTGCTCCCCTTGCCCCTTTGGTTCTGTATCGTTTGCCATCCCAAAACTCAAGAAAATAGTACGCCTGGAGTCCTCCAAAGACACCGGCGAGCCATCTTTTGCTCCGATGAGTTTTCCGGCAAACCAATTGCGTCACTTTGTGCCTTTTGCTTCCGTGATCACAACCATTCAATCGGATTTGATTTTCGTTGCAGTTTGACTCCGAATTTCAAGTTTGTTCGTCGTCGGCCGTCTCTCCGTTCGTCATCGATTTCTTCCATTTGGGTACGAACCAATTCAATTCCTTGCACCCGTAGACTCCCCTCGATGCTAGCTATCCGATGCTCACCTTAGTTTCAAGAAATTTCAAGTTTTCGGGTGTTTTTGACCGTCGTGCCGCTGCCTCGCTTTTTTGCTCGTCGTGCATGCCGCTTGCCGTTCCGACTTTCTCGTCGCGTACCAGATGCGCACCGCCATTGCCTCACCTCGCCGCACTTTTTCCCAAATTTCGAAGCCAGCCATGGTGCCCAAGTCGCCTGTGGTCATGATGCCATGCTTTTGCCGAGCAACCTCCGGTGTGCCGCCTCTGGCCGACTCCGGCGAGTCCACTCCGACGAGCCTACTCCGGCGAGCCTACTCTGGCGAGTTCTTTTTCGTTTGGCCGGCAGCTCCTTTCTTTGGTTGGTTCTTCCATGGCGTTGCTCCTCTCCTGGAAATCTTCTGTACTGAGCAATGTTGAAGAAAGTAATAGCCTATGACGTGTGGGGCCCAGCTGTAAGTGAGACAAGAAAATCAGAAATTGGAGAAAAAGAAAGATTCCAAAGGAATATTCCTTGGTTTTCCAATTTTCAGGATTTTGAGAATTCAAACAATTGTTTCTCCTCCGTCGTAACTCCGAATCAAGTGATTCCAATTGCTAAATTCATATAAATTCATTCTCTATCTGCCTGTATTTTTATTACAATTTTTAGTTTCTTCTAAATTTATTTTATTCTTTTCGTGTATCGTTTTGCGCGTAGTCGAAGAAGCGGCCGTAGTCGCCGACGAAGGAGAAGATCTCCAGTGCAGCGCATCGTGTTTCGTCGTCGAAGGCAAGTCGTAGTCCTTGACCATATTGTACCCATGTTTGCAAAAAGTATTTCTATTTCATACAATTGCATGCTATTTGTTTACAAGTGCTATTTACTGGGTTAGCTAAACATCTATTTGTCACTATACCACCTTGATTAATTGAAATGCCATGTATCCGTTGTCACCCTAGGTTGGGTTGTTTACTAGTTGGACATAATTGTAGTACCAACATTGGGTTAACGGAGCTATGCTTAGACCTGCTTAGTCGTACGTTGGGAATCATATCACCTGTGAACTAAAGTTAATCTTGACCTAATGAGATATTGAATTGTGGCTGTTGACCACTGTTGTAAAACTTGTTGTACCATGGCAGGGGATGCCATTGGTCTTGGTTGAACAAAATGTTTTCCCTCGGACAAGTGATCGCGCAGTAAAGGGGGTGCTGTCTAGCACATTGGGATGTGGCTGTCTTGCCTGAGACAATTTAAGGACTTAATCTTGTGCGCCATTGAACTGGGCCAAACCGTGCAACCACAAGTCTGGTATGGGACAAACCTAGCTGATTAATTTGCATTGTTTACTCTCGAGTACTGCCAATTGGATGTGTGGGTTCCGGGTTGGACGGGTAGATTCACATGGCTCAAGAGGGGGCCCCGAGGGGCGAAACCTTTGAGGGCAGTACCAAGTTTAGACGTGCATTGTAAAGGCTTTGTCATGATATCTCTGCGACACACCAAAGGAAGTGTGTTAATATCGATTGCACTAAGAGATGTTCATGTCTTGTGAGTAAAGCTGTACAACCTCTGCAGAGTGTAAAACTATTCGAATAGCCGTGTCCGCGGTCATGGACAAGCCCGGGAATTTCACACGGGGTATAGAGTGTTTTCTTGAAATGAGAAATTGTTGGAATGGGAACGGGGAGTTCACTGTTGTTTTGTTGTCTAAAACTATACTGTTGAATTGTGTGGTTGATACTTGTTTCAAATGATGTAGGGTGATGCCTCGTCATTCTGTTCATGTTGTCTACCGTTGATTTACCAGTTAATTATTATTGTTTTTATCAATCTGCCTTCAATCTAATTATTGTATTTAAATTCAAGTTATTGTTTTCTGCAAATGAACCCTATGACTATCCTTTGACAAGTCATGCATGAATATGTTGCATCATTTTCCCTACGGCTTGTTGAGTCGTTTGTACTCACGACTTTACGCCCATGTTGTTCGATTCTTGAGGAAGAACCAGGAATAAATATCAAAAGGAGGAATACTATGAAGACTACGTGGACTAGGAAGGCCTTCCCCAGACGATTGCCTGTGGCATGTCGAATGGCCTAAGTTATTATGTTTCATTGCAATAGTTTCACTTGTTTTTTAAGCCTAGAGGCATTGGTGTATGAACCTTGACCATAAGGTCGTTTGCTTTATTCAAGAATAATTTGCTTCTTCTTAGTTATTTCGATGTATGGAATGATATGTCATCTATGTTTCCACTATGTGCACTAGCGTGATCTGGACTAGTGCAAGATACACGAGGGTTTTGGATTTGCCTATCCCGGTCCTGATAGAGATGGTATCAGAGCCATATCGACTGTAGGTCGCTCTCTTAGTTAGCATGGTCTTCAAAATTATTTTCTAAATCAAACCAACGAATTGATATTTAATAGTTTGTCTCCTCTCATCTTATTCCTAGGTTCCTACTCCTCATCTTTCTTTGAAACATTGCTTTGAAATTTAAATTGATCTTATCTCATGAAACATCTCAAAGCCATGGATCTTCGCAAGAAATCATTCAAGGAGGCAACGATCAAGTCGTCAAAGAGTATGTCCGAAAAGACTACCATATAAGATAGGTTGTGGTTCTCCGTGGTGTCTGAGCATGCCATTTCCTGTTGGTTTAGTTACGTTTAGTTCGCATATACTAGGATTTTCTTGCTTGTGTGCCAGGTATGATGTACACTTGCCTCAAGCATGGTGTTACAACCATACCTTAAGTCGAAAGTTTTAGTTGGCTTTTTATTTTGTAGCTTTTTGGCTATGTCTTTGGTTGGCCTTTGTTCTTGTGTATTACCTTCTCCCCTAGATGACCTTACCACTTGTCTATTGCTTTTCCTCTTACCTATCAAACCCTTGTGTTTGGTCGCAGATGGTTGACACTGCTCGAGGAGCAGTCGCGATTAGCGATGGATGCCAATGCTAATGCCAGTGCTAGTGCCAACCCACCGCCGCCACCTCCTGTAGTGACGGATCAGAACATGGGACATTTTCTAGCAGCGCAGACCCAACTCATGAATGCAATGATGCAGAATATGAACAACATGATGAATCAGCAGAACCAGACTGCAGTTGCACTGGCTAATTTGTTGAACCAACAGAATCAAGCTGCTGCTGCTGTTGCTGCTGCACCTCCCCAAGCTCGTCTGCAGTCCAAGCTGGAAGAATTTATGAGGACTCGTCCACCTACCTTCTCCAACTCTTCAGAACCCTTGGACGCGGATGATTGGATTTGCTCCATTGAGAAGAAGCTTGCAATTGCTCAGTGTACAGACCATGAGAAAGTGCTTTATGCCGCTCATCAGTTAGAGGGCACCGCCACTGAATGGTGGGAGAACTACATTGCTGCCCATGATGACCCCGAGACCATCACTTGGGCAGAGTTTTCAGCTACTTTCCGCCACTCCCATATCCCTGATGGAAAGGTGGAGATGAAGAAGAATGAGTTCAGGGAGCTCAAGCAAAAAGGGATGTCAGTGAGTGAATACCTCAATAAGTTCACTCAACTCGCTCGCTACGCTCCAGAAGATGTAGCTACAGATGATGCACGCCAGAAGAAGTTCAAGCGTGGGCTCAACCCGGGATTAAAGGTGCAAGTCATTGGCAACGACTTGCAGATTTCCAGCACTTGGTGGACAAAGCTATGCTCATTGAAGAATCTGGTCGTGAGTTGGAAGAGTCCCGCAAGAGGAAAATGATGCAGCATGGAGCTCATCAGAGTCATCCGCAGAGAGCCAGGACCAATGCTCAGCAGCCTGCTCGTTTCACTCCTCCATTGGCTTTGAGGACACCTGCACCAACGCCTCGCCAAGCTCCTTCAGGCAACCCCAACTTCAGAACCAACAGCAATCCGCCTCAGAGGACCAGTAATCCAGCTGCAGGAGTCACTTGTTTCAACTGCAATGAGCGTGGTCATTATGCAAATAGTTGCCCCAGGAAGCAAGCTGTGACGCCAGTTCGTTTCAACCTGGGATCGACACCAGCTAGGACCCCCGCACCAGGAGCAGGACGTGGAGCATCTCAAACTCCAAATCAAGCTACTAGGACTCCACCGCCTATTGGAAGAGGCCGTGTGAATCATATTACCACTGAGGATGCCCAGGCTGCACCAGACGTCATACTTGGTAAGCTCTTAGTCAACTCAGCATCTGCCATGGTTTTGTTTGATTCTGGAGCTACGCATTCGTTTGTTTCTCGGAGTTTTGATGCAAATCATCAGTTAAAAACAATGCCTCTTAAGATCGCTTTCTTCGGTGCAATCACCGTTCGGTTTGAGTACGAACCAAGGCTGCCCAAGTTAAGATATTAATCGGAGGGTAGAATTTCTAGCCAACCTCATTGTCCTAGACACGAAGTCCTAGATGTGATCCTAGGAATGGATTGGCTATCCAAGAACCAAGCAGCTTTTTGATTGCAAGGCGGCTCAAGGATCGAGACGCCCGGCGACCGCATGCCGCGATCCACGCGCCCGCTGACCTGCGCTTCATCCACCTTACGTCATGCGCCGTGGGGAACAAGAAATCAGGTTGCCCACATCCGGAATAGTAGCGCGCCCCCTGTAATGAATGTCTTTCCGGTTGTAACCCCCTATAAATACCCTCTCGCACAAAGGGTTCATGGTTCGAATAGTTGGACTTCACCTACCATTCTCACTTGTACACAGAGCTTGTTACGGTCGACCTGGAGGGTCATCCTTAGAATCACCCAGGGCTCCCCCGAGCAAGCTCATTGTAATCCACCTTCACATAATAGTGGGTTGTTATCTCCCCCGTGAGAGGCCCGAACCAGATAAAAGAGACCTCTTGCTCATTGCGGTTGTCTTGGCCATCTCGTTTCATAGCTTGGTAGGTCCTCGGAAGCTATACCCCCCGCGAAAAAGGGGCCTTAGGTTGATCCCTCATTCAACAAGTAAGCTCGGCGGGGGACCGGTTCACGAATCGTCGACAGCCTTATTTGCTTAGTTAATTGTTTAAGTTCAATTATGGTTATTTGACCCTAGGTGTAGTGGAGGTAAGAGATTAATCTCTAGCAGCCCTACACCTTACGGTGAGGAGGCCAAAGTTCCAACAACCTTTAGTAGCCCAACACCTGAGAGCACTCTGTCCATAATTAATACTATTGTGCAAAGGGGCTAGACTTTTAGTCTTTGGGACTTTGCATGTGGTGAAAGTGAGCAAAGTGACCTCTTCTCTTTTCTTATTTTGTACATAAAAATCATTCTAAAAATATAATTTCCCTAGCAGACAGAAATATTTCTCATCGCGTAAATAAAGAAACCCTTTTTGATTGTTGATTTTATTGTTCTAAAAAATACTCTTAAATTTACTTTATTTTCCTCTTCTACGATCGTTTGTGAATTATTGACTTACTAACTTGCCTAATCTTCGAAGATCTTACACAATCTAGTTAAAAGAAAGATGGTGTCCCTCATTCCTCGTCGTTGAATGGATATGATGAGCCGAACATAGGAAAACTGAGGGGCGGTCCAAGAGGGCGAAGTAAAAGGCCCCAGAACCAATATACCATCAAAGCGGTCTATCTGTAGGATGGGCCCCATACCGCATCTCCTAAGGCAGCAGCAACATTCTAGACATTATGCAGGATAGTTGGATAGGAAAGGGTCCCCTTCACCTATCTATCATGGAAGTCGCTGATAGATGAGGAGTGCGATAGCCTAGTGACATAAATTTTTGCATCATTCGAGCTCCTAGAAGACACTATGCATGCACTGTGACAATATGCATTGGTAGTGGCAAGAAAGGCACGGAAACAGCGTACTTGTCAGTAATTACATGAACAAGGAGATGACTTCGTTCCAAAAGTACGGGTTCATCACTGAAGATGTGTGGGAATGATTTGTTGAGATAATGATGACAAAAGAATTCGTGCAACAAAGTGCAGTGCACAAGACTGTCCAGGCAAAAAACATCCACCCGCACAGACATGGCTAAACTGGGTACACACGTAAGATCACGCAATGAAGGAGGGAGGACGAGGAGGCAATCAAGAAGGAGGCCTTGCCACCATTTGTCTCGATCTTGGACCCACGCGCCCAAAACTGGGTAAGAGCTAGGTCACGTCCCACGTCTTTGGATGTCGTGTCCTTTGCCAACGTCGTAGACGAGTAAGTGTCCCAACGCCTAGTAAGATATTAAACTACATAGTTTGTAGGAAGACCATGTATACCTTAGTAAGTGAAATAACATGTTGGGATCTTGGATGAAGATAGCGTTGAGTACATAATGTTCCCAGGGCTCTTTCACTTCAGATAGAGAGAAAGATATACTCTCCACAGCCTTGAAAAACAACGAGCACCCAGGTCACACATGACGCAAATGTGTTTTTGTTCTCTAGAAAATGGGATTCCTATAAGACTTCGACACGTACTGGAGTAGGAAGAGAAGCAAAGCCGAGTGCAAGGAATAGCTAGTAGCAGTCATTGAGGAAAGACTGAGAGCGCAATTTGATAATCACCTAAGAAGCATTGAGGAAAGGATGGAGCAAAGGGTGGCTACAAAGAGGCACACACGGAATGTGTAAAACCTAGACACACAGATGCAATTCAGCCCAACTAACCGTCTGAGCAACTGCGCGTCCACCCCTGAGACAAATGTGGATGACGCCAAATTTCCTCTTAACGACACTCGGGTAATATACATGTCTACAATGCTCCTTAGATAGACCTGTTAGACATGTTAGCTAATTATGTACCCTTATGTAGATGGGTAAGCTATGTAATCTCCAAGTGAGGCTTGCCAACAGCTCCGTTCCCTTGCAGGCTTCTTGGGGATGCGCATATCCATCAGGTCTAGGGTTGTTTGTGCATGGTTGCACAGTAGCTCCGGGCTATGCGAAGGTCCATGTCAATGGTGTACATCAAATTTTCAAGGCCGTCACATTGAAGATGCCCCCAAATGACAAGATCATGATACTAGGGGATACCATTAACACATTCATCCAGTGACTCAAGAGGAACATCTCCTTCGAATGACCGTCTTGCAGCACCGAAGCTACCAACACTACTGGAGCAACGTGCTACGCCGGAGCTACTAGCACTATCAAAGCCACATGCTGCACCAAAGCAGCCCGCTAAATCGACTACTGTGTCCTATAAGGCATAGGCTAGCACTTTAGCTCGGGCCCAGCCGTCTCCTATGAAGATGACCTATAATATACAGTAAGACAGTGACAAGGTCAAATTGAAGCGGACCATAGAGGCCCATAACTTTCTATTGGTCCCATTGGCACGGCAATCCAACCTAGGATAGCCATTCGTACTGGAAGAGCGCTAGCAGACGCTTACAATAGCCTGCATTAGATTACAAAATTGGTGCATAGAACAAGCCAACAAGTTGGTGGCACAATGGGATCAAGTATCTCGGTTAGCTTCAAGGAGGAGCATTTCTTCCACTAGTTTTTGGGGGCTTCTTCATGGTCGGCTTCAACAACTTATTCGATCTCTACAACCTCGATGCCTCACTCATTAGATACTAGACATAAGTGTGTGTAATCACGGTCTACATTCATATCATACTGATAAATGTCATATATATATGATCCTTGCTTTTGTATATATAGATACATGATCATTGAAGCAAAAACAAAGAAAGAACCAGTGGGTTTCCTTGACCCACACATGGTGTCTAAACAAATCATGAACAAAAATTTACATGTTGTCCAGGAGTACGTGGAAAAAGCATTGCTGGCTACACTTGAAAAAAATTCATACTTTTACCCCACAACCTAGGGTAAGTGTTTCATTCAGTTGCTATACTTGTTGATTTGTACTTTATACGCAGCTTGAAGTTAGGTTGAATGACCATGGCGACAAAACTGTATAAGTTTCACTAGGTTCTAAATGTAATTATACCAAGATAGAACCGGGTAATTTTCCTTGATTCTAAAAAGGGCGGTACCCACGACTTGATACCTATTGCAAAATTACTTGAGACGTTGTTCAATGTCTACATATCTCATGGAGTTCCACACAAGGGCTCATCACAGCTGAAGCATGTCCATAAGTTTTTGGTATCCTCTAGTACACAATAATACTTCACACTCCATAATAATACCTTCGGAACTAACCTATTATATTCTAGTAGTGCCACCAATGTACCAAGGCCACTAACCTATGTGGCTTTTACGTTTGGCACAACATGCAAATCCTGATTGGTGCAACTAAGACCAATATCATAGAAATTTGTCAATCTTGTAATAATTGTTTCCACTTATCAATTTATATACATGCAAGGCTTTACTATTCGCATCAATAGGCTTCGAAATGCATTGAATCTGTGTTGGAACAGGATGACTTGCTATGAACTCTAGGATAACTCTGTGCCTTCTTGATGTGTGAGGTCATAAATCCAAATGGTGAATGCCACTCAGTCTCACTTGTTGACTTGTAAATTTGTTAGTTACCACTTAGATTAGTTTGTGAACCTTGTGCTGTGAATTTGTGAGTTGTAGTTATGGATTCAATTGGTTAATATATCTAAGTTCATTCCGACAAGGATGTGTTGTATATATTTTGTGATATGTAATCTGAGTTGATTTCTGAAATGTATGTCATAATAATATGCTTATGATGTAAACTATGTAATTTGTTTTGTTTCAGAGGGCATGGCTAGTATTCGCTTAGGCTAACCAATAAATATAAAAGTGTAAACAGTGTAGTGACAACATCACCGACTCTTTCAAAGTGGAACTATCTGTGATGTATGTGACATCATAGATGGTTCCACTTTGGAACCATCTATGATGACGATTTTCATAGAAAGTTCAAAAACCGTCTATGATATTCCCTACTTATCGCTAACACTTTGTTACAGACAGTTCACAAAACAGTCTGTGATAATGTTTATGAACCATCTGTGATGAGCTTTTGTGCAATAGTGTCTTTAGCTATTTCTAATGTCATTTACTACTATAGACTAGAGTAAGACACACTATCTAAAGATATAGTGATGAAGGGTAATACAGTTTTTTGTAGACGTGCCTTGGTGGAAGTACAAGAAAACCTAGATTGACATCTATTCATGGAATGAAGGGAGTAGATAATAAAACCATCCACCTACAAAGAGGTACTTGCATTAGAAAAGATAATTCTTGTATGGTTACTTGATGTCATGGCTATATTCTCTTCCTTTTAAGTACCTGTGTAAAAGCATCCTGCATTGTGACACAATTTTTAGCCCTTAGATTAATTGGATAAATAATCTAAGGGCTAAAAATTTGAGTATAAAGACACAATTTTCAATACCACTTAAATTATGTAACAACAAAAAATTTTGCCTCTTTGAAATTTTTTTATGCAATTGAGCCTTTAAAAAAATTCATGATTTTTATTGCTAATTAAAGCATAATTTGGAGTTTACTTAATTCTAAAAGGATTTAATATGATTAATGCAGCAATGAACAATTGTCAAAATTATTTTATTGGGGATTTATGATATAAAGTATTTTATAAAATTATGGAAATGTTCTGAG
The DNA here is from genome assembly GCA_036346375.1 of Guadua angustifolia. Taxonomy (NCBI): domain Eukaryota; kingdom Viridiplantae; phylum Streptophyta; class Magnoliopsida; order Poales; family Poaceae; genus Guadua; species Guadua angustifolia. Next base: position 19,986,396 of record CM070501.1, read on the forward strand.
TATATTTGCTATTTATTTGGAGTTCATTTGTATTTTTTGCATTTTATAAAAAGAGAAACCAAATAAAAAGTCTGGAATAGTGTTCAGGCCAAAGATCAACCCAGCTGGCCCAACCCGCCAAGCCTAGTCTAGCCAGCTATGAGTGTACCAAACTAGTTTGTGCCACAGCCTAGCCTGGTCCACGCTGTGTGTGAATTGATGATAGCGGTCCACATGTTAGAGTCATTGTCTCCATGTACAAGCTGGACATAGTGTTCGTGTCATGGCCGCCTCGGGAACCACCTTGATTCAAGTGCTACACAAACACCAAGGCACACATAAAGGTAGCACTAGGACCATCATGAGCATCTAAACCAAAGCCCTAACCCTAGAAGCCACAAGTCATCATCTTTTCACTAGATTTTGGAGGTTCCTGAGTGCGCCACCATAGAGGTCTTTGCTGGATTGCATCACCATTATCTTCCTTGCATCGTGTTCTACCCCGTTCATGCATCATCTCTCACAGAGCGTGGTCGTTGCTTGTTGTCTCCATAGAAGCTTGTGTCATTGCCACTTTTTTGGTCGTCGCCATCACCAAAGGTCACCGTTGGCCACAACACACATGTCAGTAGGATCGTCGTGCAAATCTCTTACTGGTGCTATGACCCGGAGGTTGCCAAAGCCACACCGCTGCTCGCCACCATAGACCCTAGGTCCCAGCACGTCGCCACCGACATGGTAGCCACGTGGTGCCAGGTCAGCAATCACACAAGCCAGTCAAATCTATATAGACTTAGTTCTCTATGAACTGTGTCTCTAACATGTGGGGTATGCTTGTTAGAGAGTTAAGCTTTGAGCTGAGTCCACCATAGACCAGGATTACTATTTGTGGAATTGGTCCACTAACCAGTGGTCCATATGTCCGTCTCTGTTAATTTCTAGAATTTAGGAAATTAATGATATAATAGAAAATCACCTTAGGCCTGCTTTTTAGTCTCTCATAGAGGAATATTCTCCTTAATTTCTCTATATTTTTATAGGATTTATTGTCCAATGAATATTTTGAGAGTCTGTTCTTTTTTATACGAACCCATTTAAGTTTCTAAATTCATCTAAAATCAATGCCTACACTTTATTATATATTTTTTTATTTTTTGAGTTAGTTTTATTTTTATTTTGTATTTTTTTATCATTTGTTACACTTAGACATTGAAGTGCCAGGAACATTCGAAGGTGAAGACTTGATTCAAGTTTAAGGTCTATATCAAGATCATGATATGTTCCAAGGCATGTTGCATTTTGATCATTTTGAACCCAGCTTTACAAATTATATTTTATTTTAACCTATTGCATGTGAATTAGTTATTCAACCAAGTTATATCTACCTTGTTATTTTACTATGCCATGATTATTTATCACTATAGGATGGATAATTATTATACATGAGTTGGTTAGAATGTACTTAGTATGCTTAGCCATTCCACGAATAACTGGTATCTTTTGAATATGCAAATTCAAATTTGACTAATGGTATATGGAACATATTTATATGAAAAGGTTGTCATGTGTTGTCCGACAATAATATTGAGTTGTTGATGCCATGTGTTGCAAGATAATCAACTAGGGTGGTAAATGATTTAAATTGAGGAAAGTGGCAATAGGTTGTATGCCATAGTGGGTCTGTGTGATATTAGGTTGGAGATTCTTTGTGAATAGTTTGAATTGGTTGCTGAGAACAATTAGAAGTCTTATCTCGGTCATTTAATGATTTAACCTTGTAAACCATTGAACTAGACTAATGTGACAACCCCCATTATTAGCCCAGTGTAATGAAAGGAACACTGTCATTACTCTGAGACAATTTCATTGATCTTCGTATATTAGCTAACAAAATATCGGACGCATCTGACGCTTTATCGCATAATACCGTGTTCGAGGCGTTGCAGCAGAACAATAATTAGAGGTTGAAATGGGAACTTATTACAATCCAATGCCACTTAGGCTACAAGTCCAGAGATACAAAATCTTACATAATGTACAGTATAGCAAAAGTCAATATACGTAGACACTAGAATACCAAATAGATCGATGGTCGTTGCCATATGGTCCACTACTCCACTTAGTCCTCCTGGTAGTTCTCCACCTTCTCGTCACCCTGACCCTACAAGTGATCCTCAACCCACTCCTCATAGGCATAACCACCAGGATCCATATCCCAACCGGACACCTCATCGCTAATGTGATTTTCTAAGCAAAGGGAGAGTCAAGCAAGAGTGAGTATAAAAATACTAAGCAAACATTAATAGAAAAATGCATTATATAAATTTTTTTCATCATCCAACTCATATCCATTTCTCTCAAATTCACTTTTAGGAAAATAGGGTTTTATTACGAAAATGTTTGATTCATGTTTTAATTTCTAAAATTACTACTAGCACTCGTATATGAGGCAGACTTGGCTTTCATAGTCTTTAATCCAAGAGACAGGCACGAATTCATGATTTTACCTTGTGTAGGGTTGTATCACTTTACCCATAGTGAACCTAACCTTATTTGAGGACCCAAAACATTTATCATTGCTCAAGTATTAGATCTCCAACCCTGGTAGCTGACGAGTCGTAGTGTCCTCGACTGTTGCCCACCCACTTGCAGTATACTAGTTTTACCCCAACTTAAATGCACATCAGTGGTACTCATCTCCTGACATTTAAATATAGCACCCCTGGCCTTAACAGTTTTACCCCATTGGACTTATTGCTCTTCCTAGCCTCCATAGTCTTACCGGTATAATCCCACAAGCTTTACCGTTCTTACCAGTTTGGTCTTACCAATATGCCTCATTTGACCCATACTAGTCTAATCAACCAATTTATGTAATACATACCCATTGTAGAGATCATACACCTTCATAGGATAATCTTTTCTAGTCGTTTCCCACACACTATAGTTGATACAAAATTATACAACTCATTGCCCGAGTGTAGTTTGTTTAACCTCGTATTCTAGCATATGTCTAAGGCATCCTCTACCCACCTCATATATATGTGTGTGTGTGTGTGTGTGTGTGTGTGTGTGTGTGTGTGTGTGATCGGCTCTATTCATTGGACAAGCCATTTCAACACTTTAATAATTAATCACTTCCATAGCAGTTCATCAACAATTCAATATATCTATAATCAATTATTGTCTCATCTTTTCAACCTCATCCAAATTGTGGTTTTCTTACTAGGGATTTTCCAATGCATGGGTGATATCACATATAAGCAAATATATTTGATTGAAATTAGTCAAATGTGATCAAAAATTTGCTTAACTGGAATTGGTTGAAAATGATTGGATTTACTTCCTAAAATTATAAAATTCTATTTTTAGTTCTAGGTTATTTTAATATTGGTGTCTTTTATTTAAGTGCCCAATAGCTTGGAATGATTGATTTATCAAATTTTAACTTAGTATACTTAATTTGGATGATGCATTGATTTAGATAAAAGATTTCCCCTTTTAAATATATATATATATATATATATTATTTTTTTGTTATTATTTTTCTCTTTCTTTTCTTCCCTCCCATCTAGCCTTTTCCATTCCCCATTTTCTTGCTTCTCTCTCCAAATGCATCCTGTTCTAGTCCCCCCATGCCATCCTCGCTGGCCTCTCCTCCACTGGCCCAACTGCCTCAATCCTTTCCTCCCCTAGCCTCACATCACCAGCCTCCAGCCTATCCTCCCCTAGCCCCACTGGCCCACCGACCTCTTTCCTTACTCTTGGCCCCACCTCCGGCCTTTCTCTCGGCCTTAGCTCCACATTCTTTTGGGCTATCGACTCATGGTTCAGCTAGCTCTCAACTGCCCACTAGTGCCTCTGGCCTTCCCCCACCACCCTCGGCACCTAGGGTATCTGCTCTCCTTGATGCATCTCGATTGCCCTCGGCTAGGCCCTTGCATAGGCCATCATGCCCTCCTACTCTCTAGGATGCCACACCTGACTCTACCCCAACGTGATGGTTCACTACGTTGCATTTTCTTTTTATAGTAGCAATTGTTTTCATGGATTTTAGCAATTTCTAAAGGTTGATGATGATATTGATTGGGTTGCTATGGAATGGCGGTGTTGTGATGACACTCGAGGGTTCCCCATACACTAGGGAGTGTGCAAGAATCATTAGGCACACACAACGCCGCCTCTAGAGCAATCTTTCGCAACCCTAGTTCATTCTATAGCTATATCCACTAGTCTCTAGTTCATATTTAGGCTATGTTGTCATTTAGGTTCTTGGAGATTAGATGATGTGTAGGATGATTATTACTTTGCAATGTAGAAGGGTTGGGAGGAAGGTTTTGGGGGATGTGAGGCTATGGGAGAGGTTGCTGGAGTGCTGCTCTTGCTCCTTGGCCTCCTGTCCTTAGCCTCCTGGTGTCTTGCTTGATTGCCTTCTGGCTCTTTGGTGGCTTGAGTCTTGGCTTGCTTTACTTACTAGCAGTGCTCTTGACCTCTGCTTGTGACTTTGGTTGGATGTTGGAATGAGCTGGTGTGTGTGAGGGTGCTCGGTTGAGGTTACCATTTTAACTAAGGCTTTTTCACTTTTTACTGTGGAAGCTTTTACTTTTACTATGTGATATTTTTGGGTACACTACTACGTAATAGGTCATCACTTGCCGGTTCGTCCATGCCATTATTGCCGGTTATGGGCGCCGGCGATGATTGGTCGGCGATGATACTCGGGGTTATCATCGCTCAGAAACAGAAGTGATAATAGATATCATTCTGGGTTCATTATACAACCGCAAGTGATATTCGACTATCTCTGCCGGTTTACACTAGAATCCGGCAGTGATATTCGACTATCTCTGCCGGTTCAACCTAGAATCCGGCGGTGATATATGTATATCTCTGCCGCTTATACTGAAGAACCGATGATATTGTATATCACTGCTTGCCTCTGACGAACCGCAGCAGTGACAACCGAATTCCTGATATGTATTTTTTGTAAGTCCTGATATGTATTGAATTTGAATCTGCAATTTTATACATAGGTAGAGTAATCTATGAAGTACATCTACAAATTTTTTCAGAGTTTTCGTGACTTTTATTAGTTGGTGTGCACGATGTGTACATGGGAAGGCCTGTGTGCACATGATATGTTGCCTTCAAATATATAGTATATAAAGCGTCGTTAGATCATAATTAAAATATATTAAAGCATCACAATATTTAGTTTTTACAATAGTTTGTTCACAAATGTAGTGTGAGTACATCTCGTTCACTTTGGATCGAGGCTATCGTCGTGGAACTCGCCCTTTGGATCGATGACCTGTTCGTCAATGAATCCAAATGATATGCTCTTGAATTGCTAAAATTTCTTTTGGCGATGGCGATTGGTTCTCATCTTGGAGCGCCATATTGAATAAAAGAGACATTTAATTAATGATGATAGATGTTAAATGAAAGAAAAGTAGGCATGAATGTGTAATTATATACCATGGCTTCGTTATAGCCGACACTCTTCGTGACAATTGCATGTAAATTTGTACATACGTAGTATCTTTATAAACTATTTCCCGGTCTGTCTCATGCATGGAAAGTCTGTTATTATTTTAAAAGTTTTCTGTAGGGAAGATCACGGACCACCTTTCTTGCAATACCGTGTGAATCGTTGTGAATGATTTTAAATAGTAATTAACCTTAAATACAATAGAATAAAATATTACTAGAGCAATAACGCAACGATCGAGTTTACTGCTCATCATCTTCCAAAATTATGTTCATACTCACGAAGTTCTTTTCTCATCGAGTCCAAGACAAAAACCACGCTAGCTTCTAACTCGATGACGAGGAGGACCCAAAGATAACTAGACATATATGTTAACATAGCCTATTAGTCCCACACCGTCGTCACGCAAAAAATAGTAAAACAATATTAGAAGTAGGGTAATCGTCTTGAAAGTTATAGGGTAAAAATACGGAGGTTTTGTTTTTCAGCTTGAAGAAAGTCTTAGATAAATATTCTTCAACAAACTTTGGGTTATCACGGACGAGTGTCTCGTTGACAAGCCCCGGATCGATAAATCCTAAATCTTCATCCTTATTTCTTCTACATATCTGTATCTCCATTCTACATATATAAAAAAGAAGTTAGACATACAATTGAACGGTACAAGAATATACAATAATATAAATAGAGACTTACAAAGTCCACGACCGACCATTGCGCGTCGAGCATCTTGCCTAAGTACAACATATACAATTCGCAGAACTCTAACTGAGAACATGCCATCCCCATTGTGAAAATCCGAATCTTTGTATTTCACCGACCGCCCATACCCTTTTGGCACTGCTGCATGTAATACTGATGGACGCGCCGCAATTTAGTTGCTAGGTTCTCTAAATGTTCTGGGGAGCCAGTTGCCCCAAAAAGTACTTCGAGTTAGACCTAGCTCGTAATTACGACGTTGTTCAGCGGATCTTTTGAGCTTGCGACATCGACGCCAAAGACTAGCCATCTTCAAGTTTTGCTTTACGGAGATGCGCTCGTAATCCGACATTTCGAAGGTTGAAGCCATACTGTCTCTTTGGCTTTTGCCATACTCAAGAAAAACTCCTGCGCGTTAGCATCGACTTTAGTCTTCTCGGGTGATGGCACCTTTTGGAAGTGAGATGTTACCTCGCCTTCGTTTGCTCTTTGCGTTCTTCTTGATCATATCGGCGGTAATTTCTTACGAGGTCAGGCCTTCACAGATGACCGAGATTTGGTACAAGACGATCACGGACTTCGAGATGGTGCCGATGTTCGATTCTTCTTATGTCTTGGTGAGGAGTTGGACTTTTCTAGTGGTCTTGGGAGGAGTTGGACTTGTTCTGGATGGTGCCGGCGGAGGAGTTGGACTTTTCCTGGCTGGTGCCGGCGGAGGAGTTGGACCTTTTCTGGATGGTGCCGGCGAAGGAGTTGGACTTGTCCTAACTGGTGCCGGCGAAGGAGTTGCACTTTTCGTAGGCGACAGTCTGCGTGTGGAGAGTGCGGCTCATCATCATCATCGTCGTTGTCGGCCTCATCGTCCGAGCCGAACATAATCAAGCTCTTGCGCCACACGAGGAAGCCATGCACGTTTTCTCCAAGTTTGTTTTTTCCGTCCTCGCCAGGAATCTCTACCTCCATTTTGCGATATTGTCGGACTACACTGTCTACCGACCCTGGCGAATCCCAGTGATGGGCGGCAGTCACGTAACTCGCGAGGCGCATGGCCAAGCCCGCCATCAGCCACCTTGATGGTAATGCCATGTGCGGACAAATGCAGCTTGCACGGTGTCGGTTACGTGATGTCATCCATCGGAAAATGGAGTCGATGCTCTCCCGGAATCGTTGTGGATCGTGCAGCTGCTCTTAAGAACACCGTGGCTGAGGTTCCGAGGGCTGTCATCGAGTGGCGGTCGTGAGCTGAGAGCTTTCTGTACTGCTTGCTCCACAACTTGATCCAGCTTCGCTCTCTCTTCCTCTAACGCTCTTGCCACAGCATCTTGTATTTGACTTTGCAGCTCATCTTCTCTTATTCTTTTCGGCCGCTTGTACAACGATCGTCGGTGGGGAAGCCTTCTTTCCACGGCACCAAACCAACTCCTCGGGTGCACCAGGATGCTCCTTGTTACCCAGGGCAACAGTCAGCTCATCATTCTCCTTCGTGGCTGAAAAGCCCTTGGGAAGACTCCACGTGAGCATCGATATTTTCTGCGACACCTCCGGGCTCTATCGCTCCCGGCTCAAGCTGCCATCTTCGAGACAAGCCCCCTCCCAAGCAACCAAAGTGCTTTGATCGTGCGATGAACTCGGCCGTCGCAGAGTATGCGCCCTTGAGGTTAGCTCTTGTTCGCGGCTATCCCATGCAGTATTTTCTTCACGTAGCCACGATTGCCTAGTGTGTGAGGGTACATATTCTTATCCGCGTTAGCCTTGTTCTTCCGACTCACTTTCTGGGCTTCTTGAAATTCAGACTCCACAATGTCCTTCCAAAATTCCCTTATCTTTGGAAACATGTTAAAATTTGGCGTGACATTCTTCTTCACATAGTTCTTATTCAACCGAGTCTTCCAATTCTTCCAAAGATGTGCACATGATACTTAGTGCCGTTTCTTTGCAACCAACTCGACCCTTGGGGAAATGGAATACTTGTTTTAGCTTGCCCCATAGCGAGTCCTTCAGTCATCGGGAACCACCCATTGATCACCTTCGCGGTCGTCCATGATCTATAGTGATGGGCACGTTATCCCTAGCAAGTACTCCGCAGTTTGTCTGTCTGGCGCCGACGCACGCGGTATAGCAGTTCCCCGACTTCGAGAGCTGGACTATGTTGTGAACGCCTTAGGCATCTTGCTCGGCCCACGACTGCGCCGCCTTTGTTCACCGACGTTTGAGCCTACAATTGGATCTTGTTATTAGTCGTATGACCCTACAATATTTTGGGAATCTGGCGTACTAATACTTTACCTCGCCCATGTTAGTCGCGTCGGCTTGGCCCATGGCGATGGCGCGCTTGGTCCATGGCGCGCGTCGGCAATCCATGGCGATGGCGTCGACTTGGTCCGTGGTCGTGGCGCCAGTTGCTCCATATCAATATCCTGTAGGTTTAGGTATTCCTTGGGCTATCCATTCCTACTTGTCTATATTCGAGGCGAACTCCCTCGGCACTTGTCCCGATTCGAGGCCATTCCTAGCAATCAGAAATGTTATTGGGTTAATTATATTGCATTCATTTATGGTTGCTACATGACATCAAACTTGTGAATTCAAACGATGGTAATTTTGCTAGAGTTGAGAGGAAATCAAGTGATGTTGTGACCTCGAAATGAAAAAATAATATGAAAAAATTCATATATTCTTAAGAATATATTTGTTAATAAAAATAATGAATCATTTCATTCCACACTAAAATGATTTTACAAAAAAAGATTGCAAGTTCAATCATGGGTGCGGGAAGCGTCCCTCCTACATGGCGAAGCCATGACGCTCGCTTGACATGGAATGATTGCAATGAATCATTCCATGTCAGGGCTTATTTTTTTAAAATTATTTTAGTGTGAATAAGAAAGATTCATTATTGTTTTGTACAGATTGTTTTCGGGATTGTGATATGTCACTTTTTATACACATACATCTTTATACACACAAATATATATATATATATATATATATATATATATATATATATATACATACATCTTTCAAGGTCACATATATACATCTGTAAACACATTCATTTTTGGTCAACAAAATATACATACACATGAAATTGTAGGAACAAATTCATTATATACCAAGAGTTACAAAAAAGAGAAAATTCTGACAAGTTTAAAGAGCTTAAACTTGTCAGAATTTTCTCTTTTTGGTAACTCTCGGTATATAATGAATCCTGAAATTTCATACATAGGTAGGGCAATCTATGTGCACAAGATATGTTGCTCACATACAAATATTTGGAAGACTTAGAGGTGACACCCATACTCCACTTAAGTGTATGCTCACTGTCACCCGAAAGTCACCCATACTCCACTAAAGAGCACATACAAATATTTAAAAGAACACATACAAATATTTGGAAGACTTAGAGGTGACACCCATACTCCACTTAAGTGTATGCTCACTTTGTTACCCAAAGTCACCCATACTCCTTGAAGAACACATACAAATATTTAAAGAACACACACAAATATTTGGAAGACTTAGAGGTGACACCCATACTCCACTTAAGTGTATGCTCACTGTCACTCGAAAGTCACCCGGAAAACCTCTCGTGAGCACCCAGAAATATGAATCGATTCCTCACACGTGCGTTGGACTTAGAGGTGACACCCATACTCCACTTAAGTGTATGCTCACTGTCACCCAAAAGTCCCATGCATGGAGTATTAACTAAATGAACTACAACTATTACAATTAGTGGCACAAAACAAATATTTACAACACATGTATACATCTGTACAAAACAAATATTTACAACACATGTATACATCTTTCAAGAACATATACAAAGCACCAAATTGAAGTTTACTTTTGGCTGCAATATAAATAACCATAGAGCAAAATGATCAAAACAGCACAAGGGCAGAAAAATGAACAAGGCAACAAGCATAAAGCTCAACTTGTTTATTTTGAGTGTTCTCGAGATGTCGAGTTGCCCAAAGGCCCTCCTCGCCACAAGGGACGAGTAATAGACTAATTTGTGACAACCTTACCTTAGTTTGAACCCTTACCACCTTAACATACACATTAAAAAATTGATAATCAAGCTCATTATTAATGTTATATTCAAGACAACAGTATAAAGTGACAGAGAAGTGCTACTAATAGACTAAGGAACTAAACAAAATATAGACAACAGGTATAGACATAGAAGTGCTACTAACATCATCAGGTATTGAACACTAATTAGACTAAGGAACTAAACAAAATATAGACAGAGAAGTGCTACTAAGGAACTAAACAAAATATAGACAACAGGTATAGACATAGAAGTGCTACTAACATCATCAGGTATTGAACACTAATTAGACTAAGGAACTAAGGAACTAAACATAATATAGACAGAGAAGTGCTACTAAGGAACTTATCCACAACTTAACCCAGATATGACTAAGCACAACTTATCCACAATGTCCAGAACATATGAAATGATCATGAATTCAACAGGTATAAGCTTATAATCACATAGATTCATGATATGAACACATATATACAAGACATTCAGCATGGATAATAAATGAATTAACCAGAACAGTATACTAATCATGTTTGGTTTTTCCAGTATTGCAAATTGGCAAGCAAGCATGCAAATTGGCATGCAAACATACATGGCTAACAACATTGGCAAGCAAACATACTAATCACAGGATGCAAACTATACAAGAACCACAAATTGACAATGAATAAATCAAGTACTTCTCTGACATATAAGTCTATCAATTTAAGGTGGTAAGGGTTCTCATGATACATATACATCTAGAATCATCACAGAATAAATGTCTATCTCGTTGATAACCCTAGAATCATCACAGATTAGTTGTCACAAATTGTCTATTGCAGTCCCAAATCCTCACTGAACACTATACCCACATGCTAGGTCCCCAAGCCAAATGAATTGACTGGCCCCTTAGCATCTGCACATTCACATCTGCACATGCACATCTGAAACATTCACAATCACATTCACATCTGCACATGCACATTCACACATCGCAAGAGCAGTACCAAGGCGACGGCGGGGAGACGGTGGGGAGGTCGAGGCGACGGCGGGGAGACGGTGGGGAGGTCGAGGCGACGGCGGGGAGACAGCGTGGAGGTGAAGGCGACGGTGGGGAGGCGACGCGGGCCGTCCTAAGTCGAGGCGACACGGCGGTCCGAGGCGAAGCGAGACGACGGCGACCCGAGTCGAGCGGCGGGCGGGAGCTCGGCCAGCCGACGGCGGTGGTCCGGGCGGCGGCGTGGGGGAGCTCAGAGGCAACGGTGCTGTAAAAGTGAGAGGAGGGCGCGGGCTAGGGTTAGGGTAAATGAGAGGAAGGCGCGGTGTTTCAATTTTATAGGGGTGGAATATCACTGCCGATCCATTGTCTAACCGGCAGTGATAGTGTAATATTACTGCCGGTCCATTGTACAACCGGTAGTGATAGTGGAATATTACTGCCGGTCCATCATACAACCGGCAGTGATAGTGGAATATTACTGCCGGTCCATTGTACAACCGGCAGTGAGTGGAATATTACTGCCGGTCCATTGTACAACCGGCAGTGATAAGCTCTTTGCCCATATTCTATTAAAATTTGTCTTTTTTATTACTCTTAATATAGGACGAATTTGATCATGAAATTTTGTATGTAGATGGGGTAAGATGAGATGTACATCCATGATTTTTTTCAGAATTTTTTGAAACTTTTCTTAGTTGGATTGCACGGTGATTGCACCAAAAGCCTGATTGCACCGGATATGCCCCCTACTATAGGACAGCTAATATTTCTCCTTACCTGAAATGTTGAAAGTAGTTTTTCTCCTCGTGAAACCTGAAATTCTTGAAGTAGTTCTCATCTTCATACAACATGAAATTTTTCATTGGAAAAGTTGGAGAGGAAGAAGAGATAGCAGTTGTAGCATGATTATGTCAGTTAGTACGCAGATGACGTCAAACGATGAGAGAAATGAGCCAGGCTTCAAAACTGGCTGCGTGTTGGGAAGTGAGATTTTGCTAATAATGATCATTCCTAAGTGAAAAGAGGTGACAGAGAGACTGTGTAGGAGACTAGGCGTAGTACTGCACAATTTACTAGCACAAAAAGGAAGTGAACATCATTGCCATTTTCCTAGTTACTTATGAATGTTTCAGTTTAAATCTAGTTACCCCTTAATTATAAAATCAGATTGCTAACTTTTTAATTGTTTTAATATTTCTAAAATCAAATAATGCTTGCAAATTGAACAACAAATCTTTGTTAAATTCGAACAAATTCAAGTGCGATCAAAATCACAAAAATCCAAATGCAAAGGAAACTTTCAATTTGATCAAAAGAAAGCATAACCTCAATTTCCATTATTGCATATATTACATTAATTGTTACATATGAGAAAATAAATAAACATGTCGTTCATACAAAAGAAAGTATACATTTCATTACTACAACTAAGCTACGATTCGACCTTCGTTATGATCGCGGCGTATGTATGTAACCAAATCCTTGTCTTCCATGGTACTTAGGTCAACGTCCTCTCCAAAAGGGGAAGCTCATCGAATTGGTTGTACTCTTCCTCGTCGACAACATTCTCAACTCCGACAATCCTTCTTTTTCCTTGAATAACCACGTGGCGCTCCTTGTTAGCGGGTCGATTCTGAGAAGATTTGTGTAATGTAATTAGCAAGTACGAATTGTTCTTCTCTCAGATCCGACGAGTTTGAGGTCCACGGTAGTGATGCGTACTTGTCGATATTCACGCCACCGGAAGTCGACCCATTGGCACCGAAAGAGAGGACCTTCAAGGTCCATAGTCAAGCTCCCAAATCTCTTCTATGAATCCGTAGTAGGTTTGCCTATTTCCATTCTTTGTCATAGGCATCTATCACGGATACCGCTATTTTGATTGGTGCTCTTTTTATCTTGCGCTCTTGTATAAAATGTAAAACCATTTATGTCGTATCCTTGGAATGTCCGAATTGTAGTTGACGGTCCACGAGCCAACAATTTCAAGCGAGTGCGATCTGTCTCCGTACGCATCATGTGTCTACACAACCAATCGCCGAAATTATCTCTGTGCTCTCTCGCGAGCCAACCCTCTGACCTCCCTGGGTTTGTTTTGGATAGCACGTTCTTGTGCATGTCGACATACGGGGCCACCACAACTGATTGTCCCAAAACTGCGAAATGTGCTTGTGTAAATGAAGCTAGATTGCTAGTACGTACTGATTTCTCGCCTAGTGTCCCTTTCCCCTGTAGCCTTCCCTCATGCCGAGATACAGGCACACCAATCGGTTTGAGATCCATATAATCGACGCAGAACTCAATGACCTCCTCGGTTCCCCAGCCATCGGCAATGCAGCCTTCCGGTCGATTTCGGTTACGAACATATTTCTTTATAACCCCCATGAATCTCTCGAAAGGGTACATCTGATGTAGAAATACGGGACCAAGAATCCGTATCTCTTTCACAATGTGAACAATGAGATGGACCATAATATCAAAAAAAGATGGAGGGAAACACATCTCAAGCCTGCACAGAGTGTGGACCACGTCTTCCTGCAGCTTATCTAGTATTAATGGATCGATGGTCTTCTGTGAAATCGCGTTGAAGAATGAACACAACTTGATAATTGGGTCTCGGACTTTCTCTGGCAGAACCCCCTAATTGCAATTGGAAGCATTTGTGTCATCATCACACTTCATACCAATTAACTTTAAGTCTTTCATTGAGACTAGTCTCTTTATGTTAGCGAGTAACGAGGCGGAACTTTGATTCCGTGCAAGCATTCATAAACGCTAATTTTCTCTTTCTTGCTCAAAGTGTAGCAGTCATGGAAGGTACTTTTTGCTGTGTCCATTTCTTCGTGATGCGCTCCTTCCTCGGTTTCATATCTTGAGGTCCATCCTTGCTTGAAGTGTATCTTTCGTTTTGCGGTATGTCGATAAGATACCAAGCAAGTCACACACGTTCTTCTCTATGTGCATGACGTCGATTGCGTGTCGAACTTCCAGTCTGCCAATAAGGTAGGATCCAAAATCTCGATTTCTTTTTCCACAAAGGAGCCTTATCCCGGAAGTCGGAATAGATGTCTTGCCGCTCCCTTTCCGTGAATAATTGTAAGATCCTTTACAACGGCAAATATCTGTTTCCCGATGTGATTCTTGAGCTAAGGCGGTCTCCTTTGTCCCATCAAAAGCTCTCTTATTATTGCGGTATGGGTGATCCTTATGGAGGAACCTACGATGCCGCATGTAAGCCATTTTTTCGGTTGTTCTTTAGCCACCGCTAGTTGTATCATCCGAGCCTTTGGGCGATCCGTTGAAGCCTTTTGTCGTTTGCGCCGACAAAGTTGCCAAGAGCGAGGATAATCATTAATGGTTACAAACAATAATGCCCGTAGGATAAAGTTTTCTCTTTTATACTCATCCCATACCTGTACACCATCGGTCCACAATATTAGAAGATCTTCAACCAATGGTTTGAGGTACACATCGATATCATTGCCGGGTTGTTCGGCCCTTGGATCAATAGTGGCATCATAATGTACTTTCGCTTCATGCAAAGCCAAGGAGGAAGGTTGTAGATGCATAAAGTCACCGCCAAGTCTTTGTGCGACTACTCATGTTGCCAAAAGGATTCATCCCATCTCAGACTCAACCCAACCTTATATTCCTCACATCATATGCAAAGCTCTTCTTATATTTTCTGTCGATGTTCCTCCATTGCACGAAATCGGCGAGTGTCCGAGCATTCCATCCTTCTTCGCTCTTGGCGTGCCATCGTAACAATTGGGCATGCCTTTTGTTCGCAAACAATCGCTTTAGACGGGGATTATAGGAAATACCACACCACCTTACGGGGACACCTCTTCTTCTTCGCCACCCCGACATCTTCGTTCTCGATATCGCCGTCGTTGCCCTTATACCGCTTTGCTTTGCAAACAACACGAGCATCCATGTGCGCAAACTCATTGCGATACAATATGCAATCGTTTGGACATCGCGTATTCTTTGTACTTCCAATCCCAACAGGCGGACAACCCGCTTGGCACAGTGCGTAGTTGAAGGCAACACGTTACCCTCTGGAAGCAAGTCCCCAAGAGACATAACAACTCAATAAAGCTCTTATCGGACCAACCATTGCTTGCCTTCAAGCTGCGAGTAGTGAAAGCACGGTATCATGCTTTCGTGCTCCTCCTTGCACCGGGTACAATGGCGTTGTAGAGTCCTCTACCATACGCTAGAACTTTTGAAACTCCCTTTCACTCATGAAGTCCCCCTCCCCATCACGCAGCATTTGATCTAGATCATCTTCGTGGGTATCAACGAACGCATCTTCCACCGTCATATCGTTGTCTCCGTCATCTTCATTAATGTGTTGCCCTTCATGTACAATATCATCTTCATCAATGTGTTGCCCTTCATGTACAATATCATCTTCACCGTGCTCAGTCCAACAGGTATAGCCAGCATTGAAACCCCTTCGAAGCAAGTGTGCACGCATCGACTCTATGTTACAAAACATCTTCTCATTTTTGCAATCAACGCATGGACAACACATATAGTCCGCCAGGTTTCTCGACTTGTGTGCCGCAGCGCATTGAAAAACAAGTCACACCATTAAAGAACTCTGGACCGCGACGGTCCGTGTCATACATCCACCTTCGGTCCATCTACAGTTAATTATATCAAACTACATTTCAGTATATGAACAAACGATATCAAAATAATTTATTCTTTACAGTAGTCATGCATTGCTAATTAATTAAAACGATAAACACATTATAAGCACATAACGCAAATAACAATATAATTGTAATTTGTTATGTAGCGCTAGCTATTAAATTAAATTAATCTACAACAAACAAGCATATAATTGAATATAAGGATATATTTCTAAATAATTATTTATGTTCCAACTTTCATTATTGCAAAATCCATCTACCATTTCCCATTATTTAAATATTCAACTAGCAATTCTCACTATTTATAATTGATCATCTAGCAATTTTTACTATTAAAAATCCATATAACAAATTTTCATTAATTAAATTAATTACAATTATGCATAATTGTCCATCTAGCAATTTTTATTACTTAAACATCCACTACATCACTAAAATGGATATGAATTTACTGCAAATAACAATATAATTGTAAATGATTAGTTTTACAAATACATCTAGCAATTTTGCCTATATAATACATCAAACCTTTTTCACTATTTAAATATCCATCTAGCATTTTTAATTATTTAGAAGATTTCTTCATTTCATTTTGTTATGTAGCGCTAGCTATTAAATTAAATTAATCTACAACAAACAAGCATATAATTGAATATAAGGATATATTTCTAAATAATTATTTATGTTCCAACTTTCATTATTGCAAAATCCATCTACCATTTCCCATTATTTAAATATTCAACTAGCAATTCTCACTATTTATAATTGATCATCTAGCAATCATACTATTAAAAATCCATATAACAAATTTTCATTAATTAAATTAATTACAATTATGCATAATTGTCCATCTAGCAATTTTATTACTCAAACATCCACTACAATATGAATTATAATTTATTCAATAATTTAGCTAGATCTTAATTTGAGCGATCTGACATAAACTGCTCACACCGCACAATCAGCAATTATCAACATCTATAGCACTCAGTAAAGTAAAATTTTACGACAAATATAACATACATCAAGTCAAGAACCTCGAAAAATTCTAATACAATTTTTCAAAGACAACTCGCCAAGATAATACAGCTCCTTTTTGTTACGCTTTCGGAGAAGATGTCGATTCGATGAAAAATATGAACAAAATCTTGACACAAAATTTCGGCACACCTCTCCAGGAAAAATACACCCGAGCAAAGCGCTCTCTCTTACGCTTCGGTAGGGAAATCGTCGGTCGGTGAAGATTGCTATATAAATAGCTTATCATTCCGCTCTGCGAAGAACCGGCGGTGATAAGGTCATATTACGCGGAAAATACCTTACCACCGCGGTTCTGCAGAACCGCAAAGTGATAAGGTCTACTACGCACCAAAAATTGCGTTGCGCGGGAAAATACATATCGCAGCCGGTTGAATATACGAACCGGCAGTAAAGTTTAAATATCACTGCCGGCTGTAAATTAAACCGGCGATAATATATCACTACCGGTTATAGGTATCAACCGCGATGATAGTCGATTATCACCGCCGGTTGGTAATACAAACCGGCATGATACTCAATGTTCCAACCCCAAGCCAAGCCAACCGTCACGCATGCCCTTTCTCTCTCTGCAAGCTTGCCCATTCCTCTGCGCGCCAAGCCAATCGCTGCGCTTCACATTCCTCTCGCCAATCTGTTGCCCTTCCCATTCACAATCCACTCTTGTTGCGCTTCACATTCCTCTGCCAACTAGTGCTATATAATGCCACTATTGTTGCATGAATGGCAACCCCCACACAATCCACTCTTGTTGCAAGAATGGCACCCCCCAAGAAGCATGCACGTGTTGGGCAAAGCCCCACTCCGTCGCTAGAGAAGGAGGAGGAGAAGAAGGAGGAGGAGAAGGAGGAGGAGGTGGAGGCGGAGGCGGAGGAGGAGGAAGAGGGGGCACAGGAGGAGGAGGACGACGACAGCGACGGTGGCGAGGAACTGCGGCATTGGGGCAAGACCAACTCCGCCACCGAATCGGATTCGGATGAGAAGGAGGGCGAGTATCGCCGCACATCAAGCGGCAGCTCGGCGACGAGGAGGAGGAGGAGGAGGACGGCATTTATTTACGGCGAGTTTTGGATATAGGGCTTGGCGCCATTAGACTATTATAATTAGGACTAAATATGTAATGATGGACAAATTATCTTTTGTAATGTTATTTTAATTAATACATATCCATAAATTACAAATTTGCTTTCATATATTCTGTTTTTAACTAATTATGCTTTCATATGTTCTGTTTTTTTAACTAATTATGCTTTCATATGTTTTATGCGAGATAATTTACAATGTTTCTTATGTTACATGTCGAACTAATAATGGGGAACGATAATATCACTTGGTTCTATAGTAAAACCGCGGTGAAAATGGTCTTATCACTCGCCGGTTTTACTATAGAACCGGCAATAATAAATCACTACGGTTTTACATATAAACCGGCGGTGGATATCTTCTTATCACTGCGGTTCTCTACTAAACCGCAATGATATTACCTCCATTCCTGCGAGAAATTGATACTATTCTTATCACTTTGCCGATTGAAGTTTGAACCGGCGGTGATAATATTATCCTTGCCGGTTGAATTTGGAACCGCGGTGATAATATTATCATCGCTTCTTCGGACCTACCCGGCAGTGATAGGGGGTCGCGGATGAGGCAGTCTATAGTAGTGGTACTATTTAGGTCTAGCTATGGTTACCCAACAATTACAGGTTTGTTTTCATTGGATAATAGACCCAAATTTTTGTGAGAGGTGCCTACTGACCCCAGATGGTCTGGTACTGACTCATTCATGTTTTACGGCAACTCCTTTTAATCTTTTAAGTTTTACTTTATTTGCCTTTCGATTATATATATGGATGACTAACAATATTCAAGGATTTGAAGCCAAAGATCAATAGAAGCTTAGTTTGTTAGGGAAATTTGAGCATTCTTGTAATTTTCGTTTTTTTAATGTAATTTAATATTCATATACGTTGTAATTTATAAAATTGTATAACATTTGTTAATGAATGAAAATGATAATCAACCTTTGTTGCAAAAAATGATAATCAATCTTTGTTGCATGTTTTAGTTATATGCTATATTAATTTCATTGGTGATCTCTTTTGCACTGTTAAACATCTGGGGTGTTTCAACTAAATCATACAACTACATATCTGTTATGTGACAGATCTAGCTTAGTGAGTTACCAAGTCTTGACATATAATATCTCATGTGGTAGAACAAGCTGTGTGCGAGTTCCGGGGAAGGTCTATGTTGCAGTGGCTCCAATTCTTAAATAGTAATTATTCCTAATCCAACAGTGAATCCCTCTTATTCTTCTACTCTTTGTATGGGAGGAATAGTGAGACCGGGCTTATCAGAAGTGTTCATGTTCGAATAGAGTTTTCGAAAGGTTTTGTTGTGATCTTCTTGTCGCACATCTAAAGAAGCGGATCATTGCATGAAAATAAGAGATTGATCATATCTTTTGGGTAAAGTATAACCTCTGCAGTGTGCGCAACCAATTTGAATATTTGTGTCTTCAATTTTAGATAACGCTCGAGAATTTCATGTAAGGGTTATATTTTGTTAAAAACTAAACTTAGAAAAGGCGGTGTGTGCCAATGGAAATAATGGAATTGGTTTAGATTGTATGCTAGTTTAACCTAAAAATGTTAGAGTTTATTGTTATTATTGTTATTTATTTTACTCTTTATTTTAATCTTTTTATAGTATTCAAATAAAAGTACTGCTTTACAACAAAATAGACATAATAGCCATTCTTTTAGAATAAGTCTTGCATGTAGTTATAATATACTTATATTATGTGTATAATTTGTTGAATGTTTTATATACTCACCCTTGCAACAATAAATCAATTAATCAATTAAAGAGGAGTTCTAGAAGGAGGCGAGTTACTAGGAGTCGAACATTGTCTATTGCCTGTGGCATGTCAATTGATAGGTTATTCGCTAAAGTTTTTCGTTTCACTGCAGTTTTCTTAGAATAAGCTTTTGCCACTGTATGCACCAGCGTGATTCTGTACTAGTGCAGTATGCACAGAGGATTCACATTTGTATTCAACGTCCAACAAATTATATAAACCTTTTCCCGTAATATCCAATTTGTGGGGCTTAATATTAAAGCTAATTAACTTGATCCCTTGTGGCCGTTTGGGACGGGCCGGGGGAATTGATAGCAAATGCATTGATTCGTGATAAATTCCTATGTTCTAAACTAGTCCTAGATCAGACCATGTCTTGGTTACTAGCCTCGTCGGACTACAACCGACGAGCTTACAGAAAATGGTTTACATGTTGAAGAAAATCGTTGAAGTGATCTGCAAGCCCAAAAAAGAATAAAAAAAAGAAAACTAACACGATTCTTCATTGTTCTCGTACTTCTTTAGTTATAGATTTTTTTAAGATCTAATTATAGATTTTGTTTGGCTTCTTCTCTAGCATAACGTAAACATAACTTTTTCCACAAAATGTTTTGATGGAAAAAAGATGTAAGAGAAACGAAAACAATTTTGTAAAATGTTTAAAAAATTCCCACATGGCAATTATAGACCACTTGTAAGTCCTAACCATTAATATGACAAAACAAATCAAGAAGCAGGTTTGATTGTATATAAAAAAGTGCTTTGAATCTTGTTTGCTCTTTTCTTTTCACCGTGTAGTTGTTGTGTATTCTAACATGCCCGATTTATTCCCTCACCTGACATGCACGGGAATTTGATTATATGCCCTATTTTACTTGGTGCAATTGATAAAATGCCCTGTTTGTCTCACTGACATGTGACCCTAGAGCCCGCATGTCAGTGAGACATCACAGGTCATTTTATCAATGACATAAATATGTGAGGGTATTTTATCAGTTAATCTGGTATGCAAGCACGCTGGGCCTACGTTCTTTTTTTTATTATGTACACCTAGGGGTGCAAACGGATCGGATACAGAAGGATTTCACTCATTCTGTATCCTATTTTAATTTTTTTCTCGGATATAGAATCAGATACGGACAATGTCGGATTCGAATATATGAATACGTATTACTTCGGTCGCGAATACGGAGCGAATACAGATCGTTCCGGATACGGTTAGTCTCGGTCACGAATAGTTAGTCGGATAATGCGTGAAAGCAGAAACCATATATGTCATGCATATTAGGATCGATCAACCATACACAAAACTTTACTAGAACCTTCAAGACATATAAGTGTTTCAAATTCAATAATAGGTATCTTCCGTACATAAAAATAATATGCAACCAAGTATAATTTCAATCAACATATGAACTTATATGATGTATAATGTTTATGTTTATCGGATCTGTTATCGGATATCTATTTCACTAATTTACACTGATATTTTTTGGATATCTTGGATATACGGGTACAGATCGAATACGAATCAGATACTTCTCTTCCCATATCTTAACCCAATTTTTTTTTGAATAGGCGGATTCGAATCCGGATATAACCGGATATCATTTTTTCAGATTCGAATCGGGTTTTAAACGAATTCGAGCTCGGATTGGTCGGAAATTATCCGCTCCGTTTACACCCTTATGTACGCCAACACATCTTAATCCCAATTTCCAATTATATAAAGTCTACAGTTGCACATTGCCGTGGTGTGTGCATATGATTGTACCAACTAGATGCACAAATTAAATCTCAACATTTGCAGCTGCTGGTTGGGCAGTCACTATTCATCCATCCCAGCCAAGCATCTTTGTGTGTGTGACTGTCAATCTGTGTGGATATACTGTCAGCATCTAGTAGTCAAGACTCAAGACACTGTCAAGGTTTCAAATTTCGTTTTCGGATAAAGTAGTAGCTTGAAAATCATAAAATAAATAAAATATGAAATTGAGTAGGAATTATGATTTTATTCCGGATTTCCATCTTTTTCTGTGTTTTTTTTGGACTTTTGTCTTTAAGAAAAATCAATTGTATTGTTGAATTCCTCTCTTCCAAATTGTAAAGACCAAAACCATATAATAATAAAATCAGAAGAAAATATAGTTAAATCTTAACCCACATCCAGAATGTTTCCAAAATGTCTAAAAGAAGCTTGAAAGCATTTAATACTAATAGAAAATAAAAAACAGTAACCAATAACAATGAACATAGACATTGTCAGAATTATTTAAAAATGTACAAGCATGATCAGCCTCTGAAATTGTTATGGTATCATCTACAATAATAAAGGACCTTAAATAAAAAGTTCAAAAATATTGAACCTTATCTGATGCTTCAGGAAAATCAAAAATAGAAACTTTAAATAAACAACAATTACATTGTTAAAATTTTATAAAAATGCACAGATTTGACCAAAATCCTGCCAATGTTTTGTTTATTTAAAGTTGGCCTTCCTCGGTTCCACCGACTGGTGGGCCTTCCCTGTTGCTTGGCCCCAGCAGGCAATGGCCATCCAGCCCTATAGTTCACTACTCCTAGATCTAGTGCCCACGCATCCTCCATCTCCACAGCAGCTCGGCTACCATCTCTATGCCCTGATCAATCTCAAGTCTTTCCACGCCACACTGACCACAACCGACCATGCTTAAGCACCATATATGGCCAAGCATTGCCCATGCCCCGCCACAGCCAAGCTCCGCCAAACCTTTGCTCCCGCCAAGACCCGGGAATTTCCGTGCCACCGTCGCCAGTCTTTTTTTTTCGATAAAGGAAGCTTTTATTAATCTTAGTAAATTACATCTAGGTGATACAATTAAACTAAGAAGACTTCCGACCTCTACACAGCTAGAGTGTACATAGCCAAACACACACACAAGAAAAGACAAAGGAACCGTCGCGGCAAACTACATCACGCAATATTGTCTTCAAGGCTATCCACCATCATAGCAACACTTGGACTGCGATAAAAACTCTCCAATGACAACGCCTCCAAGAAAGACTCGATACGCATCGCACCGCCATTACCATGATCCAACCAGTGAAGGCCAGATCAAAGGTTTTCACCTTGGAGAGTAAATTCTCAGACTACTAAAACAATGCCTTTAACAAGACCATTGCCAGCACAACCAACTAAGGTCGACCTAGGATTTCTCTCAAGTCGGCACTGGAGATCCCAAATGTTGCAACCACCGCATTCCGAGCTAGTGCCGCCATACCACTTAATCTTAGCCAATAGCAACGGCCATCTTCTCAAGGCGGACAAACAATTTTAGATGTTCGACTCTCGATGACAGATTCGCGAGCTAGCCAATAGGCATACGATCATCAAGTCCATAGAGTGCATCTAAAAAATGAGTTGTGTCGCCTAAGAAAAGCGAATCCGCGAATCGATGCTAAGATGACATAGGTCAAAAGAAATGTATGAACAACGTTAGAAAGAGATGAAAACGCTGAAGCGAAGAGTAGTCACCGGTGATAACCCAAACTTGCCGACGAGTGACGAAACGACCCACAAGGACAGGACACCACCAGGACAAAGCGGAAGCACCCAGACGACGCCCCCACGGAGGAAAAATGACGCTTCACGCAAATATGGCGCTATGTCGGTTGTCCTCGCCTATTTAAGCTGCCGAGCTCCTCCATGACTCCCCACACCCCCTTGGAAATTCCTCGATCACAAGCCCGATGCCTGGCACCTCCCCCCAGGCCCAGCCACCATTACTGACAAGCTCCGCAAAAAGGGCCAAACTCAATTGAGCCTTTACGGTGAATGGTCTTCCAATTCGAGCAAGCTAAAGCATCATAGGTAGCAACTAATTGCCTTCAAATGTTTATTTCAGCCTTCAAACGCGCCACCACCTTGCCCTTCTTCCCCAAGTCCAGCCACATGATGGCGGAGCACTCCAGCCATCCTCCGACCGAGACAAGTAGCAAAATGGGATCCCCTGAACCCACTCATACTTCTCCCCATGTTAGCCCAGGCTCATCTGCCTTCTCCTTTCCTTCCCGGCCACCCACCATCGCTGCGTGCCACCATCACCGCTGCCAGCTTGCTTAGGCCTCACTTCCCACACCGCCGAGCCCTTCCCTAGATCTCTCTCGGTCCCCTGGTGCTCGCTGAGACCATGACCGGCTGGTGCCGCCACTCTCTCGTTGTCGGCGAGCTCCCCGCTCAATCTCGAGCCGTGGTCCATGCTACATAAAAACTCATCACAGACAGTTTAGAAACCTATCGTTGACGGTTTTATGAACTATCTATAAACCTGTGTTAATGATAACAAGGGCATAACACAGGCGGTTTCGAACTGTTAGTAAAAATTATCATCAAAAACGGTTCTATCTAGAAACCGTTTCTGATGATGGAATATCAAGTCATCACAAACAGTTTATGAATAGAACCATCTTTAATGGCGAGTCATCACAGACGATTTATGAATAGAACTGTCTCTAATGACAAGTTATCACATAAGGTTTTTGAATAGAACCGTCCGTGATATGCTTTTTCCCTAACTTTTTTAGCAGAACTTCTAGGATTAGTATTTGTTATTCAAAATTGTCTTCCCTTTAGATATTTTTGCAATGACATTTACAAGGTATTGTTGGATTATTTGGGCCAAGCCCACTTAATTGAGACAAATAATTCCTAGAAAATCTCAAAGACCCACTCATGAGGAGACATGTGTGCAAACATTAGTCCTATATTGTTTGTGGAGGTGGAGGATGACCAACTTATAAGGAAGAGTTCTCTCCACCTTCCTAGAACCATGTGGGAGAAAGGGAGAAAGCCCACACGCTGCTGCCTCTGCCGCCCGGCCCGGCGGGGGCGCGCGGCATGCGGCACTGCGTGAATGGTCCGCCGAATCCGGTCCAGGGCCTTGCGCAGACGCAGCCTCCTTTTGCGCTTTATTCTTTTGCTACTCGATAGTCGCGTTTGCAAG
Organism: Guadua angustifolia; assembly: GCA_036346375.1. Lineage (NCBI taxonomy): Eukaryota > Viridiplantae > Streptophyta > Magnoliopsida > Poales > Poaceae > Guadua > Guadua angustifolia. The sequence continues at coordinate 20,011,145 of CM070501.1, forward strand.
ATGAGATACGGACTCAGAATGCACTCGATCGTGGCACGCCCTCGAGTCACGTTTCGGTCACGGTTACGAGTAACCCTATAAATACTGCGTCGTGCACCCATGTAGAGAGATACGCAAAACACATCGTTAGGGTTTTGCCACCACGCACTTCCGCCGCCGTCGTATCTTTTCCATCCCGAAAGTGCCGACGCATACGCATCGGGAGAGCAGTCTTCGAACCCTTCGCCTTGAGATCCCGCACCGGAGAGGGCGAATAAGGTTTTAGGAAGCGCCCTGCGATCGCCAAGATCGCCACCACGGCTCGCCTTCCTGTTCTCGCCGCTGACGCCGTCGTAGCTGGCTGGCTCTCGCGACGCCGCCACCAACGCCGACCTCGCAACACCGCGAACCGCACCTACTACGCCAACATCGCAACCGCACCGTAATGCGCCGTCATCCTCTTCGCTTTCGACGCTCGATCCGCCCTAATCTCGTGGTTAATTATGTCTATCAAGATGATCATGATGTTCATACTGTCTAGTGTGTTAGAGAGATGCATGCTAGTTTATGTGTTGCTGTTCATGATCTATATTCGGAATTTAATCTGGAAACTGTCTAATTATTCAACAATCCAAAAACCTTATTGTAGACATTTTTCTAGATTAACAATGGCTGGCTTTGCCGACGCACTGAGGCCGGAGAAATTCTCTGGTGTGCACTTTAAGAGGTGGCAAGTCAAGGTCACGCTCTGGCTTACGGCTATGAATGTATTCTGGGTTAGTAAAGGCAAGCCTGAAGGTGATCTCTCTGCCGAGCAGCAGAAGAGTTTCACGGATGCCAATACTCTCTTCGTGGGATGCATTCTTAGCGTTCTTGCCGATCGTCTGTGTGATGTGTACATGCACATAACAGACGCGAAGGTGCTGTGGGATACACTGAACGCCAAGTTCGGTGCATCGGATGCGGGCAGTGAACTGTATGTCATGGAGAATTTTCATGACTATAAGATGGCTGATAATCGCTCTGTTGTAGAGCAAGCCCATGAGATACAATGCATTGTCAAGGAACTCGAACTCCTAGAATGTGTCTTACCTGATCCTTTTGTGGCCGGTTGCATCATTGCAAAACTGCCTCCCTCGTGGAGGAGTTTCGGCACTACTCTAAAACATAAGAGGACAAAGATATCAGTCGAAAACCTGATAGCGTCCCTTGATGTTGAAGAGAAGGCTCGGGCTAAGGATTTCAATGGTAAAGGAGCCGAGGGCCAGTCCAGCGCCAACATGGTTCAGAAGAACTACGGCAAGAACAAAGGGAAAAACAAGCCTAACAAGACTACCAACTTCAAGAAGAAGAAGATGAACAAGGCTGAGCTGCCCTGCTTCACATGTGGTGAGGTCGGACACTTTTCCAAGGAATGCCCTGATCGTGTAGACCGTCGAGGGAAAAAGGCCAACAATGGACAGACGTCCAAGGCTGTCAACACAGTGACCGCTAGCAATGCTGGAGACACAGGGTATGGTAATTGTCGACGATCGGGATCGCCAACCGCAAGAAATGAGATGGGGGGTCAGTATGATGCGGGACCCGAGCTGCGCTTCGCTCAGACAGAGGAAAAGAGTAGACGCGACGATGGTCGGGGCAGGACGACAACGAGCGTGAGACAGAGGTTTATACTGGTTCGAGCCCCCGTGAGGGTAATAGCTCTACTCCAGTCGCTTTGTGGCGGTATTCTTCATCGCTTCGGCAGGGAATGTATTACGACTCAAGTTTGATAGTGGCTATGTCTAAGCTCGAGCTACGGTGCGTTGTGTGTTGTCTTCGTGTGTTCCCAAAAGATCATGCGATCCTAGGTCTTTATATCTCCTCTCGCACGCAACGGACGTGAGAGATTCCCGAAGTGGCCTTCATACACGTTGAGGGTCGGCAAGAATCGCCCGAACTTGTTGCACGACTGCTTCCTACCCCACGACCGCGCCTTGGGCAACTGGCTGGTCAAATGCTTGATCCGAATCCAAGGGTGGACTACGGTTCAACAAGGGCCCACCCGAGCTCGGGTCGAAGCGGGCCGCCGCTCTGGTCCAACAAGCTTAGGGCGAAAGGCCGCACGCACCAGTGTCGTGGGCCGGAACATGGGCCGACCTTGAGTCTCTATAGCGGGACCGACTCCCGTAACTCTCTTGAGGTCGAGGTCGAGCGAAACGTAACGCCATGCCGGGTAAATGATACCGGCGCTTTGATCTCCGGAACCCTTTGCGGATGCAAACGGTTACGACACTCGCCGTGCCTCAAACCGCTGCCCAGCCTTAATTGTCTGTCAAATCGTGGTCGCCACGCCTTCAAGTCTGTGACCGTTTCAACGGCGGCGCAGCCTTTAAACCGAAATCGCAGCGTCTGCTTGAGAAAAACTCCCGACCAGCGCTTCGTCTTCCAAGCCTCTTGCCTGCTTAAAATCTCCCCACCTTCGACCAAAATCGACGCGATCGCCATGGCCAAGCTTAGGAGGAGCACGTTGTCGTCCGCAAGGATGAAGGAACTCGAGGCCCCGGACCGCTCGATCCATTCAGATGGCGGCCGCCAGTAACGAGACCGAGCCGCGCTTCAAGGATGATGAGATCGCTTGCACCGAGCACTATGTCCTCTTCGACTGCGGACCCCGGAGAGCGAGTTCGTCGCGAGGGTCCTTCCACCAGCGCGACACCGAGCTCATCAACCCGTGCCAAACTCGCTTCTCCTTCTCACCATCTTCTCGCATCTATGCGAGGGATTCTAGGGATCCTTTCGACCCCTCGCTCTTCTTCCAGATTTCACCTCTTCCGCTCGTGAAGGACCCCGTGGTCGGATGCCTCTACTTCCGCAATGGGTCGGGCTCAAGTGGTCCTTCCCAAGTTCCAACTCGGGACTCCTCGGCCGTGGTCCCGAGCGTGGTTCTACCAAGAGGGGCGCGGCTCAAGACGCTGGTGTACGAGGGGCCCCCATTCCCGGAAGAAGGAGACCCGAGGCGACGACTCGAGGTCGATGAGGAAGCCATCGCCTCATACACATCTGCGCCATCGCGGCCTCAACGGGCGAAGGACACATGACTTCTCGCGAATCGTGTGTCCCCTCTTCGGAGGAGGATGCACCCGTTTTACGAGATCCAGGGGCGCGATGACCCGACTCGCGAGGGCGCGTCCGATAAGCCTTCTTGCCCCAAGGTCTTTCTCGAGTCCACCTTTCGATCCTTCCTGACGGCTGCCTCTTTTTGCAGCCGAAGGCGAATCTCGGTCGCTTGTGATGATTGCGATGTTCGAAGCCGGCGCGACGAAGTACGCCATTGGTGACCCGCCCCGGCGAACGTGCTCCGTCGAAAGGCCGAGGTAAGCCATCCGACCAAGCGCTCGAGTCATGCGCCCACGAGCCCCTTCTTTAGCTTCGCTTGCTCGCAGGATCACCAGGAGTTGTTGGAGACGGCCAGGAGGATGCTCCCACTGCCCGGCGGGGGCAAGGGCAAGAAAGGGAGGAAGAGACCTCCCCCTGCTGGAGCAGGCCACCCGGAGGCGAAGAAGCGCCACGTCGAGTGGGGGGATCGCGCCACGGTAAGGATCCCACCGGCCGAGCCCCCGAGCCCGTGCTTATGTGCCTTGCTGGTTTGACGCGTTCTCCTCTTTGCAGCAGCAGAGCGGCGGCCGCCACCAGTCTTGAGCCCTCTCCGCCTCCCGGACCTCAAGCTTCGGAGCTCATGCAGAAGCGGATGACGGAGTGGCAAGGGCCCCGAGACCCCTGATCGCGACGCCAGCCAGCAAGCGGTGCCCCACGGCCTCGGGCAACAAGACCTTCGCTGCCCTCAATGAGGCGGAGGTCAAGGCCCCTGTAAATTCTCGCTTCTTGGACTTCTGTCTTCCTCGCATCTTTCTGGCTTAGTGTATGTTTTTGATCGCAGACCTCGAGCACCCGAGCTCGAAACTTGCCCGTTTTGATGATGCCTGTTGTCCAGGGCGAGTCCGAGTCCGAGGAGGAGGACACCTTCGAGTTGGTCCCGCGCCGGCCTTCACGCCCGACGCGGACCCCCTCGGGGCCACCAAACTCGCCCCCGGTTGGTGAGTTCTACCAAGGGGTCGGCGACCCGGACGAGGAGGAAAACCAGCCCGCGTCCAGCGAAGATTTCAGCACCGGCGAGGCCCACGACGCGGCTGCCGTCGTCGACCTTCCCGAGGCCACCGCGAGGGGGGACACCCAGAGTTTCGTGGCTGCGCCCGAGGCGACACCCCAAGCTCCCCCGACCACGGCCGCTCCGGGCGCCGAGGCCGCGATTCCGCCGGCCACCGAAGGTGGTCAGCCGTAGGGAGCTCAGCAGACCGCCAGCATGCGGATGCATCGGTCCGAGGCCGTGGCATCCTGTGCCATGGAGGTCGAGAATGCTGCGGCGGATCCGTCCCGCCATCCCTTGGCGCCGAGACGAGGGGCCTCGCCGTGGTGGTCGGACTAACATCGCCGCACGCCTCCCCCGCCGACAGGTTGAACCCACCGGAGGAGGCAATGGATGACCAAAGTTGCCTCGGCGGGGACCCAAGGTCCGGCCTAAGCGCGCCCAATGGCCGAGGTCGACTCGACATCTGCACGGGCGGCGACGAGGAGGAGGAGATCCTCGCAACCGTATTGATGACTGCGTGGAATTCACCTGCTGGCCTTGAGAACCGCTTCACAGGTAAGGACCCTTCAAGCACCTCTCGCATGTTTCCGAGTTCCACGCTTCCCTTCTTATTTTTGGGTCACTGTCGTAGGCAACCGACAACATCTCCCTAGGCCCGAAGGCCTTCGAGGGCATGCCGACGTGCTGAGAGATCTCATGAATGTGGTTGAGGCGCGAGGCGCGGCGCGCCCTGCACTCATCAGACCATCGAGGTCGAGCAAGAGGAGCTCGAGCAGAAAACCTTGAGCTCAACGATCTACGGCGGACGATGAGGGCGCAGGAGGTAGCTCTCGTGTTCGAAGCTCGAGCAAGCCAGGCCTGAAGCGCGAGTTCGCTTTAAAGCCGTGGAGCAAGAGCGCACTCGCTCGCCAAGGCGCTTTGAGGCCGAAAGCGGCTAAAGTCGGCTCGAGAAGGCCGCGCGAGCGACGCCTCCCGCCGAAGGCGCCCGAGCTCGAGACCAAGGTCTTGGAGCTCAAAGAAGCTTGAGCGCTAGCAAGGCCGAGGACGAGCGGCCAAAGTCGAGGCACCGAGAAGGCCGCCATGGATCGCTCCTCCTCGGAAGGCGCCTCGAAGCTCGAGGCCAAGATCTTGAGCTCGGGAGGCTCGAGGCCAAAAGGGCGGCGACGAGCGCCATGGCCCAACTCCAAGATTTAACGGCGCTGGTCATGGATGCCTCCACGGTAGCCCTCCGTAACTGAGCGAGCCGCCGGCCCCGAGGGACAAAGTCACGAGCTTAGACTCGCTAATAGTACGTTGGGATTCATATCACATGTGAATTAATGTTAATCTTAACTTAATGAGATATTGAATCGCGGCCGTAAGCCATCGTTGTAAAATTTGTTGTACCATGGCAGGGGATGCCATTGGTCTTGGTTGAACAAAATATTTTCCCTCGGGCAAGTGATCGTGCAAGAAAGGGGTGCTTTCTAGCACATTGGGATGTACTGCCTTGCCCGAGACAACTTAAGGACTTAATCTTGTACGCCATTGAAATGGGCCTAATCGCAACCACATGTCTAGTTTGGGACAGACTTAACTAATTAATTTGTAATGTTTAATCTTGAGTACTGCCAATTGTTAATGTGGGTTCCGGGATGGACAGGTAGATTCACATGGCTCAAGAGGGGGCCCCAAGGGGCAAAACCTTAGAGGGCAATACCGATTTTAGACAGTGCATTGTAAAGGCTTTGCCATGATATCTTCTACGACACACCAAAGAAAGTGTGTTACTACCGGTTGCACCAAGAGATGTTCATATCTTGTGGGTAAAGCTGTACAACCTCTGCAGAGTGTAAAACTATTCGAATAGCCGTATCCGAGGCCATGGACATGCCCGGGAATTTCACATAAGGTATAGAGTGTTTCATGAAATGTGGGAATGTGGAACTGCTGGGATGTGAACAGGGAGTTCACTGTTGTTTTGTTTTCTAAAGTTATACTGTTGAATTTAGTGGTTTGATACTTGTTTTGGATGGTGTAGGGTGATGCCTTGCCATTCTGTTCATATTGTCTACCATTGATTTACCAGTTATTTATTATCTTTTTAGCAATATGCTTTCAAACTATTTACTGTATTTCAATTCAAGTTATTGCTTTCCGCAAATGAACCATATGACTATCCTTTGTCAAGCCTTGCATGAATATTGCATAATTTCCCTACAGCTTGCTGAGTACTTTTTGTAGTCACGGTTTTACGCGTTTGTTGATTAGTTGCTGAGGAAGGACTAGGGAATAATGAGTATCATGAGGAGGAATATTATGAAAACTATGTGGACTAGGAAGGCGCTTTCCCGCATTTATTGCCTATGGTATATCGAATGGCCCAAGATATTTATTTTCTCTGTAATGTTTTATTTGTTCCTTAAGCCCTTAAGGCATAGTTGTATGAACCTTAACCATAAGGTCATTTGTTTTGAATAATAATAATTTGCTTCATCTTAGTTAACTTGTTGTATGGGATGATATTTCATCTGTGTTGCCATTGTGTGCACTAGCGTGATCCTGGAGTAGTGTAGAATACACAGAGAGTTTCGGATTTGCAAATCCGGGTCCCGACAAAGAAATTAGAGAAAATAATGAAAAGTCAGAATTAAAATCATAATGACTCATGATTTCTTATTTTATCTATTTTGTTCTTTGGATTTATTTGATTATTCTATTTGTAAAATGGTTTTATAAATTAATAATTCAAAATTGAAAACAATTTTCCAAAGGACCTGAAAATCCAAGAAATGTTGAAAAGGATGGAAATTCATAATAACATTACAACCCAATTTTTTTTTCATTTTACTTATTTAATTTTATATTTTTATTTATTTTGAAATTTTAGGGATGTTACAAATCTACCCCCTTAAAATAAATCTCGTCCCCAAGATTTGCGGTGTTCCAAAGGAGTGATATGGGAATTCCAAGATGATTGGAAGTGAATATTATTTTAGTAGTTAGATTGTTGGCTTTGATTTTATTTTGACCAATAGATATTTTGGATACAAAAGAATGATGTTTTAGAATCCTATGGAATTGAGGTATGGATTGCATGTACAAGGAATGTACTTAGAACCAAGTTAGATGCCTTATGTGCTTTATTCAACAATCACATGAAGACGTCCACATCCAGAACTTCATGTCAAGGTAGGTGTTGGTCTAGGAACTTGATGTCATCTTTTGTCTTTAGGGATATGACTGTTGTTGACTCCCATGAGGATGATGTGGAGCATAAGTCTTCTTGGGACAGACGTTGACGAAATGTCCATATTCTCCACAGTAGACATAGGTGACATTGTTCGCCTCGTTTTGAAATAACAGAAGGATGTCTGCCATTGTTATTAAACAGATGAACAAGAGATGGCTAAGGTCGAGAAGCTTAAGCTTAGAGTTCTTGAGGAATGGGTACATATGTAAAGATAAGTGAACGTTGGTTTGGTTGCAAGGTGACCTTCCATTTATTAAAAATTCTATAATTTAAAATTTTCACAATAGAGGGGAGGAGGTGGTTACAAGGCAACTTTCCGTATACTAAAATTTAATGACATTTAGAATCTCTACAATTTAGAGAGGGAAGGATGGTTATAAAGCGATGGCCTAATTCAGAACTATTTTCTATTCTTAAGAGGTCAACTTATATTATTATTTTTGACAACATTTCGTTCTTAAAAGTTCAATCTATATTATATTTATATATTATTTTTTAGGATTGTCCCATCATGAATTTTCAACCCAACAGTTTAGCAATCGTGAGAGCAATCCTTATAATAGTTAATAAAACTTTACAATAAGTGTAACAACAAAGATCACATATTTAAAACTAATATATAGGGGAATCTAAAGTTTCAAACTATTATCTTGTTTTAAGCATTTTTATTTGAGCTAACAATATTAATCCTACATAAAGTGGCTCGATGACGCCAGGATCCCATTTTAGGGCTCCCACTCTATTTCAGAAGTGTAGGACCTCTCTGGCCCTGACTCAAAATAGTTGTATACAATGTCGGCAAGGCGGCGAGGTGGAGATTCTTTGGGTTCAAAGACTTGGTGAGTTGTTACTTGTGGGGGAATATGGTTAGTGACTTGTTTTGTTTAAAGCGACTTAGGTATTCTCTGTGGTTGCTAGTACAGTGAGGTCTTGGTCCTAATTTATTTATGAGTGATGTTTTGTTATTAATTCCTCTGGGGTTGGGTTTCGAGACTTGCTTAAATAGCTGAGAATGGTAGTGGAATAGTGGAGCTCAGTGGTAATGGAGGATTTGGATGAGGCTCGGGCTTGGTCAAAGATGAAGGGAATGGAGGTGGATGTGGGGGCTCACATGAGCTCTTGGCTAGCTTATATAGTAGAGGGAGGCAATGGCCACAGGGTGTGAACTGGCACCATGTGTTGGTCGGTTGCAAGTGGAACAAGCAAGTTCAATGCATCTCCTCTCAAGCAAGGTTCAATGCATCTCCTCCCCTCCTCACATGCAAGGTTCAATGCATCTCCTCCCCTCTGGACAGTTAGAAAAAAAATTAAATGAGCAAGCTTATCTTGTCTCAAATTTTTGGTAGTTTTTGTGTGTAATCCTGAGATAATTATTAACATTATGCAAAAATTTCAAACCTAGATCATGTCTCTCAAATTTTTAAAAATTCTGACAATTCAGTTGTCCAGAATTTTCTTTCAGTTGTCCAGAATTTTCTTTCTCTATTTTTGAATTTTCTGAGGATTTAAATATGGTTCAAAAATTTTTAAACTTTTTCTGGGGGTTATACTACAAAATGACTCATATTATACCCCTCATCATAGATGGTTTTCAAAAACTGTTTGTGATGAGGGGTCATCATAGACGATTTTAGTAAAAACAATCGATGATGAGTTAAGGTCATCATAGATGGTTTTGGATAAAACCATCTGTGATGTGCCACTCATCACTGACAGTTTTTGCCAAAAACCATCTATGATGAGCACGGTGTTATCATAGACAGTTTTTGGCTAAAACTGTTTGTAATGCGCCCCTTATCATAGACGGTTTTATCCAAAAACCATTTGTGATGACACTATTCTCATCATATATGGTTTTTGGCTAAACCCGTCTAAGATTAGTGGAACATCACAGATGATTTTAGCCAAAAACTATCTATGATGAGCATCTGTTGGAAATAAGTATAGAGAGCTCTGACCTCCTCTGTGTTTTTAGGGTTTCCTGAGCTATTTTTGAGGTGGCTGTGATTGAGAGGCGACCTAAGAGACCCTGGATTTGGAAGTGTGATTATAGATCCTTTTGTTCTAGGTCACCTAAGGTTAGTAATTGGTTCTAATTTGCATTATATTCAAGATCTAGCTTAGTAAAAAGGGAAATGAAGATGGTTTAGATCTAGCTTGGTGTAGATCCATTTGTGCATTGTGATCTGAAGTAGTAATTGATTCTAATTGCATTATACTTAACATGTAGCTAGTTAAGTCAAGATAGAATTGAAGATGGTAATTAAGGTGATTTATTTTAATAATTGGTTCTAATTGCATTATATTGAAGATCTAGCATGGTAAAGAGGGAATTGAAGACGGTTTTGATCTAGCTTGGTGTAGATCCATTTGTTCTTTGTGATCTAAAGTAGTAATTCATTCTACTTGCATTATACTCAAGATCTAGCTAGTTTGGTAAAGAGAGAATTGAAGATGTTTTTTTAATTGTAGCTTATATGTAGAATATTGTAAATCCATTTGTTCTTTAGATCTAGTATGGTTTATGATTTAGGGTAAGGTTTTAGCTAGTTAATCTGTGCTCCAATTTAAGAATCTTTGCATGTGCAATCCAAGTGTACTTAATTTTTTAATAATTATTTTTATATATGTAGCGAGATGGACCGAAGCTAGATGTACGTTGAGAACCGTGCTAGCGTCGAGTACATTAATGGCATCTTTACTTTTAGAAAAATTGTAGAGGAGGATATGTTGAACAAAGCAGTGGAATTTATACCTTGTCCATGTATTGACCACGAGAATCTAAGGATGTTTCAAAACCAAGTGTAGATCGAGGTACACTTGATTTTAAGGGGTTTCAAAAGGGGTTATACATGTTGGACTAGTCACGGTGAAGAGCAAATTATGTAGGAAGCAAGTAGTATTAACATTGTGGATGAAGTCAACAATACGCGGAATGATATCGACTGTGCTTTCGATGAGGATAGGTTTCACGATGACAATCTGGATCAGATGCTGTGCAATGCAGAAGGGGGCCATGATAAGCGAGAGTATATAAAATTCTAGGGCTTGATGGATAACTCGGAAAAACCTTTGTTCCCTAGCTACAAGTCCAAATATACAAGGTTGTTATCCATGCTTAAATTGCTGAAATAAAAGGCAAGCAACGGTTGGTCCGATAAGAGTTTTACGACGCTGTTAGGTCTATTAACAAACATGCTTACAGAGGGAAACGAGTTGTCGACAACCATCTACAAAGCCAATAAGATTATTTATCCCTTGGGAATGGAAGTAAAAAATATATATACATGTCCGAACGACTGTATCCTCTACCACAAAGTGTACGCAAACTTGCATGTATGTCCGATATGCAACGCATCCTAGTACAAGCGTAAAGATCAATCAGATGATGATGACGAGGGCATTGAGGTGAAGAAAGGATCTCCTGCTAAGGTGGCGTGGTATATGCCCGTAATAACCCATTTGAAGCGTTTATTTGCAAACACAAAAGAGGCAAAACTACTTCGGTGGCACTCAGATGAGCGTAAGAATGATGAAATGTTAAGGCACCTTGCTGATTCCACCTAGTGGAGATACATCGATAAGAGGTTTGAAGAATTCACCGCGGATCCGAGGAATATAAAGTTTGGATTGAGTACGAACGAAATGGATCCTTTCAGTAACATGAGCAGCCGTCATAGTATTTGGCCTATGAATCTCTGTATCTACAACCTTCCTCCTTGGTTATCTATGATGTAAAAGTACATGTTACTATCTATACTTATCTAAAGCCCAAAACAACCTAGGAATGATATTGATGTGTACCAAGCACCATTGGTGGATGATCTAAAAACACTATGGGCTCTTGGGGGACAGGTATGGGATACTCACAAATGAGAGTACTTCACTTTGTATTGCTTGTTGTTCTGCACCATAAATGATTATCTTGCCCTTGCTAACCTATCAGGCCAAAGTAGAAAAAGAGCCAAAGCCTATACTCACTGCTTAAATGATACCGAGAGTGTGTAGCAGAATCACTCGCATAAAATCGTGTACATGCATCACTGTAGGTTCCTTCGGAGGAATCACCCATACCGTAAGATGAAAAAATTCAACGGGATGAACAAAGACGGTTCAGCTCCAAAGCCTTTAAGCGGGACAGACTTTCATGATATGGTTAAGAACTTGGATGTTGCACTTGGAAAGTTACGTAAATTGAGGACACCCGAGAAGAGCATATGGAAGAAGAGATCAATATTTTAGGACCAACCTTATTAGGAGTACTTAGAAGTTCAGCACCGCATCAACGTCATGCACATAGAGAAGAATGTCTATGATAGCTTGATTGGTCTCTTATTAAACATTAAGGGCAAAACAAAGGACGGTATCAATGCATAGCTTGACTTGGTCCATATGGACATTAGCCCTGAGTTAGCACCAAAAGAGACCGATAAAGGATGAATGTACTGTGAACCTACTTGATATACTCTATCCAAGACCGAGAGAACTGAACTGTGCCAGTGCTTGCATGGTGTGAAGTTCCAATTACTCCTCCAATATGAAGAGACTTTTTTGATGCAAGATTTGAGCTTAACTAGGATGAAGCCATGAAGTCCCATGATTACCATGTGCTTACAATACAGATACTCCTTATCATAATTAGAAGTATTTTACCAAGCATAGTTCGGGAGACAATCACAAGACCCTGTTATTTCTTTAACACAATTGCTCAGAAAGTCATCGATCCTCAAGGACTAGATGCTCTACAGGCTGAGGTGGTGATGACTCTATGTAATCTTGAAATGTATTTCTCTCTGTCTTTTTTGATAACATGGTCCATCTTATTGTTCACATTGTGAGGGAGATAAAGATGTGTGAGCTTGTGTTCCTATGTAGCATGTACCCGTTCGAGAGTTACATAAGAATTCTCAAGTCCTACGTACAGAACTGATCTCGACCTGAGGGTAGCATTATCGAAGGTTATGCAACCGAAGAGGTCGTTGAATTCGATGTGGACTACATGGCTCAAATAGAACAGATAGGTGTGCATCGATCCAACCATGAGGGGAGGCTCTAGGGTATCGAGACCATTAGAAGAAAAGCAATCACGCCTGATTTAGCTTCGTGTGCTAAAGCCCATTTCACTGTCTTGCAACACAAGTCTGTAGTGGCCTCATATATCGACAAGCACAAGAACTAGCTATGGCAAGAAAATCCATCGCGGTAGGAGTCCTAGATAATCAGACAACATAACCTTTAGTTCAACAGATGGTTGAAGGAGCGACAACCCATCACTAGAAGCTCGTCAGGTGATACGCTGACATGGTTGGCAAAAGAGCCATCATTTACAGTTGTAACATGGAAAGGATATGACTTAAATGGGTACACATTTTACACAAGAGATCAGGACATGAAGAGCATAAGCCAAAAAACGGTGTTCACATAGATAAGCTCAATAACGCTAAATCGATGAGGAGCTCATACTATGGGCTCATTGAGGAAATTTGGGACCTTGACTACATACTATTCAAGATCCCCTTATTTCGATACCATCGGGTTCACTGCAAAGATGTGAAGGTTGACATGTACGGTGTCACTACTAGACCTCAAACATGTTAGATACTAAGATTTAACCATTTGTACTTGCTAACCAAGTAGTTCAAATCTTCTATGTAACCAACCCGTCTAACAAGAAGAACCATGTGGTTCTTCAGAAAAAAAAAGAGGATTGTCAAAGTTGAGAATGTGGTAGATGAGGATGAGTTGCCCCTATTAGTAATGATATCATGGTCAAGGAAGAACAATCTAAGAAAGCTAGCTACACACATATCAATCATCATGACGGACCAATTTTTATACAAAAAATAAGCAAGTGGAGTTATAATGAGGTAGTCATGTTTATTTTAAGTGTACTTGTATTATAATTAATGAGATGTATGTATGTATTATAATTAATTAGATGTATGTATGTATTATAATTAACGAGATGTATGTTAGTATTATAATTAATGAGATGTATGTACATATTATAATTAATGAGATGTATGTGCATATTGTAATTAACGAGATGTATGTACGTATTATAATTAATGAGATGCATGTATTGTAATTAATGAGATATATGTGTTGTAAATAATGACACTAAGTTAAGCTCATATTCTTTAAGTTGGTAGTAGATGGAAATTCTAGCATTAGAAATATTAACTTGAGAAAGAAATTAACTTTGGTAAAAAAAAATAACTTGAGAAAAAATTAAGAAATTAACTTGATTAAAACAAATTCTAGCATAAGAAACTATAAACTGGAAATTCTACCATAAGGGACTATAAACTGTAAACACAAATTATTAACCACACTCATCACAGATGGTTCTAATATTAAACCGTCTGTGATGCTACTCATCATAAATGGTTCAAGCCTTGAACCGTCTGTGATGAGTAGCATCACAAATGATTCAATATTAGACCCGTCTGTGATCCAAGGCATCGCCCTTGCCCTTTCCCTTGTCCCAGCGCCCTTGCCCTTGTCCCAAACTCCCAACGCCCTTGCCCAAGTCGTGCACTACCCTCGCCTCCTCGTGCGCCACCCGCCTGCCCTTCCCTCCTCCCACCTCGCCTCCTCTTGCGCCCACCCACCCTCGCTTCCTCTTGTACCTCCCGCCCACCCTTGCCTCCTCCCGCCCTCGCCCTCCTCTTGCGCCACCCACCTGCCCTCGCTTCCTTCCTTGCACCACCCTAAACCATAGCCTCCATTAGCATCCGCCTGCGAGCCCCCACCATTAAACCCTAGCCCCCATCAGCCCTCCACCACCCGACGCTTGCTCTGCTGCATGACAAGGGGAAGGGCTACGGGGTGGACTTCATCGCCATCTTGCTCCAAGTTGTGTCACACGACCCCGAGGTGTACCCGTCCACCTGCAACTACATTCATAATTTTGCCATCTCCTAGTCGATTTCTTCTTGGAGTTGCCTGTTTGAGATAGCTCGAGATAAACATCTGATATTGAGCATTTATGGGGACGTGGCTAATGAACTGTAGATTTCTGGTTGTGGCGGTAGATTTGAGACTAAAATGTGCCGATAGGAGTGATTAGAGTGAGGATGTATATGTTTTGTACACTGCTGAATTAGTTGTTGATTTGGTGTTGAGAGTGAATCTAATAGTCTAGTAGCTTATTTCAACTTCAGATATCAATGATGGGAGTGAATCTAATTGATCTGTAGCTTACTGGTCGATTGATGAGCATATTTGTTTACCATTGCCTATTTTTTATGGTGTGATGTTGTCATATTAGTAGAAAGGAAAATATGTTTGAAATTTTGCTATATTTTATAATGAGAAAGCAGTTATTGGTTTGCAACCTGTTCAAAAAAATGGACATTGTACTTTTAGCAAATTGTGTATTGTACATTATACTTTTAGCAATCATTTACTTGTGTATATATGTATGATTTCGGCCTTTTGGTTGGTGTTGTCACTATAGCTGTGCAATGCTCTTATGAATTAGGTTGTTTAGTATATGACATGAATCCCATTGTGACATATTCCTTAGCCTTTGTTCAGTTAGATTCGAAATTTTCTGCAAACATTTGATTTGATATTTTGTGTTAAAGTAGAAAATTAATAGCTAAAGGCATGGATAATGGTCATTGTTTGCTGTAATGGTAAGATAGGAAATTGCAAAATGCCAAAATTAGCAAATAATAATAGTTGTCTGTAACGACCCCATTTTCGCATAAACGCAAAAAATAGAAATCTCATGTGCATACCGTACTAGTTCCAAGATCTGTGGCTAGTACGCACATTTATAACAATTGGAATCACAACCACATATCATATGATTAAAGCAAAAGCTATTTATATATTACATTTTACAACTCAGAGTATATATATACATCACAGAATAAGTAAGGTCTTGTAGTGTGCCCATCCATCCCGCAGGCAACTGATAAGGCATAATTCCCTAGAAAGATCATATCATTTGAAATTTCCTGCAACCTGTGACGAAAAGTGTTCTTCGGATCTTTGTTGTCTTATCCATCTAAATAATTAGATTAAGCAAGGTTGAGTACTTTCGTACTCCGCAAGACTTAAGGTGTTATTTGCAAATGTAGTAATGTAGGCAATATCAAAGGAAGCTTCTAAGGTTAATTTACAGAAAGCAACATTGAATTTGTAGGACAAGTTGTGAATTAGAAACGGAATTTGTAAAAGCAAGTTTAACTGATAAGAAATAAGTAAAGCATAAATAATACTCACAACATTCGCGAGTAACAAATCATCTAATCCCTGCCAACCTGTGGCATAACCACAAACTTTGCCAGACAAGGCACAACAGGTGAAAATCATCCCACTTTGAAAATGATAGAACAACTAACTATGTAATGATGTTACCAAGTGCCTTTGACCGTAGGCGCAGGTAATCGATTAGATTTACACTCTGCAGAGGTGTATAACTTTACTCACAAGAAATGATCAACCTCTTTTGCCAGGCCAGTTGACACACTTCCTTTGGTGTGTCGGCAAATAGATCATAACATAACCGTTACATTACCTAAACCTAACTTTACACCAGCCCAGTGACGTGAAACCCTTATTATGAAAGAAGAAACATAAATAAGTAAATCATAACAGTCCATCCCTGTAATAAGATCAAGAACATAGACAATCCATCCCTGCAGTAAAGATTTCTTCCCATAACAAGGTGTACACCATTGTACCGATATGCATTTACCCACATTGAGGTGTGAAAGCACCTTATAAGCAAACCTAGAAAGGAGTGTTTGTACTATATCCCGCCTACCAATTTGCAAAGTTAGATCTAAGTAACTTAATAGGTTAAGGTTGTCCCATACCAACACTTGTGGTTGCACGGTTTTCTTGGCTTGTAAACAACACATAGCTCGGTTCTTATTCCAACACGGGTAATAATCTTCCCCTACACTACGTACAAGTCCACCCCTTGCACAACCGGTTATTGCCAATAATTGCCCACATCAAAACCATAGTTTTATTTTGAGTTTTTAGCCAAAATACCAACAACCAACATCATGTCATATCCAACATTTTCAGATTCTCAAGAGATAGTTTAATTCAATCATCCCAACTTCTACTGCTAAGCATGGATAATATTTGCATATACCTAAGTTGACATTATGTATTGTCTAACCCTTTTCTATGGTTATCAAGGTTCACATGTCCATACTTATCAAGGAAGTTTCATGAACAACAGGTATATCTACTAGTACCACAAAATAGCGAATTTACAGAAAATAAGTGTATGCATGAAACTATTTGATAAACAAAATGAAAATTAAATACTGGGATCAATATGATCAAAAGGGGGTGCTTGCCTTTCTTATCTATCATTTACGACGAAGTCTTGGTCGTAGCTGACATAGTCGATGACGGGATTAGTGGCGTTGAGTTCTACGTGTCGTTTCAATGGAAACATAGCAAATAACAACTCTATTAAAGGCGAAAAGAAGATAGAAAATAAATCAAATAAAGACTTACTACGGAAAACAGGCATGGTTTAGGGTTGAATGATTTCGGGTTCTCACAATTTATTTAAATATATATATTTACATATGTACATATCATTAACAGCTTGTTAGGTTGAGCGATGCACGACTTCTTTTATGGATTATCTATTCTTGTCTTATGAATTTAAGAGGCCAAAATTATGTATTCTTATACTTATAATTTTGAATTCAAGATGCAAAAATTATTTAGATTAATAGAATTAAACATTAGTCACTTGTTGTATGATATATACATATATATATGAACAATATTTATTCCTTAATTAACTTTGCACAAGAATTAGTTTCAATATGCTAGGCTTGTCAAGTTAGATTACCGGTTATATACACTCATGGTTTTTAAGAAGGTTCGGTGATACAAATATCTTAGTTACCGATTTCTCAATTATTATTATTAAGTTAATCACTCGTATTATGGATTTCAGAGATCATAATACTTAGGGTTATTTGGCTGACAGGATTTATATGCAGAGTATGATGAAATGAGATTATTTCTTTAGAATAAGGTAGTCTATACTTTGGAGAGCATTTCTAAACTGGTTTTATAAATTTTAGGGTTTGGACGAGACATTATATTTGTCACTGAAATAGCTTATATGGTATGGTAAGGTTTATGTTACATGGAATCGGACTAGCGAGGTGAAGTTTACGATTAACACTTAGGGGTATTAAGTTAGCAAGATTTATATGAAAAGTAAGTTGTAGGTAAGATATTTTTCTATAATACGGTAGTCCATATACCAAATAGTGTTTCAAAGCTGGCCCTACCAAGATTTACATTCAGACGAGTTATTCTACAGGTTGCCGAAAGGCTTAAGTGGTTTAGTTTCCTACGCGACATAATTCACAAAGGGTGTTTGCAGTAGTGGGATATATATATATATATATATATATATATATATAGGAAGTTTTTCCGCATACTCAGAGTACATACTTCCCACATCTAATATACCACTTAAATAAACGTTTATACTCCTTTATCGCTTTCGATATACTCCAATAATAATTCTAAGATATTCCAATACAACATGATTAAAAAATTTCATCGACCTTTTATTTTTTTTTGCTACATACCCTTTTCCATATGTATAAGGAATATGTAAACAAATTATGCTATAAATGGTGGATTTTAATGAATTTTTTTATGGAACTCACTTTGAAGTATCTTATAATCAGTATTAGAGTATACTCAAAAGGATAAAGAGGTATAACAACATCATTTAAACGGTATATTAGAGGTGGGAGTACATACACCCAGGAGTATGGAATCATTTTCCTATATATATATATATATAAAGAGAGAGAGCGCAAGTTCTAAATAGAATATTTTTCCAGATTATGGTAGTACAGATGATGGAGAGTGTTTCTGGACTAAATTTCCTAATAATGGCATTTAGAAGAGAAGTTTTATGAGTTGCCGAAAAGGCTTAAATTAAATGATCACAAGGTTGACGTTTAAAAAGAATCAGATTTCATTTTAAGTTTGCAACTACACTATACATGATTATTAACTCATTTTTCTAGTGTTAGTAGGGTTTGATCCTAGTAGTGTTTTAATACTAGTTTTACATTATTTTGATTTTAGCCGTGATAGTTTATCAGCATATGAAGATTAAAATCTTTTACAAACTGAATCAAATTAGTTCTTCTTGCCAATTTTCATGGTCTTATTTTCAAGAATATGCTGAGGCTAACTTTACCTAATCTGACACTTGTAGTATGAGGTCTTGTACATATATTTTTGATTCTCAACTATCTATATATCCTAGGATGGCATATTTCAGCTAAGTATAAATTATGATTTGTTATAATGATTCTAGTGGTATTGCATGGTCTGCTTTTTATAAGATATTCCGGACTTGATTTTTCATGAACCATGACTCTACTTTTACTATCTGTATGCCTACATATATTTTCTTTTACATAGATGAAGTTTAGGGTTTTTATGTCTACTAAGTTTTTGTATATGCAAACTATTGTTGCTGTTATTCAAAACATTTCAACAGAATTAAATCGGCCTCATGGTCATTCTGGAATGTATGCATGTATCCACACTACTATTAGTTATTATTCATATGCACATATATTTACATTTGGGTCATATTCCGCTTATAAGGCTTATTCCAACTCAAGTTCAATTCTAAAGCATTCGGTCTCTATACGCATCAAGTTCATGCACATGTAATCTTTTATTGCAGTAATAAAATATTTCAGAAGTAACAAATCAGTTGTATGGTTCATTCTAAACTATAGGCATATATATAGATGTATATATGCTACTGCTAGTTACTTATTATATGCACATGCATACATATACATTCTTTACTCTAGGAGCTCATTCTATTCATGAAACCATTCAAGTCAAATTTATTAGTTAAACATTCTACCATATTCTAGAGTCCTACTATTATATAAACATCAATTCTACTCATTTCGGACTTCTTTTGCACAACTATGTATTTTTGAATATTTATAGTATTACAATCAACCTATATTAGAAAATGATTCAAACAAAGATGAAATTCAAATATTTTATATATTTGGGCTTCGAAGCATAAGAATTTCATTAAAATATGTTTCATTCAATCATAAGCTCATCTGTACCAATTTTGTATATAACACATTTCTTCCCTTCTCTTTGAATTTAAATTTTGAAGACTTCACAGAGCTTGTTTTCAAAATATTTTTGAACCAGAGAGTTTCTTATGATCTTAGAAGTTCTACAAAAATTATTTCATATTTTAGAAGTCATACTTTTCAGATTTGCAATAGAGGCCATATTAAGGTCTTACACAAAATTTAATTTAATTAAATTAAATTGAGGTGAAAAATTAAACATTATTGCATATTATAAAACTACATGATTTTAGATGAATATGGAAATTTATCTCATTGGATTTGGACTTATAATGCAAAAGTTATAAACTAATGAATGGGCTCTAGTGTGGAAATTGACTGAAAATCAGAAAATACGCCTTCTGATCTAGAAAGCATATTCTACCCATTGATTGGCTTGCCTTATGTTGACTGACGTCTAGGTCCCGCATTACAGTGAGAGAGAACAGAGGAGGTGGCTGCAGGCTTTGCCAGCGGCGAGAGCGTGCCGGAGCCGACCGAATGCTGGTTCGGCGAGCATCTGGAGATGGTGTCGCACCTAGGGAACGGCTCAGCTGGGACTGGAGGTGATCGGAATAGCCTACCCCTACAGCAGTGCTGCAGTCATGGTAGGTGGCTATCCGGGGCAGCAGTAGAGGCGTAGCCAATCTTGAAGAAGTAAACGGTGAGTAGTAGGAGGTGCCAGGGAACCCATTTCAGCCATTGTTCATGGTGGAGAAAGACCAGAGAAGCCCATCACCGAGTGCCGGCTTTGGAGAAGAAGCTCTACGGTGGTTGTGAGCTTCAGCTGAGGAAGACTGAAAACGAGGTGCGAGCTGGGTTCCTTAGATGCTCAAGGTGTTACTGGTTTAGTGAATTGGAAATTTGTTCACTGAGCTACTTGAATTTGGGGTTTCCCCCTTTTGTTCAGTGGAGCTCTGGAAATGGTGGGATGGATGGCAATGGGGCAGTTTGGGCACAATTGAGCAATGGTTTGGCAAGTAATGAGCTACTGCACTGCTTTGAATGGCTTGGGATGGCTTTTAAATATGGTGAGGGCGCAGATCAGCCGGCCCCGGGTGCAAGCTTAGTGAGATGGACTCCCAGTGCCACACAGGAAGAAGCATGGCCGTGGTAGAGGCGGGGTGTGGGCTACTCAGTGGAAAACACGGCGAGGCTGCAGCATGGCAGAGATTGACGTGGCTGGAGTCTGTGAATGTTACGAGCTACAGCGAATGACATGGGCTACAGGGAACTTCGAGTTTGGCTTCGGGGCACCTACGAGCTGTGGAAGAAGAAGGGCAGAGCGGTGGCTGGCAAATGGGCCCAACAGGACTTCGGGACCCACTGGCAGTGAAGGGAGAAGCGAAATTGAGAATTGGCTATGAACTGGGTCAGAGAAGGTTCACTGAACCAGTTATCCATCATGTCCTAAATATTTTTATAATTTGTTTGAGTGATGAATAGATAATTATCTTCATACTGTAGAAATCTTAGATCAAAATACTATGTACGTAATTTATAAAAATTCTAACAAGGTATGATGCATAGATTGCTTTCAGCTTTTAAAATTTTTGGGAGTATATAACTTATCAAAATTTTCTAAAACTTTTTTATGAGTTTCACTTAGCTATTGGATTCTTAAGTAAAACTTTTAACTCTAAATATTTCATATTTAATTCAATAAAATTCTGACATTCTGATTCTTGGATTTTTAGCCTTTCTATAATTGAGTTTTTAAATATAATAAAACTTGTTATTCATTTCTAATATTTTTACTGTTGATGTATTTCTCCATCAACAGATCGATACAAAATTTTCAAGTCGAAATAGTGCATTGTTCTGCTTTGCCTCGGGCGCGAACCACGCCATTCCTAGATATGTAGTGTTCACCATCTGCTAATTGCTTTGACGATTTAGAGATAAGGAAAGAGAGAGGACAAGTAGAAGAACTTATACGGGAAACAGTGTAACTAAAACCCTTAAACAATAATTCATAGATAGTAGATAAGTATGGTTGCTTACAAGGGCCTAGGGGCTATGCAACCACACCGACAAACACAAACATCACACAAAATAGTTCGATACAACAACGCATATCTAAGGGAAGTTCTGGAAGTTAAAGACGCGACTCTAACAGATGAGTCTCAATGCAAAACTCGACAACTAATAGACTCGAAGTACTCAGTCCTCAAGCCAACCTGGCTAAGGTTTGCCTGGCGCATACACCGGCGGGTGAGCTGGCATTGGGGCAAACTGATCCCAATGCCCTCCCACTGGTGCTGGGGGCTCTACTGCTTGCTGATCCTCTGGCACAGGCTCCGGCTCGACCTCCTGCTCTGGCTCTGGCTCAAGCTCCTCCGGTTCCTCCTCCTGGTCCTCAAGCTCCATGCCGACCTCTGGCTCCCCTTGGCCATAAAGGGCCTCCTCTAGCTCACCGATCCTCTGAACGGCGTGCATCCGGGTCTCTCGCAAGGCCAGCTCCATCTCCTCCATGGAGCGGTACACCGACTGCAGCTCCAGTGTAGTCATGTCCATGGCCTCCTCTTGAGCGGTGGCGAACCGGCCCAAGTGGGACGACAAGCAATAGCGTTCTCCGAGATCCAAGCGTGTTCGATCGGTCCACCCGCGAGGGGGTGCACATGGAAAGCGGCATCCCACAACTCGTAGCCGTAATCACGGTTAACGTTCCGCAGCGCAAGCTGGGCACACTCCTGTATGCCTGCCTCGTAGCTAGCCCGCTTCACCGCGAGGTGTAGCGGACGACTGGCGTGCGCGTGCTTCCGCGCGTACAAAGTGAGAGTCGTCACCCAGCCGCGGTTGATTCCATTGACTACCCAGGTGCGGGACCGGTAAAGGGGTAGATCAAAACCTCCTAACACCTGGAGCATCCTCCAAAGCTCCGCAGCGTAACCTCCATGACACTCGCCGAAAGAGTGCACCATCCTCATCTACCAAATCAACCTGTCAGAACTAAATTTTTAAAAGAACACAAAAATAATAGCGAAATGCAGCATAGGTATGAAGTAAGGAAGAAAGGATAAGTCAAGATTTCATTGGTTATTCTTGCTCAATTTTAATTTTTAGAAATTAATTTTTATCCTTTCTAGAACGGCCAATCTAACTCGGGTTAAGTCGTACAGTCAGTATGGCTCTGATACCAACTCTGTCGGGACCCGAATCAGCAAATCCGGACCCTCTGTGTATTCTGCACTAGTCCAGGATCTCGCTAGTGCCACATGCTAAACAGGGTTAAGTACCACAATCATACACAGCGGAATAAATAATAAAGTACTTAACAACAACAATAATAATAAACTGTTGCACGACCTTATGATCTCTTTACAAAGTTTCGCCACGCAGGGCTATAAATAACAAAAGTACAACAAGTTCGATAGCGGAAGCAAAAGTAAGTCAATGAACCCCACGTATTGCCACAAGCAACTGACAAGGCTCAACCCTAATTCTCTAGACCTTTGTTGAATTCTTCCTCCCAAGCTGGCGTAGCATCTTCTTCTAAGGTTTTGTTGAAGAAAGGGTGAGTATACAACATACTCAACAAGTCATGCACAAATGCAGTGCTATTACTACATGCATGGCTTATTCCAAAGGAAAGGCTGATGTAGTTATTTTGCATGAAGCAGTATTTCTTTTAACAGATAATCTTAATTAGATTAAAAGTAGTAAAACCATTACTATAATAATTAATTTCTCAATTCTTTTCGAAATGCTTGGCACACAGCCCTGAGTTCAATTCACCTGCCTTCGGCACACAACCACCCATCCCACATTTTCTTTCAAAAATCTACACCTTGACTGTAATTCCCGAGCGATGTCCACTACCGTGGACATGGCTATTCGAATAGATTTAACACACACTCTGCAGAGGCTCTACACTTTACCCGCAAGATAGAGTCGCTCACCACACAGGTGATTGATTGTAACAAAGTCTTTCAGAAACTAATATCTAAACCTATGAACCTCCCCAGTATGGCCTTTCTAACACTTCCCTCACACAGAGCCGAAGTTTAGAACAAGCAAATACTGTTGGATGGGTACCAAGTTACGCTCCCCCACACAGTTACACCCTTGTGTAACTGTCGCCCGAGGTGTCAAAGGAAAGATATTAGAATCCTATTAGACTAGGTCTGTCCCATTCCAGACTTGCGGTTGTATGAATGACTCAGTTCAAAGGCTCGCAAGGTGAAGTCCTTAACTGTCTAGGGCAAGACATTCTTCTCGTAGATCCTGGCACGTAGCCTTCACATTTCTCAATTCCTCCCGTTGCCACACAAGCCCACCTGGCACGAAGCCATCTTGCCACTTGCTCCGGTCCAAATTATTTTCCACCCTGGTTCACCATTATGCAACACATGCCGATGCTCACTTCATTGTACATGTAGAACCACACAGGTTACTACACTCAAAATCCATCACATGACATCATCACGCTATTCCAAAATACGTTCCATATTTGCTTAGTCAATATTCTTTTGCAATTTGAAAGTCATTCAGCGCATACAAGCAACTAAGCATCTACTCACGGTCTAGCCTCCCGTGTTGGCATCATAATAGCAACCAACTCAATTTAATATCTTAAGGTACAAGGATTTCAGGGCATACAAGTAATATCACAAAGTGGCATAAACAAGATAGGTATATTATCTACTTTACCCAAATTAATCAATGTTATTTTTAATTAACATAGCATGCATAATTTGAATTGAATTACATTTTAAAATCTAGGAGCAACATGGTCAAAGCATGACTTGCCTTCAAAAAGTAGTTGATCCTGATCTGGAACTTGCGATGGTTCTCCGAAATCTTCCCGACGCCTTCCTAGCAACTCCTGAGTCTAATCAGAATAAGCATACGTACAATAAATACACTAAACAGACAGCAAAATCAACTCTAAAAATAAAATAAAATTCACCAATAAATAGTTCACATTTTTACAAATTTTTAGGAATTGGAATCACCCAATTCGGAGCTAAGATGCAAAAATTATAGCGATTACAAGTTTGAAAATTCAATTGAAAAGAAATACTCGAATTAAGGGATTTATTTTCCTACTGGAAAATCCAAATAAATTCTTCGGCCAACACGTGGCAGCACCAAAGCTAGCTACGTCACCTCGTCTCACTGACCGGTTCACGGCCGGCCGTTCACCGAATAGTGGATCAATTCGGGCCCCCACAAGGACGTCCGCGGCGGCGACGCCACCCTTCCTTCTTGTCGACATGAGGGACCCACGCGTGACGTCATGATGACATCACCCGAACATGGCACAGCGGCGACGCCCGCTCTCTGGCTGACACTTGGCACACGGACACTGGTGTACGCGGTGCAAAATCCCACCCGTTGGATTCGAATCCAACCACGGCCAATCCATGCATTTATTGACTTCCGAGCGGCTACGTGGCGACGTCCCAGTGGAGCACCGAATGGTGGAATCCCATCCATAGATTTGAAAACCTATGGTCCAGATTGGTCTACCCGCTGGTAACGTGTCGGTCCTTGCCAGAACGCGTGGGTGCATCCGAGCCATCCACAACAATCCAACGATCATTTTCTAACGCATCTGGTCGGCTACGTGGCGTTACTTGGTTCGCGTGATGAAGATCCAACGGTCGACGGTGCTCGTGAAGTTCGACGGTGGCGCGGCACTTGGGTTACCGGACTTGGAGAAGAAGCCAAGGCCGATGGCGTTCCCGAGTGTCTCCGGGAATGAAGTAGCTCAACTGATGCAACTCGTCACGAAGAACTTGAATGGGGCTCGCGCGGCGGCGCACGGACGGTGGTGGAACGGCCAAAACCGGCGCATGAGAGCCAAACTCCGTGAGCAAGAGCACGACCTACGAGCGCTTCACGGTACGAGAGTGTGTACGCAAAAGCGAACGGAGAGCTTTTTCCACGGGGCATTTCACGCCGTCATTTAAACGCTTCGATATAGTGCAAATCGGTCGCCATAACCACACCGCCAACCACCTCAGATGGCGACGGCAAGCCGATCGCTCACCTCCCGAGCGACGTGGCGCTTATCCAGAGCGCCCGAAGTCGACACGATCCGACGCAAGACACGTGCAAAGCGACGCGCTTTAGTCCAAATTGACCGATCGCGATTCAACGACAAGGCGAAAGGACGGTTAGGGTTCGAACTCAACGGCCGATCGACGCGACAAAGTTGGGCTCGCCAACATCGTTGAGTCGAAAATTTTAGATTTTTCAATAAAAACAAATCCACAAATTCAAATCATTTATTTGAGGCACTAAAAATACCAAAAAATTCTAGAAAATATTTCATGGCATTTAGAACCTAAATAAAACATTTTTATTTATTTTTGATAAATACTTTTCTGATATTTAATTATTCAAAGAGAAGGATTAATTTAAATTAAATTCAAATAAATCCAAATAAACCCCAAAAATTCACAAAAATTCAAATAACTCAAAAAATTCAAATTAAGCAAATTTTGGGTTGTTACAAACGTACCCCCCTTAACAGAATCTTGGCCCCAAGATTCAAAGTTAACTAGAGAATAGGCTCGGAAATTCCTTTTTCAAATCTTCTTCGCTTCCTGTGGCTTCGCTTCGAAAGTGATTGCTCCAATCGAACTCGTAAAGCGTGTTGTCTTGTTCCTTGTTTTCCGATCCATGGTGTCTAGAATTTTTACCGGGTACTCTTTGTAGGTCAAGTCCTCCTATAGTTCAATTGCTTCCAAGGGTGTTTGCTCGTCAGGAACTCGGAGACACTTCTTAAGTTGTGATACTTGAAAGACATTGTGTACTCCTGCTAATGTCTACGGTAAGTCCAGTTGATATGCGACTTCACCCCTGCGGCTTATGATCTTAAACGGTCCTACATATCTTGGTGCGAGTTTCCCCTTTTTGTGAAACCTTTGGACTCCCTTAAGAGGCGTAACCCTGAGATACACAAAATCTTCGGGCTCGAAGCTTAAATCTCTGCGACGGTTGTCCGCATAGCTCTTTTGCCTTGACTGTGCGATTTTCAACCTTTCTTTGATTAGTGCTATTTGCTCTTCGGCTTCTTGAAGTATATCTGGTCCAAAGACGCGACGCTCACCGATCTCATTCCAATTCAATGGTGTTCTACAAGGTCGACCATACAGTGCTTCGAAAGGTGACATCTCAGAACCGCTTCGGTAATTATTGTTGTAACTAAATTCTGCGTCTGGCAAACATTTATCCCATGAGGTTGTATAAGCTAACGCACAAGCTCTCAACATATCTTCTAATATCTGATTGACTCTTTCGGTTTGACCATCCGTCTCATGGATGGTAAGCGATCAAGTTCAATCGCTCCCATAGCTTCATGCTACTTGCCCCAAAACCTTGAGGTAAGTTGGGTACCTCTATCCGACACTATCTTCTTCTAAGACTCCATGCGAGCAAACGATTCTTGCCATGTATAGTTCTCGCCAACCTATCTCCTAAGTAAGTTGTCTTTACGGGTATGAAATGCGAACCTTTGTTAAGCAATCTATTATGACCCATATGGAGTCATAACCACCTTGAGTCTTGGTAATCCAGTGATGAAATCCATCCCGATTTCCTCCCACTTCCACTGGTATTTTCAATCTGTTGCAGTAGCCTGGCTGGTCTCTCGTGCATAGCCTTGACTCACCGGCATACATCACACAACGCTACATGCTCAGCTACTTCTCTCTTCATATTCGGCCACCAGAACCTTTCTTTCAAGTCTTGGTACATCTTCGCACTTCCTAGGTGAATCGAATACTTGGAGTTGTGAGCTTCCTCCAAAATCAACTGCTTCAGCTCCCTTTTGCTGGGTACACAAATACACTCTTTCATCCATAGTGTGCCTTGTTCGTCCAGCTTGAATTCCTTTGCCTCACCCTCTTCCATCTTGGACTTGATTCGCTTGATCTTCTCATCATTCTTCTGACCCTCCCCGATCTAGTCTTCTAAGGTAGGCTTTACTTCCAAAATAGCTAAAATCCTTCCTAACAACTTCCAATATCAACCTCTGAAAGTCCTTGCACAATTCGCCTCGACTCTCTCCTACCAACATGTTTAAGCTATGACTTTTCTGACTCAAGGCATCAGCCACCACATTGGCTTTGCCTGGATGATAGTGAATTCCCACGTTGTAATCTTTGATCAGCTCTAACCACCTCCTTTGCCTCATGTTCAGGTCAAATTGGGTGAAAATGTATTTAAGACTCTTATGATCTGTATATATCTCACATCTATTTCCAATGAGATAGTGACGCCTTATCTTTAAGGCATGCACTACTGCTGCTAACTCTAGGTCATGCGTTGGGTAATTCCCTTCATGTGGCCTCATCTGCCTCAATGCGTAAGCTACTACCTTTCTGTTTTGCATTAACACGCATCTAAGTCCTTGACGTGATGCATCGCAATATATGTCAAAACTCTGGTGTGTGTCTGGCAAAACTAACACTGGTGCTGATGTTAAATGTTTCTTTAGCTCCTGAAAACTCTTCTCACAATCTGGTGTCCAAACAAATTTCTTCTCTTTCTTTAGCAATTGCGTAATAGGTCTAGCAATTGTCGAGAATCCTTCTATAAATCAGCGATAGTATCCAGCCATTCCAAGGAAACTACGGATCCGGGTTACCATCTTTGGTGGCTCCTAATGCAAGATCGCTTCTACCTTGCTTGGGTTCATCATGATTCCTTCAAGGTCATTACATGCCCTAGAATTCTACCTTACTTTTCCGTAAATCACACTTGCTAAATTTGGCGAACAACTGCTGCTCCTCTTAACTTTTCCGAATTAATCTCAGATGTTTAGCGTGCTCTTCATTTGTCTTCGAGTAAACCAGAATATCATCTATGAACACAACTACAAATTTATCTAAGTATTCCATAAAACCTTATTCATCAAGTTCATAAAGTATGCGGTGCATTTGTCAATCCAAAAGACATAACAAGGAACTCAGAGGCGTCCATATCTTGAAGAAAATGCAGTCTTTGGTATGTCTTATGTCCTAATCTTCAACTGGTGGTATCCTGATCTAAGGTCGATCTTAGAGAAAACTCCTGCCCCTCTTAATTGATCAAATAGATCATCAATCCTGGGCAACGAATATTTGTTCTTTACTGTTACTTCATTAAGTGCACGATAATCTACACACATCTGAAAACTCCTGTCTTTCTTCTTAACAAATAGGATTGGTGCTCCCCAAGGTGATGAGCTCGGCCGGATGAATCCTTTTGCCATCAGCTCCTCGATTTGTTTCTTCATTTCTACCAATTCCTCGGTGGACATCCAATATGGTCTCTTCGCTATCGGTGCTGTTCCAGGCACTAAATCAATTACAAACTCTATGTCCATGTCTGGTGGCATTCCAGGTAACTGCTCGGGAAAAACGTCCGGATATTCACTGACCACTGGTACATCCTTCAAACTGATGGTCTCTAGATTGTTTACCAATAACTGCCCTTCTCGAACTGTCGTTGCTTGAAATTCAACTTTCTTGCCATCAGGGCTTTCAATAGACACAACTCTTCGTCCATAGTCTAATACAGCCTTATGCTTAGTCAGCCAATCCATTCCCAGTATAACATCTAGGGTCTGGGTATCTAATATAATAAGGTTCGCTAGGAACTCTACACCTTTTATTAATAGCTTAACCCCAGAACAACCGATCTTAGATCGAAGTTCTGATCCAGGGGATTGGACTAGAAGCGTATTCTTAAGGTTGATAGTACCCAATTCATTTTGCACAGCAAAAACTCAAGAAACGAATGAATGTGATGCTCCGGAATCAAATAAAATTGTAGCTGGTACTGAGTTGACTAGAAACTTACCCAGTACAATGTCCGTGGCATTCTGAACTTCGTCTGCTATGACGTGGTTGACTCTTCCTTGTGCAACTACTTAGGGTGTGGTTCCAGCTTGAACAGGTCCTCTGCTACCACCTTGAACAGGAGTTCTAGCAGGCGTGTTTCCCATATTGAAGTGTACTGGGGTCACCCCTCCCTTCTTGGGGCAAACATTGGCGAAGTGTCCTGCCTTGTTGCAATTATAGCAGCGCTTTCCTGACATCTGCTGGTTTCCTCCATTCTGACTAATAGTTTTGACTGGGGTCTGGAAGGTTTGTCCTGTCGGTTTTGGCATTGAAGGCGGTGTCCTGGCACTGTTTCCTTGCTGAAATCTGGAGAACTGCTGAGGTACCATTCTTGGTTTCTGCTGACCCTGGCGTCCTCCCTGTTGTGCCATGCGGCGCTTGGGGTTGTCATCTAGTTCCTTGCGCTTGTCTTCCAGTAAAAGCGCCTTATTCACTAGCTCTTGAAAATCAGGAAATGTGTGGGTAATCAACCCCACCTGCAATCCAGTGTTAAGTCCTTTCATGAAACGGATCGCTTAGTTTGTCTGTTTACTACGTCCTCCGGAGCGTAGCATGCCAACCGGTGAACTTATTCAAGTAATCGCCACCGACCGCCTCCTTGCTTCAAAGCTCTAAACTCTTCCTTTTTCAGCTCCATGATACCTTCGGCACATGGTATCGACGAAGCTACCGCGGAATTCTTCCCGTGTGATCTCCTATGGGTTTTCTGCGATGCGCAGTAGTTTTCCCACCACTCAGCTGTTGTCCCTTCTAACTGATGAGAGGCATAAAGCACCCTCTCATTTCCAACGCACTGAGTTATGTGCAGTTTTCTCTCCATAGTCCTTAGCCAATCATCCACTTCGAGTGGACTGGCGTTGCCCGAGAAAGCACGCGGATGTGTCCTCATAAACTCAGACAGCCTCGAGTAGGGTCGGGGACCATTGTTGATAGCTTGGTTGTTGATGGCTGCTTAGTTGGTGATCTGCTGCATGGTTGCCATCATTGTCTGCATCAACTGAGTTTGTGCTGCTAGGAATGCTCCCATTCTCGTGATGTCGACTGCGGTCTTTGCTCGAGGAATTGGTGCATTGTTCTGGCTGCCTCCCTGACGTGAACCACTGCCGCCAGCTCCGGTATTGCGAGTGTTCACCATCTGCTAATTGCTTTGACGATTTAGAGATAAGGGAAAGAGAGAGTAGACAAGTAGAAGAACTTATACGAGGGAAACAGGTGTAACTAAAAACCCTTAAACAATAATTCATAGATAGTAGATAAGTATGGTTGCTTACAAGGGCCTAGGGGCTATGCAACCACACTGACAAACACAAACAGCACACAAAATAGTTCGATACAACAACGCATATCTAAGGGAAGTTCTGGAAGTTAAAGACGCGACACTAACAGATGAGTCTCAACGCAAAACTCAACAACTAATAGACTTGAAGTACTCAATCCTCAAGCCAACCCTGCTGAGGTTCGCCTGGCGCATACACCGGCGGGTGAGCTGGCATTGGGGCAAACTGATCCCAATGCCCTCCGGCTAATCTGCTGGGGCTCTCTCGCTTCTCGATCCTCGCATGTGCTCGCTCGACCTCTTGCTTCGGCTCTGGCTCAAGCTCCCCCGGTTCCTCCTCTTGGTCCTCAGGCTCCATGCTGACCTCTGGCTCCCCTTGGCCATAAAGGGCCTCCTCTAGCTCACCGATTCTTTGAACGGCGTGCATCCGGGTCTCTCGCAAGGCCAGCTCCGTTTCCTCCAGGGTGCGGTACACCGACTGCAAATCCAGTGTAGTCATGTCCATGGCCTCCTCTTGAGCCGTGGCGAACTGGCCCAAGTGGACGACAGCATCGTCACCCTCCAGATCCAAGCATGCCTGGATCGGTCCACCCGCGTGGGGGTGCACACGGAAAGCAGTATCCCACAACTCGTAGTCGTAGTCACGGCTAACCTTCCACAACAGCCACTGCGCACTCCTCAGATGCTCGCTCATAGCTAGCCCGCTTCACCGCAAGGTGTAGCGGACGACTGGCGCGTGTGTGCTCCCGCGCGTACAAAGTGTGAGTCGTCACCCAGCCGCGGTTGATTCCATTGACTACCCAGGTGTGAGACTGGTAAAGGGGTCGATCAAAACCTCCCAACACCTGGAGCATCCTCCAAAGCTCCGCAGCGTAACCTCCATGACACTCGCCGAAAGAGTGCACCATCCTCATCTACCAAATCAACTCATGTAACTAAATTTTTAAAAGAACACAAAAATAATAGTGAAATGCAGCATAGGTATGAATTAAGGAAGAAAGGATAAGTCAAGATTTCATTTATTATTCTTGCTCAATTTTAAGTTTTAGAAATTAATTTTTATCCTTTCTAGAACGGCCAATCTAACTAGGGTTAAGTCCTACAACAAGATGGCTCGATATTAACTCTGCTCGGGACCCGAATCAAGAAATCCGACCCTCAGGTATTCTCGCACTAGTCCAGATCTCGCTAGTGCACACAAGCTAAACAGGTTAAGTACCACAATCATACACAGCCGAATAAATAATAAAGTACTTAATGCAATAATAATAAATCGTTGTACCGACCATATGGTCTCTTACAAAGTTTCGCCACGCAGGCTATAAATAACAAAAGTACAACAAGTTCGATAAGCGAAGCAAAAGTAAGTCAATGAACCCTCAGATACCACAGTAACCGACGAGGCTCAACCCTAATTCTCCTGACCTTCGTTGAATTCTTCCTACCAAGTCGGGCGTAGCTTCTTCTTCGAGGTTTTGTTGAAGCAAGGGTGAGTATACAACATACTCAACAAGTCATGCACAAATGCAATGCTATTACTACATGCATGGCTTATTCCAAAGGAAAGGCTTATGTTGTTATTTTGCATGAAGCAACATTTCTTTTAACATATAATCTTAATTAGATTAAAAGCAGTAAAACCGTTACTATAATAATTATTTTCTCAATTCTTTTCCAAATGCTTGGCACATAGCCTCGAAGTTCAATTCACCGCCTTCGCACACAACCACCATCCCACATTTTCTTTGAAAATCTACCCTTGATTTGTAATTTTCGGCGATGTCCAGCACCACTCGACACGGCTATGCGAATAGATTTAATACACACTCTGCAGAGGTCAGACACTTTACCCACAAGATACAAATCGCCACCACACAGTGATTGATTGTACCAAAGTCTTTCGTAAACTAACATCTAAACCTATGAACCTCCCCAAGATGGCCTTTCTAACACTTCCTCACACAGTCGAAGTTTAGAACAAGCGAATCTTGTTGGATGGGTACCAAGCAGTAGCACGTGCGCTCCCCACACACGCTACACCCTTGTGTAACTGCACCGAGGTGTCAAAGGAAAGATATTAGAATCCTACTAGACTAGGTCTGTCCCATTCTGCACTTGCGATTGTACAAATGACTCAGTTCAAAGGCTCGCAAGGTGAAGTCCTTAACTGTCCAGGGCAAGACATTCTTCTCGTAGATCCCGGCATATAGCCTTCACATTTCTCAATTCCTCCCGTTGTCACACAGGCCCACCTGGCACAAAGCCATCTTGCCACTTGCCCCAGTCCAAATCATTTTCCACCCCGGTTCACCATTATGCAACACATGCCGATGCTCACTTCATTGTACATGTAGAACCACACAGTTACTACACTCCAAATCCATCACATGACATCATCACGCTATTCCAAAATACGTTCCATATTTCCTTAGTCAATATTCTTTTGCAATTTAAAAGTCATTCAGCGTATACAAGCAACTAAGCATCTACTCACGGTCTAGCCTCCCGTGTTGGCATCATAATAGCAACCAACTCAATTTAATATCTTAAGGTGACAAGGATTTCAGGGCATACAAGTAATATAACAAGGTGACATAAACAAGATAGGTATATTATCTACTTTTCCCAAATTAATCAATGTTATTTTTAATTAACATAGCATGCATAATTTGAATTGAATTACATTTTAAAATCTAGGAGCAACATGGTCAAAGCATGACTTGCCTTCAAAAAGTAGTTGATCCTGATCTGGAACTTGCGATGGTTCTCAAAATCTTCCCAAGCCTTCCTAAGAACTCTGAGTCTAATCGGAATAAGCATACATACAATAAATACACTAAATAGATAGCAAGATCAACTCTAAAATAAAATAAAATTCACCAATAAATAGTTTACATTTTTACAAATTTTAGGAATTGTAATCACCAATTCGGAGCTAAGACGCAAAAGTTATAGCGATTACAAGTTTGAAAATTCAATTGAAATGAAATACTCGAATTAAGGGATTTATTTTCCTATTGGAAAATCCAGATAAATTCTTCAGCCGACACGTGGCAGCACCGAATTAATTGGTTTTCTTTAATTTTTTAGCATATTGCAGTTGCAAAATGCTGTCTAAGGTGGCCAAGGCTTGGTTTGTGGGGAAGCGGGTGTCGCTACAGAGGGTGGTGACGAAGTGGATGGATAATGAGCGCTACCTCGCCGTCATCAGCCACTTGGCTAGGGCGGCAACCCGAGGCTTGCTTCGAGCACTTGCTTCGAGTGCTCTCCGAGTCCGAGCACGAGGACGTGCAGTGTGGCATCGCGTGGCTCGAACAGGTGGGCGCTGGCAGTGACAAGGTGGCGGCTTACATGCTCGGCCTCCTTTACTTTGTTCGGCCGAGACCGATCCGCTAAGCGCTACTCGCCAGCCTTCTGAGCGATCGGGCCCCTATCACGCGGCGCTGCAAGGACGACATCGCCAAAACTTTCAACCGGATTACAAGCGCCACGGAAGATCGCCTCCCCACTGCGAGCACTGTCAGATGGAGGAAAATGGTCTGCGTCTTGAGGGGAAAGGAGCCTATGCTGCCAGAGCAGGGCCCAAGGTGCTGCCGGAGGATTGCCTACGGTTGGGAGGATTTCGAATCCTTCTGTAGAGATGAATATATGATTAGAAATGAGTACTTAGAATTTATGACAAAATTGCATGACCTACATGTGTCTGTAGTGTTTTGATAAACACCAAATTTTGTTCTGTTTAACGTCAAGTTTTAATTTGTTTAATGCCAACTTTAAGCTACTCACTCACAATGTATCTATCAGCTTTAGTCAAAAATCCGACACAAATAATTAATGTTTGAGATCTAGGGCTACTAGTGAAATTGCGCGGGGGGAGTCGAGGTTCGTGCTAGGCATTTTGTATCGGTTTCAAGACTAAAAACAGAATATGAGCTATTTTCTCAAGTGGCAGCGGAGAAAATCTTCTCTGAAAAAACAGAGTAGATCGAGTACAAAACAAGTGGTAATAAATAATCTAGCAAGGCACATTAGAATCGATTCTTACTTATGAAGCGATAGTGATGTTCATTCTTATCACTATCGGTTTTTAAATAATAAGTGATAGTGATATGATCATGCACATCACAATCGGTTCTTACGGGATTAGCGATAGTGATCTTCATGAACATCACTATCGCTTCTTTATTAAGAATCGATTGTGATGTGCACATTCACATCACAATCAGTTCTTATATAAAAAGCGATAGTGATGATCATACACATCACTATTGTGATGAACATACGCACATCATAATCGATTCTTTTGTAAGAAGCAATAGTGATGTGTGTGATCATTACTATCGTTTCTCATATAAAAACCGATTGTGATGTGCCCAGTGCTATATCACAGTCGCTTCTAATCTCAAAACCAATAGCGATTATTTTCACTACGCCTCTTAAATCATCTATCACAATCGTTTTTTCCTAAAAAATTTAAGAACCGACCCAGATGATGTGACAGTGATGTATCATTCTGTAGTAGTGACAAAGGAGGTCTGGGCTCTTGTTCTTATTTCTATGAAAAGCTCATCACAGACAATTTTTGGCTAAAACCGTTTATGATGTGGGCCTCATCAAAGACAGTTTTTGACTAAAAACAGTCTATGATGAGTATGAAACTCATCACTGACTATTTTTGTTAAAAAAACCGTCAGTGATGACCTATCATCACAAATGGTTTTTGAAAACCGTCAGTGATTAGAAGTCTAATATGAGTCCTTTTGTAGTAATGAGAGAAGGGTACAAAATAAAAAAAGATAAAAGTTACCTCGAAATTATAGGAACAAAATTTGAAAGCTGGAATGATATGTGCTATTAATTATAGGTATCTATGTCCGCAAGCACTGTACCTGTTATGCCACAATGCCTACTCAAACATCCACGCGCTACATAGCTAGCTAGCTCTTTATCTGTCCTACATAGCCTTTGGGTTGTTTATTCATAAGTGACTGAAAATTTGCTAAATTTCAATCACTTTTACCGGCCCTTGGATGGATACTTGATCGCTCTCACCAACCCCCCTCACTTCCTATATATAAACATAATCCCGAAGAAACAAGAGGGCTTTTTTGCAAAGATTTTGAACACAATAGCCTTCGCTGGCCCTTTCGCTCGAGTCTTGCCGTAATTTTAGATTTCTCAGAGGGCCTTTTCGCAAGTTCGAGGGCGTTTACACTCTGGGAGGCCGCCGATTCCTTCTGATTTAATATAGGCAATATAACACAACCCCTCACCCCTTAGAAAAGAATAAAACATACAATTATTCTAGCCTAGACGAAAGAGTAATTTAAATTTGGTAAATTCCCAAAAAATACAGAGACAATTGAACTTTAACCTAGAAAAAATTAAAGTAAATCTAGGTAAACCCTACAGATACAAATCAAACATAACTAAAAACTAAAGTTGTACTAAAACTGCACATACTATTTTAGGCTTAGTGCCGTATATTTTAGGTGACCGAGAGATAAAATAATTTCAGCCAACTGAAAGTTAACAAAACTGGAAAAACACTTTTGTTTTCCTATGCACATCCCTAATTAAGCACCAATCAAAAACTCGGGTGTTTACACTTATCATACTTAGGCCCTGTTTATTTAGGCTTTTTCACCCACTTAAAAGCCAAATTGCTAAAGTGTAAACAAATGGGTGATTTTTTTCTAAGTTTTTTCAAATTCATAAGTCTCTATATAACTAAAAGCCAAAAGCTAGCTACCGGAGAAGTATTTTTTTTAGCCTATTAAGAGTTGATTTTGGACTAATGCCATTGAAGTTAAAGTAAAATTATCTACTTCTACAACATATAAAAACCAATTTTTAAAAACTGTTTAAACTCAAAAGCTAACTTTCAACTATAAGCTAAAAAGTCTAAATAAACAGCTAGCAAACCTCTTGACGGGTACGGTGACTGTACCAAAGCAACGACCCTTCACCCTTCTAATCACTCACGTTCCGTAACGCAAATGCCACTGCATCTGCACGTGCATGAAGGACTCATCCATATACGCACATCGCAAGGGGACAAGGCGATCTCATGTGGACGGTTCTCGCGCTGAGTTGTTCCGCGTTGCTAGCTAGTTGCATGCACGTATGGCCCTCTTCTCAATATCGTTGCCAAATGAAGCGAATTAAAGGACTTTGGATTGTGGGGCACTCGCCCTCCTGTACTGTAACTCCATGACTCAAAATTTGGTTAAATCTTACCCTACCGTAGGTACACACGTACATAATATCCCATTTACATTATTGTCCTCTTTTTTTATAAAAGAGTTAATTTAGCGATGCTTTGTTTAGATCAACATATATTATATACTACTATAACTCATTTTACATAAACAACATAAGATTAATTCTACCACCACTCTATATAGATCCAAGATCTCATATTAACATACGAGAAAATTACATGTATGTTATAAAACCACCTATTATTGAGGCCGTCTAGCACGCTAGTAGCTACCTAGGCCTGTCTGTGCATGTGTCGTGCGCAACATGTACGCTGTCGATATTACCCAATTTTGTTTAACGTTGCAATATATATTCCGGAAAAACGTACTAATTTTGATTAGCACAACGCAGTTTGTCACTCTCCTGAGTGACAGTCATGTCTTACTCAAAATGATAAATACCTTGTAATTAATAACGGCCAGGTCTCAAAGAAAAGAAGGGAAACCGCCCTACCTTGCCTGCGTGCATGCATCCTCGCAGTGCCGGGGAAAAAAATCCTTTAAATTTCAGGAGTTTCATTGGTGTAGCTATTTCCATACAAAACATGATTCCATGAATCGAGGTATATATGATCTTATTACGAGCACACTATACCGTCGTGTTAATTAAACAACTTAATCCAATAAGTAGGGGTGAAGAAGAAGAAAAATAACGAACGCTGCAAGACGCGAAGCTCCAGTAGTACTGTCCTTGAACGGTGATCTTCTGAGGTAGTAGTGAAGTGTGTATGCGTGTGTGTGGATTGATGACATAAATCTCTCGGTCGGACTCAGAGGAAGTCGACGCTGAACTCGTCCTCCGTGCGCCGCGGGCTAGGTCAAAGCACGACTCCGGTATGTCCCGGGACAGCGACCGGATCGGGAAGCTGGCCGCGCCACCGCCACCGACGTCGTCGTCCTCATCGTGAAGCCTTACCCCCGCTTGCTGCTGCTGCTGATGGGGCTCGTGGTGCTGGTGCCAGGGGCTGAACTTGGCCGGGTCGAACGGGTACGGCTCGGCGTCGCGGAACATGTCCATGTGCGGCAGCGGCTCGCCGCCGCCGACCACATTGCCGCAGGTCCAGGTGCTGTTGCTGTTGCTGGAGCTGTCGCCGCCGCCGGTGTAGGCGCTGTACGTGGCGGCGTCAGAGACGTCCACGCCGCCGCCGTACTCGCAGAGGTTGTCGGACCGGAAGGACTGGGCTGCGCCGTAGGAGCACTGCATTGTCGGGACGTTGGTCACGGACAGCGGGTCGAAGCTGCTCACCGGGGAGTGCGGCGCGAGGTCGCAGCGGCGGCGCCGGCCATGGGAAAGCAGTGGTTGTCCTCGGGGAGCTGCTTGCAGTCGTCGTGTGGTTCGGCGCCGGCGCCGGCGACGATGGCGTCGTCGTCGCTGAGCGGCTTGTGGGTGGTGGGGTCGATGCCCCGCTGCCGGAGCTTCTTCTTGAGGCACGAATTCAGAAGTTTTTGATCTCGTTGTCCGTCCGGCCCGGCAGCTGCGACGCAATCTGGGACCACCTGATCACATGTGCATACGAGATACAATCGAGTCATGTCGACTTGCGAGAGCCAGACGCCCTCAGCATCGGAGAAGACCTAAAACTCAACGTGGTGTCAAATCAAGGCGCCAGCTCGAAGTTTTGAAACCAGCATCTCGATCACACAGTTGTTTTGGAATTAATGAGTTATATGACGTGGCAAGTTGGGAAATGTTCAGTTACCAAGTGTTGTTGTTAACTAGGAATTGAAATTTTATACTCCCTCCATTCCAAAATATAAGGCACGCACGCATTTCAAGATTCAAACTTTGAAATCTTTGACCAATGATTTGTCTAACTATATAAAATTTTGTGATATAAAAGTGATACCATTGAATTCATATTTAAAAGTACTTTGTAACGATAGTGATTTTGTTTGTATGAATGATATTTGATAAGAGAAATCAAGAGTCAAAGATAATTTAGGAGAATCGCGCATGTCAAACCACGCCTTATATTTTAGAATGGAGGAGTATATAGCATCCAATGGGTGGTTAGTAAGTAAATTAATTACCTGTTGCCGAGGATCTCGTGGAGGCTGATGATGAGCTCCTCCTCCTGCTGGGAGAAGCTGCCCTCTGAGGTCAGGCCTCAGGTAGTTGATCCATCTCAGCCTACAGCTCTTGCCACATCTCTCCAACCCTACATCACCAACACATTTTACTTCGCGTAAAGCAAGATGTAATTAAGCAAGCCAGCTGGTTGCCACTGAAAGGAATCAGTTACCCGCGAGCTTGGGGACTGAGCTCCAGCAGCCGACGCCGTAGCGGACGATGTGGTTGTAGAGCTTCGTCCTCCTCCGGCGACCACAGCCCCCTCCGCAGCTTCGGCTTCGGCGAGCACGCAGCCGCCTCGCGTCCCATCGCGCCGGCCGGCCAGCACCGTGGTCGCTAGCTAGCTGCCTCGATGCCCCCGGCCGAGCGTGCTTAATTAATTAATTCTCGCCAAGGGCTACAGGCGGTACCTAGCGGCTGGTGATGGCAACAATGGTGATGAAACGGCAGGGCAGTCGATATAAAAGCGACGGTTGCCTTAGGCAGACAGGCAGCAGTTCGATGCTTGAGCCTTAAGCTAGAGATAACAGCAAATTAAAGTACCGGAGCTAGCTCAAGAAAGGGAAAAGAAAGGCACTACTGTGCATGAGAGAGAAACTAACAAGAGAGAGGGAGAGGGGCAATAATAAAGTGGGCATGAAGCAAGGCGAAGGGAAGGCGAGGCCCCCGTGGCCTAATGGATGGGGTGTGAGGTGGGATTTAAGGTAAGGTAGCTTGAGGTGCGGGGAAGAGGCGATCAAGTACAATAATCCCATCGACAACAAACGCTTAGCTTAGCTAGCTGCATATGGGGGCAAAGGAACCCCGGCCATGCATTATCATCGTAGCCATCGTCATCATCGTCGTCGTCATTACCAGTATGTGGTACTACATAAAGGCGTTTAGCCTTTATCGTCGTTGTTATTGGCCTCCCTTATTTTTTCTGTCCTTTTCCCTTCAATCCCCCGGTTGGTTAGTTGGGATAGACATAATTATTGTAGATGTATATATACGCATGTGTGTGATTACTATAACGTCTAATGTCATTGTTAGCATTACTATCAAGGGTTGGGGCGGACCGCAATTAACCCCGCTCATCTAGTGTTAGCGTTCATGCATGTAAATTACCCACCCCAAGGTTTCTTTAACTAGTAAATTTACTAGTGCAAACTGTACTACAAATTATTACGATACAGTTGTCTTTGATATGTAATTCTAGTTTCTATAATTGAAATATTATTTTATTTATTAGAAAACTGTAATACCTATAAATGATATAATCCGCACTGTTATGATCTGGCCACACTAAAATAGCTGGTTGAGATCATTCTTTTTCCTTTCGATTAACGTGAGAAATTTTAGGATTTATTTTTCTTAAGATTTATTGAGGGATTTTTTACCTTTAAAATAAAGTAGGTGTCTTGAATATCCCCGGTTGGTTTTATATATATGGATTGATGTTTGTGACTTTTCACAGTATGAGATGTGAATTTAACGGTTACTTTTTCAAACTTTATATTAAGATATACTATTAATATTATAATATTATAAAAGTATTTTTGGAGGCAAATCTAACTATATAGTTTTAAATATATCGATGATTAATTGTTAACAATACATATTCTAGTGAAATATCATGCTTGATAAAGTGGCTTTAATGAGACGCTATGGGTGAGGTTGACCTGTGATGGACTCGCATCATAAATCGTGTTGACTCTTGCGGTCTTGCCCCACCCAATCCTTCTCGCGCCGTGCGGCGCCAACGCTGAGGCCGGAGGCCACACCTTTCGTTCAAGCCCAGTGCTACTATCAGTATGCCGCATGGATAGAGCTCCTGTACAGTTTTTACGGGGACTGTATAAGTGGTCTGTGACTTAAGTGGTCTGCGACGAATGGTCTCGGTGAATCGAACAGTATTTACATCTGATCTATCCCTATCGATCGTACTTATTATC
This sequence comes from Guadua angustifolia, assembly GCA_036346375.1. NCBI lineage: Eukaryota > Viridiplantae > Streptophyta > Magnoliopsida > Poales > Poaceae > Guadua > Guadua angustifolia. The sequence goes on from CM070501.1 coordinate 20,052,008, forward strand.
ACAGTTGTTTTTTAATTTGACGGACTACGTATAACTACTAAAATTACTGTCATAGGGTGACTACATTGGATTTTTTTCACGATGCATGTATAATACTAGAAAATTTTTCGCGCCGTAATACGGCGCGCATGTCATCTTTTCATAGAATTTTTTTTCGGCGGTGTTCTATTTTTTAAATCGTCGAAATAATGAGCGGAACGGTTGAAAGAACACAAAAATTTTCGCGGCGTAGCATGCCGCGCGTGCCGTTTTTTCGTTGATATTTTGCGTTTTATTTTTTAAGTCGTCGAAATAATGAGCGAAACGGATGAAATGACAAAAAAAATTTCCGCGGCATAACACGCCGCGCGTGTCATTTTTTGTAGAAATTTTTTTTTTCGGCGACGCTTTTTTTTAAATCGTCGAAATGGTGAAAAAATAGAGAGATAGAGTTGTAGAAATATCTCCTTCGACGAATTATTTGGAACATTCTTTTGTCGAGCTCAACACTCTACGCGTTCGCGGAGTAGTAATACATGTTTTAAAAAATATTAGAGATCGATGCGTTCACGGAGTAATAATACATGTTTTAAAAAATATCAAAGATCGAGATGGAAAATTGAGCTGGAAAAAGTCTAGAGATAGAGCTGCACAAATATTTCTGGCGCATTTAAACGTTTTTTCGGAGAAAACGGAGAAAGGACATGTTTTAAAAATATTAGAGACTCATTTGCCAGAACACGTCACAGGTTGTTTTTTTTTTTTTCAGATGGATTTTTTTTTTCGACGGCCTTTTATTTTTTAAATCATCGAAATAATGAGCTAAACGGGAAAAAGGTAAAGATAGAGGCGTAGAAATATCTCATTCGATTTAATTATTTGGAAAATATTGAGACCGAGCTAGAAAACCGAGGGGGGAAAAAGTCTAGAGGGAAAAAGGTGAAAAATTATTAGAGATGACAACCTTCTTTTGTCGAGCTTAACACTATACGCTGCTCACGAGTAATAATACATGTTTTAAAAAATATCGAGACCGACGCTGCTCAGAGAGTAATAATATATGCTTTAAAAATATTAGAGTTCAAGATGGGAAATCGAGGTGGGGAAAAAGTCTAGAGATATAGCTGCATTAACGTATTTCTAGTGACAAAACATTTTTCCGGGAAAAATGGAGAAATGACCTAGACGTAAAGAGTAAAGACCTCGAATGTTACGCTTCGGACCCCGTCGCTATCTTGAAAAATTAGAAAAGGGTTTGTTCGTGACTTGAATCTAACGGGAGGTTCTTTTTCAGAAATGGCATACGAGGGACCTGAACGCTAATTTAGAGAAAAAATCTTCCTCAAAAAAATCACGAAGACCTGCTACGTAATTTACAAAAGAACTAAATCACGATTTTTTTTTTTTGAGCCGAGCCTGCCGGCTCGACTCAAATGAATCAGAGGCGCTTGAACTCTTCAACAAATATGAGGGGTAGTATATGAATGACGTGTGCATGTGTGTGACCAAGTAAAAACTGTCGATCTCAAATGTACCTAAGCGGTGTGTGCTCAGTCCCTTCCTAAGTGCTTGGGTACATGGGTTCTTCTGGATTCCCTCTAGGCGGCTTGCTAACTACTTCGATAAGGCGTGTGTATATATATATGTGTGTATATATATATATATATATATATATATATATATATATATATATATATATATATATATATATATATATATATATATAGAGAGAGAGAGAGAGAGAGAGAGAGAGAGAGTTTTGCTACCGCTGGAGTTAAAGCACAGATCGTTGATCGTTTAAAATCAAGCTAATTTGGATGGTCCAAATTAGCCTGATTTTAGAAAATGCAAAACAAATAGTAAACAAATTCAAAAAATACGAAATTTAGTTTGTAGCTACATTTCAACAAGATGAAGAAGATAAACGGTTTGGATCAACATTTTTGTCACGGATTAAACCAGTACCAAGCACGGGCGCTTTGTGCTTTGAAGATGACTAGAGCAAAACTCTATATATATATATAGCCTTTTTCTCTCATTCTCGAAGTATATACCCCACCTCTAATATACCACTTAAATGAACGCTTCATACTCCTTTATCACTTTCTAGTATACTTCCAATAATAATTCTAAGATACTCCAATGCGACATAGTTGAAAATTTTCATCAAAGCCTTTTATTTTTTGCTACATGCTCTTTTCTATATGTAAAAGGAATATATAAACAAATTATGCTATAAAGGGTGGACTTTAATGAAATTTTTGTAGAATTCACTTTGAAGTATTTTATAATCAGTATAGAGTATACTCAAAATGATAAAGAGGTATAACAACATCATTTAAACTAAGATAACGGAGGTGGGAGTACATACACCCAAGAGTATGGAATCATTTTCCTATATATATATATATATATATATATATATATATATATATATATAGAAGCCTTTTACATACTCCCTGAGTACATACTCCCCTCTCATATACCACTTAAATGAATACTTTATACTCTTTTATCACTTTTGATACACTCTAATAATAACTCTAAGATACTCAATGTGACATGACTAAAAATTTCATCGAAACCCTTTATTTTTTGCTACATACCCTTTTCTATATGTAAAAGGAATATATAAACAAATTATGCTATAAAGGGTGGACTTTAATGAAATTTTTCATGGAATCCAATTTGGAGTATCTTATAGTCAAGATAGAGTATACTCAAAAGGATAAAGAGGTATAACAACATCATTTAAACGGTATATTGAAGGTGGAGTACGCATACTGTGAGTATGGAACTATTTTCCTATATATATATATATATATATATATATATATATATATATATATATATATATATATATATATATATATACGAGTCAGGGCTCAACCACCCTGATCTAGGCCCGCAAGAAAACTCTTAGTAAAGTCCATGCAAATCCATAAAAGTCCAATAACCTTTGTGCCACCTGAGGTTTGGGTTTAATGGGTCTCTGCCTTTGCATGTAACACACACACCTAGGGCACCACGGAGCCTTGGCTCCATAATACAAAATGAGTATATTCTCCTATGTATTGTATGTTTAATTTTTTAAAATTTTTAGGATGTTGAGTTTAACTAGTTTACTAACTAGTTCAAATAAGTTTAAACTAAAATTTAAACTAAAGTTTCTTTTTTAGATAGTTTGTTTGTAGGTATGTGCTAATTTTATATATATATATATATATATATATATATATATATATATCAAAAAAGCATGTAATCTAAATTCATTTAAAATCTTTGAATTCAATTATATTTTTTCAAAGGTATATATGTGTTTCATTTGAATTGTTATAGATGGGTATATACCCTAAAACTAAAATTTTTGAAAAAATATACCCAATTTGGCTTGAATGCATGCATTTGAAATCATGGAGCCTATGTGTACATACATACATATCGGTTTTCACCTTAATTGTAATAAAGGCATCATTACAATCGGTCTTGAGAAAGAACCGACATGATGAGGTTTCACATCACAATCGGTTCTATCTATGAACCGATTGTGATAAGAGACACATCACAATCGGTTTTGCGCTAGAACCGATTATGATGAGGGGTGCTATTTCTCATTTGTAAATCATCCCAAAAATAACACATATTACACACAATATACATATATCACATTCACAGAACACAAAACACTTTATTATAAATATATATATCATAATAATTCACAATATAAAACACAAACATACTTAACAACAAGACATATTTTGCAATCACATATATAATATCGTTTACATATGGACTAGTATGAGCCTTCAGGATCTCTAAACTTATTGTCCTCTAATATAACTTCTATCCAGTACCACTAGCATAACTGGTTTCGTAATTTGTTGAGTTCTTTGCTTACAAAGTTCTTGAGGGGATATCGATCTTCTGTAAAATAAAAATAAGTGCAGTAATTTAAGTTTTAAAATTTATATGTAAAAGGCTAGGTGTATTATTATTATGCATGTACATATACCTTAGGGAAAAGGTTTGCACCGCCGACCATGACTAGTATGTGATGCATGATATAGAAGCCGCACAGATCATCGCTATCCTGTTGATGACACTGTGAACAAAGAAAATCAAATGAAGAGGTGAAGAATAGATGTCAGAAAAAATTAATCCTATATACTAAGCACTTATACCTTGTAGCGCTTCCACTTCAACTTGTCTCCTCGTTTGTCATCATGTTGCCCTCCTTTAGTGTAACACCCTAAATTTTGCTTTTTCTAGATTTATTGTGCTTTTTCCCTTTATTTGAATTTTTGATATTTTCCTAATTCTTTTTGTATTTATTAAATAGGCCATTTGTTGTCTTTTATTTATTCCGTGCAAAGTATTATTGATCTTTTGCTAAAAGTATTTTATTTGGGTTCTAAATGTCTTAAGATATTTTTTGGAATTTTCAAGAATTTCTAGGATTTTCTTGCTATTTAATTCAGCTTTATTTATTTTCCTGATTTGTTTTTAATCAAAATGAATTAAAAATTCACTAAATAGTGTTTGGGCCTAAACCTAAATCGGTTCGCCTAATTCCCTGCGGCCAATACCTATTTCAAATTTATCAACCAAAAACCTAGGATCGTGTAACATCCCAAATTTTACTTTTCTGGATTTATTGTGCTTTTCTTTATTTTATTTGATTTTCTGAGATTTTCTTTATTTCTTTTTGTATTTATTAAGTAGGCCATTTGCTGTCTTCTATTTGTTATGAGCAAATTGGTGTTGTTCTTTTGTTGGAAGTATTTTATTTGAGTTCTAGAGGTCTTAAAGTATTTTCTGGAATTTTTCTGGATTTTCTTGCTATTTATTTTGGCTTTATTGAATTTCCTGATTTGTTTTTAATTGGAAATGAATTAAAAATCCCCTAAATAGTGTTGGACTGAAACCAAGCCAGTCCGGCCTAACTTCCCGCACCAACTGGCCCGTTCAGCCCGTCCCGTCGAAAACCCTAGGGTCGAAGCCCTTGGATCTCAATCCAATGGTCATCGTTGCGCCGTGCCATCGCCTGAATGTCACCGTTTGATCAAGCCCGATCGGACTCCACTGACGCAGCCACGTCACCTCGTCCGAATCCGCCACGCCGCCGGAGTCCCGCAATCATCGGAATTTGTTTTCGCTTGCTGCACGCCTCCTGAGCCCCCTATTTAATGCACCGCCGCCACCCTCGTGTTTCTCACCCTACGCCACACCCGCTGACCTAGGTCTCACCGCCAGAGCCGCCGTCGTTTGCCAGCACGAACTCGCCGGAGTCCCGAAGCACTTCCGCCGCTCGTTGCATCGCCGCCGGTCCTTCTCCGCCGCTATCAAGGCCACCGGAGTATTGCCCGCATCGAGCCACGTCGGTTGCGCCGCTTCGTGTTGTCGGAGAAGCCTCGGCACACCGTTGCACGTGCCGTCGTCTTCGTCTTCGGTAAGCCCCACCGCTGCACCGCCATTCATCCTCGTGAGCTTTCTTAGCCGTCCGATCCTTGGTGAACCGTGTAGATCGTGCCACGTCCGCCCCATTCGCATTGTCATTGTAGCCGTCAGATCTCCCGTCAACCGTCCGATCTTCATCCAACGCCTACGCCTTCGCCACGTCGCCGCATCATCAGTAAACAACTCTGTCACCCTCAGCCGTTAGATTTTAATCGTATAGTGTAGATCGCATCGCATCCATTGTGTTAGCGTAGATCTCAGCCGTTAGATTTTAATCCTAGGGTGCTAGTTGTGCCACGTTGCTTAGCCGCCGCTGCCGTCAGATGCGCACCGATCGGTTCAGATCGTGCTGCGCAGTGCGCCGCCACTTCGTATGCCATCGCCGTTTGATCTGGGTCCAGCGATCGCAGTGCAAGCACGTGTCGAGTCAACAGTAAGCCAGAACCGCTTCGCATCCATTAATCTCAGCCGTTCGTTTTGTATCGCACGGATGAGATCGCCTCGAGTCTCCACCAATAGTTTTGTGTCGTGTGTCACACTGTGATTGGCCGCGTGTCACCGCTGACACCATGGCGTGCATCATCTGGTGCACAGGCACAATGCCGGCCGGTCCACGGTGGACCGAGGCCAAGCTGTGGTCCAAGCCCATGTGCCGAGACGCATGGTAGCCTCTGGTTGCGACACGTGTCAGCGTGTGATTGGGCTACGTGTTATGCTGATGTCAGCAATGAAAACATAAATAATTTCCAGTGAAAAATAATTTGACCAAAAATTAAATTCTATGCTGACGTCATCAGAGGCCATGCTGACATCATAAATGTGAATTTCCCGTAAGAAAATAATTCGGGTAATTTGGATTTTCTGATTTTTAGGGTTTTCCATTTATTTGAATTTTGGAAGGCCGTATCTTTTGCATCCGAACTCCGATTGAGATGATTTTAGTCTCTAAAAATTTGTAAAATTGTTCTCTATTTATTAGTGAATTTTATTTAATTTTTTAATTGATTTTGCTCTCTATTTTGGTCATTTATTGCTTTCTCCTTCGTTGCGCATAGATGTTGAGTTGCTAGGTGAGTTCATTGTCGAGGAGCCAGCACTTGACCAGGTTTCAGAGTAGGATCCAGACCCCTTCGAAAGCAAGTCGTGCTTTGATTATGTTGAACCTATGCTTTAAATATTATGTTGTTTTAATGTATTGCATGTTATTTCAATTATCAAATGTTTGCCACATGTTGGGAATAGATAATCGTCCACTTGAGTTACATTCACCCTTGCCATGTTATATGACATATCTCATTTGTCACCCTAGAATGGTTTAATATTAATTGGTAGCTATAATTGCCAATGTGGGTATTAGAACGTGAGTAGAATGCTTAGCCATACAACGAGTCATCATTTCATGTACAAATGATTAATCTTGCTTAATGATTATGGAACATGTTTATTAAATTGTGTGCCGGGTGTTGTCATACAATGTTGGAATTGTTGATGGCACGTGGTGCATGGTAAATCAACTGGGGTGGTAAAATGATTTGGACTGAGGCAAGTGGCAAGTATTTGTGGTGGGCCAGTGTGGCACGTGGGCGGTCGCATTTGCTTTTTATGATAATTGTGATTTCTGGACATGATGATTTTTGGTTAGTCTTGTATTAGTCAATTAAGGAATTAACTTTGCAAGAATTTGAACTGAGTCATTCGTACAACCACAAGTCTAGAATAGGACAGACCTAGTTGATTAATTTGTTGAGTCTAAACTTTAGTACTATTGTAGTGGTGTGAGGCCCGGGTAGTGGTAACCAGTCCTCGCACGAGTTGGCTCACATGGCGCAAGAGGAGGGCCATGGATGTGGTAACCAGTCCCACCAGTGTTGAAACCTTAGCGAATAGTATTGGGTTTAGATAGGTATTGGAAAGGCTTTGTTATGGTCACTCGCCTTTGTGGTGTTTGATTATATCTTGTAGGTAAAGTGTATAGACTTTGCAGAGTGTAAAACCTATTCTAATAGCCATGCTTACGGTATTGAGCATTGCTCAGTGATTATAGTCTAGGGTTAGATTTTTATCAAAACAAATGTGGGAATGGAATGTTGAAATGAGGAAATAGGTGGTGAATTGGTCATCGAAAACAAATGCCAAAGTTATTATTGTTATTATTGGTTTTACCGTTTTTCAATCTATTATTGCTATTCTTTGCAAATGCCGCTTATAAAGTAACCTTGTAGCCTATCCTTTGTACTAAGCCATACATGTAGTATATAGACTTGCATTCTCATATGGCTTGTTGAGTGCTTTATGTACTCACCCCTTGTAACCAAACATCATCAGTTGAAGAAGAAGCAACGCCGCTTTTGAGGAGGAGTTCCACGAGGAGGCTAACAACTAGGGTGCAAACCTTGTTAGTTACCTATGGCAGTTGAAGGGTTTCTATGCTTTTAATTATTTCCACGGCAATTTATTCATTTACTTTCAGTCTTAGCCCTGTGTGGCGTATTCATGTAAGGTGGACCATAAGGTCGTACAATAGTTATATTAAACTTGATGAAGTCTTTATTATATTATTGCTGAGTATGATTGTGATATTTAGACTGTGTGCACTAGCGTGATCCTGGACTAGTACAAAATACACAGAGGGTCTGGATTTGCATATTCGGGTCCCGACAAATCGCCATCGTTTGATCTTGATCCAACGGTTGTCCTTGCGCCGCGTCGCTGCATGCTCATGCGTCGTTGATCCGTCGCTGTGTATATGCTCCGGATGCAACCACGTCACCTCGTATGAGTTTGCCGCGCCGCCGTTTTCCCCATGAACATTGAAGTTCATTTCCACCTGTTGCACACCTCCCTAGACCCCTATTTATTGCGCCGCCACCATAGTACTCCTCACTTCACGCCGCATCTCCCGAGCCTCCCGCCGCTCGTTTCGTCGCCGCCAATCCCTTTCCGCCGTTGTTGAGGTTGCCGGAGCATTGCCTGCGTCAAGCCGCGTCGGTCAAGCCATCTCGTGTCGTCGGAGCCCTAGAACACCGTTGTGCGTGTCGTCTTCCTCGTCTCCGGTGAGCCCGTGCCGGCACGCCATCGCCGCCGAGTTGAGTTTCGTCTACCGTTGGATCTCCAGTCGATGCTCCCGATCACGCTACATCGCCGCATCCACAGTAAACACCTCCGTCATCCCTCACCATTAGATTTCAAATGTACAGTAGAGATTGCATCGCGTATGTTTGTATTGGCTCAAATCTCAGCCGTTAGATCTTAATCTTAGGGTTTTAATTGCACCGCGTTGCTTAGTCGTTGTCGTCGTTAGATGGGCACTGATCAGTCCAGATCGTGTTGCGTGTTGCGCCACCTCTTCGCCTGTCATCGCCATTAGATCCAGATTCATCGGCTGAGATGGCACCGCGTGTTGAGTGCTGGGGCAACCACGTCACAACTTTGCGTTGAGTAGCGCTAGCCATTCGATCTGCCATGGAGGGTTATGATGTTGCCGCGTGTCTTCGTCATGTACCGTTGTGCTAGTAGTCGCCCGCCATCCGATTTGGATCGAATGTCTCATATCGCTCCACGTGTCACGTTGTTTCAGCCGTCGGATCTTGAGTGTGTGGATCAGGTCGTGCCGCACCCACATCCAATCGCATGCTGCCGCGTGTCTAGCATAGTGTCCGAAGCATCGTGGACCGTGTCCACCGTGCGCCTAGGTCGTGCCGTGAACCAGGTCTATGCGCCGTGACGCGTGTCGAGCCGTGGTGCTGTCATGTGTCATGCTGACGCCAGCAATGATGTCATAATTAATTTCTAGAAGAAAAATAAGTCGGCCCAAAATTAAATTCTATGCTGACATCAACAATGGTCATGCTAATGTCATAAATATGAATTTCCCGTATAGAAACAATTAGGATAATTCGGATATTCTGATTTTTAAGATTTTCCATTTATTTTAAACTTTGAAAGTCTATATCTTTTGCATCCAAACTCCGATTGAGGTGATTCTAGTCTTTAAAAATTTGTAAAATTGTGCTCTATTTAATGGTTAATTTTATTTAATTTTTGGAGTTTATTTTTCTCTCTATTTTGTTCATTTATTTCTTTCTCTCTCGTTGCGCATAGACGTTGAGTTGCTCGATGAGTTCGCTGTTGAGGAGCTAGTGCTTGACCAAGTTTTAGAGTAGGATCTAGACCCTTTGAAGGTAAGTCATGTTTTGATCTTGTTGAATGATGCGCATGGGGGTGCCCGATCTTCCGAAAGGTATGAACTTCGATCAGTGGAGAACTCGACGTTAATGATCCGGCTTCCAATTAGAACTGATCCGAATCCTGCAATCACTACACCTCTGCTCCGTCAGTTATCAATCGCACACAAACACGATTGACCTCGCCAAGAAGGCTTATCCCTGCTTGCAAATCGAAGAACACAAGCAAGAACACAGAAGAATGTAATCTGAATTACTGATGAATGATTAAGCACAAAGTTGGGGTTCTACAAACCGATGTACGACGAAACTATCTAAACAGATTAATCTATGCAAAACCCGAAGCATAAGAACGACGGCTACGAGGTTTTAATACGTGAGAGGGGCAGCGGCTAGGGTTTGGGCGCAGCCCTACTCCAAATACCCTAGGTCATACAAGGCCTTTGGACCAAGTGGAGGTGTCGCAGCACCTGACAGATTCTGGGATGCCATATTGTTTTGATGATTTCTGTCGATCTATAAGGAGTTTGAATGTGAAACTACTTCCATTGGGAAGCTCTCATCGTGGGCTTCTCCAGAGAGTCCAATAACGCCTCAATTGGACTTCGATGACCCAGATATGGTCGCTTTATTGATGTGTTGTCCCGAGACTCCGAGAAATGGAGTTAGAATCCGAATTGAGCTTGACTTTGATTCCAATTAGACTTGGACTTTGAAGGATGACGTCCAGGTAAGCTTATGATGCTTCTCCCATATTCCTAAGTAACAAGACATCACAAGAATTTAGTAGCAACCCATCCAAGAAATCATGAGTAGCGAGAAACGAGTTCACCTAGTGGTTTAATTATCGTGCACGTGCTCACGTTATTGGCCCTTGTGTTATAGTGTATATATCCGAAGGAATGATGTCCTCATCATCCTCCCTCTCTTGAATTGGAGTCGTCCTCGACTCAAGCTCATCCTCTTTTCCCACATATGGCTTTAAATCTGAAATGTTAAATGTGGGACTGACCCCGAAATCTATAGGCAATTCAAGCTTATATGCATTATCATTAATCTTTTCAAGTATTTTAAATGGACCATTAGCTCGAGGCATTAGTTTAGACTTTCTCAAATCTGGAAACCTTTCCTTTCTCAAGTGTAACCAAACAAGATCACCAGCAAAAGATAAATGCTTTCTACCCTAGCTACCACAAGCAATTTATATCGTCACCATCTTCTATATTTTCCTTAGTGGTCTCATGTATTTTCAGAATAAATTCAGCATGTGTCTTAGCATCTAAATTTACTTTTTCAGAAGTAGACAATGGCAAAAGGTCAATTGGTGCACGAGAATTACAGCCATACACTACCTGAAATGGACTTACCTTGGTGGTGGAGTGTACCGATCTGTTATAAGCAAACTCAACGTGTGGTAGACACTCTTCCCAAATCTTTAAATTCTTCTTTAAAATAGCCCGCAACATAGTAGACAACGTGCGATTGACAACCTCCGTTTGACCATCAATTTGGAGATGGCATGTAGTAGAAAATAGCAGCTTTGTCCCTAATTTATTCCACAAGCATCTCCAAAAATGACTCAAGAACTTCGCATCATGATCTGAAACAATGGTGTTTAGAACTCCATGTAGGCGCACAATCTCCCTGAAAAATAAATCAGCAATATTTATAGCATCACCGCTCTTATGACAAGGTATAAAATGTACCATTTTAGAAAAACGATCTACAACCACAAATATGCTATCCCTCCCCATCTTTGTCCTAGGCAATCCTAAAACAAAATCCATCGAAATATCCTCCCAAGGAACACTAGGAATAGGGAGAGGCATATAAAGACCATGGGGATTTAAGCGAGACTTAGTTTTATTGCACGTAGTGCAACGTAACACATAGAGCTCAACATCACGCCTCATCCTTGGCCAAAAGAAATGTGTGGACAGCACATCTTCAGTTTTCTTCACTCCAAAATGTCCTATCAAACCACCTCCATGAGCTTCTGAAGAACAAAAGGCGAATAGAGCTAGTCAAAAGCGAGTTTGTTAGCACGATATAACAATCCTTCATTCAGCACATATTTATTCCATGTTCTTCCTTCTCTACAATTCTCAAAAGCATCTTTAAAGTCCAAATCAATAGCATATAATCTTTTTGTTGTCTCTAGGCTAAAGATTTTATGATCAAGTTAAGAAAGCATAGTATATCGCCTAGATAGTGCATTGGCAATGACATTGTCATTTCCTCGTTTATGCTTAATGATATATGGAAATGATTCTATGAACTCAACCCATTTAGCATGTCGTTTATTCAATTTAGCTTGACTTCTAATATATTTTAGCAATTCATGATCAGAATGTATAACAAATTCTTTGGGCCATAGATAATGTTGCCAAGTTTCAAGAACACGAACTAAAGCATACAATTCTTTATTATAGGTAGAATAATTCAAGCTTGGTCCACTTAATTTTTCACTGAAATAAGCAACTGGTTTACCTTCTTGAATTAGCACACCTCTAACTCCAATCCCACTAGCATCACATTCAATTTCAAAGGTCTTACCGAATCCGAGAGTTGAAGCAATGGAGCATGAGTGAGCTTTTCTTTCAACAATTTGAATGCTTTTTTCTTGTGCAGTCCCCATTTGAAAGCTACTCCTTCTTTGTCAACTCATTCAACAGGCAAGAAAACGCCGGTAGAACTCCGCAAGGCCATGAAAGCTTCTCACCGGGTGATAGTCTGTGGGTCACCTAACTCTCTATGGCTTTATTTTTGCTTCATCCACTTCAATTCCCTCGTGGAGTAACAACATAGCCAAGAAAAGAGATTCGATCTGCAGGTAAAAGGCGACTTCTCAAGATTACCAAACAGACGCGGCATCTCTCAAAGCATTAAAAACAGCACGCAATTATTCCACATGTTCTTCATGAGACTTGCTATATATCAAGATATCATCAAAGTAGACCACCACAAATTTACCAATGAAAGCACGTAAAGCTTCATTCATCAAACGCATGAAAGTGCTAGGTGCATTAGTTAAACCAAAAGGAATGACTAACCACTCATATAACCCAAACTTAGTTTTAAATGTTGTTTTCCATTCGTCTCCCAATTTCATTCTAATCTGGTGGTATCCACTACGTAAGTCAATTTTTGTGAAAATAATAGAACCACTCAACTCATCAAGCATGTCGTCCAACCTAGGAATAGGATGAAGATACCTTATTGTAATATTATTAATGGCTCTATAATCCACACACATACGCCAACTACCGTCTTTCTTAGGAACTAAAAGAACAGGAACGACACAAGGACTAAGGATTTGTCGTACGTACCCTCGGTCCAAAAGCTCTTGGACTTGTCGCTGAATTTCCTTAGTCTCCCCTGGATTTGTCCGATATGCAGCATGGTTTGGCAAAGTCGCTCCCGGGATCAAGTCAATTTGGTGCTCAATACCTCGAATAGGTGGCAGCCCCGGTGGTAGCTCAGCTAGAAACACATCCTCATACTCCTACAAAAGGTTAGTGACAACAGGAGGCAAAGAGCTAGACATATCATGAAGTGAAAATAAAGCTTCTTTGCATATCAAAGCATAGCACGGCGCATCAAGCTCATTAATAACAACAAGATCAGATTTTGTAGCAAGCATAACACCACCCTTCAATTTAATTCCCTTAGCCCTAGAACTAGGTGCTTTCTTCTCTTTCTTAGGTGAGAAAATTTAATTAGCTACTTGCTGATTTTCGGATTGTAGTGCACTCTCTGTCTTGTCATTTTTAGCGCTTTCTCTTTCACAATGCACAATTTCAGTAGGTGTCATAGGAAGCAAGGTGATTTTCTTTCCTTTGTGCATAAGAGTATATTTATTACTCCTACCATGATGGGTGGCATCAGTATCAAATTTCCATGGGCGTCCTAATAAAAGTGAACATGCTTGCATAGGTACCACATCGAAATCAGCATAATCATGGTAAGTGCCAATGAAAAAGTGCACTCTCGTGGTTTGTGCTACCTTGACCTTACTGCTGTTGTTGAACCGCTGTCGTGGTATGGATGTGGATGCCCACGTGTGGTCAAGCCAAGCTTCTTAACCAAGTTTGAACTCACCCAGTTGTTGCAGCTCCCGCCATCAATTATGACACGAACTCGGTGATCCTTGACAATGAGGTACATCTAGAATAAATTATGGCGTTGTATATTCTCCGCTTGCTCCACTTGGGTGCTCAAAACTCGCTGCACAACTAAGGTCTTGTAGTTTTCCGTGGCAGCGGTGCCTAAGATCTCCTCACCATCGCTATCAGTCTCATCATCATCACCTGCATTGTTAGCTGCAATAACAAACTCATCCTCAACATCACTAGCACTAATGTACCTACCGTCTTCTGTGGCAATGTACGCTCGCTGGCTTGGGCAATCCCTCATTACATGGCCCATTCCTTTGCAACGGTGGCACACTATTCCATTTGTACGACCAGTGGAAACAACCGATGAAGAGCTAGTTGCTGGGGCCTGCACACTAGAAGATTTACTCACCTCAAGTGCTCGTGATGGCGGTGATGGTGCTGCTGAACACGCCCTACTCATGGAGGGGGCAGCAGACTGAACAGGAGGGGGTGGAGCTGATTTGGTTGTTCCCGGTGTCGTCCTTGGTGTTGGTATGTTGCCGAAATTGCTCCTTGGTCTTTGTTGTTTTCCCTGCAATTCTTTTTTCTGCCAACATAGCAAGCTGGAACAATCTATTGATAGAATTATATTCTTTGTAATCAATTATGTCCTGAATCTTGCGCCATAAACCCCTATAAAAATGAGCCATCTTATCCTCCTCGTCCTCAATTACCTCACAACGCAACATGCCTATTTGTAGCTCTTGGTAGTACTCCTCAACAGATTTATTATTTTGATTTAAGCGCTTGTAATTTCTTTAAGATATCACGCTTATAAGAAGGAGGAACAAATCTTCACGATAGCTTGTTTCAATCTATCCCATGTATCGTGCTAATCCAAAGATTTACTATTTCATTCCACCAAATGATAGCAAAGTCTTTAAACTCACTAGTAGCTTGTCTAACTCTATGTATCTCAGAACAAGATGGGAGTTAAATTTTGTTCAACTGTCATTTCCCAATCTAAGTAAACTTCAAAGATCATAAGCACCGTAAAAAGATGGTATGGTAAATTTAACTCCTAGCACTATCATCATGTCCACGCACCATTACGAGAATTAAAATTGTTACCTCCCATACCTTGATTTGCTTGAAGTTTTGGCGTCATGTTGCTCATCTTGGGCAAGGTTGTCGGCGCCAAAGGCAATGGAAGTCCTGCTCGGGCAAAGCTCTGGTTGTAGTCTTCCTCATCCACAAGATCCATTATGCCTAACTCTTTAGCTACCTCGCCCACTTCTTCATCCCCGTCCTTTGGGAGGAAATTGGTCCTCCACAATCTGAACTCCACGACGAGGTCTCGAGATTCGACGATCTAGCCTCTCAAAGTTCTCTTGATTGTCTTGTCGACCTTCGCGACATTATCCTTAATCTCTAATGTTCTTGGCCGCTTCTGCTTGTCGTTGGGCAAGGGCTTCCTTGAGCTCCTTGTCCCTCTTCGCGAAGTCCTCCCTAAGATTTTCAAAGAGCTTACATATATCATCGCTGCCTCCGCAGCTCTAGCTTTTGTAGTGGGTCCTATCATTGTTAGTAATAAAATAGAAGATAACACAAAAGTATTACCCCTATTAACTACTAGGATGTGGTGATAGATAGAGAGTCGCCACACTCAAACGACTTACCACGCCTACAAGATTCTACCAAAGCAACAGTGGTACAACCGGCATGGCCGTTTGTGATACCATGACAAGCTTGAGTGTAGCGATTGCGTAATTGAACCTAAACCCACTGTAAGAAAGGTGGAGCTCTAAGGCAAAGTATAGTAGCAAGGATTAGCAAATTTCAAAAACAAAGCTAGCAAAGTCAATAAAGATTCAAAGTTCTTGTTACAGTTGCTAGCCTAAGCGTACTCCTAGAACTAGTTCAACCTAGCAAGGGGTATATCAAAGCACAAAGGACTCAAAGGATGCAAGCAATTATGATTTTCTGCTTCCCTTTCCATCTTTTTGTTTCTTTTCTTCTCTTCTAATTTTTTCCCAGTGCAGCTCTTCAATTCTTTTTTTTTGCACTTGCCTTTTGTTTTCCTTTCTTTTAACTCAAAGACAAATAAAAAATCTCATGTTTTGGGGCGTGGGAGACAGTTAAACGAATGGCCAAAAAATTAGCAAAAATGGTATGGAAAACTTTCAGGCTCTAGAACTCAGTCCAAAACTCAGTCTCAGATCAGGCTATTGTCCTCTTCGAAACAAAAAAAAGTACGCCCCAATCGGAGTTCATATGCAAAAGTTATGCTAGTTTTTGTGAACACTGCACAATCTGGAATTGCTCGCGAATTCAATTCCTTCTCCCGGTTAGGACTAGAATAGGATTAGGTTTGCGAGTGAAAAAGGATGTCCAGTGGTGCAGGGCAATTGACACAAGGCGGCTCGCGACCTATCTAGGGTTTGTGGAATGGGTTATATAATGTAGAGCGGCGACAAGGACCAACCGAGAAGAATTCGGTTCGGTTCTAGGGTTGGCGATGATGGGATGATAATTGATGCAAAACAAGAACTAGGGAAACGGACAGGGACAACTAGCAACTAGGATCACGACCTCAAACCAGCAACAAGACGATGACTATGGATCAATACTCAACAATACGACATCGAAACGAAATTGCAAGGCTCAAAGGGTTGTAGGACAAAGGAATTGATGATGAACTTTTAGGGGACAACTTTTCCGACTCTAGGACGATGGCAAAACAAAACTAAAGGGATACAATGATACCGATGGGCAAACTGTGGCTCGATACTACTTGATACGCACGGGGTGCCCGATCTTCCGAAGGTATGAACTTCGACAGGAGATCTCGACGTTAATCCATCCGCTTCCAATCGAATCGATCCAATCCTACAATTGCTACACTCTGCCTCCGCCGGTTATCAATCACAAGACAAACACGATTGACCTCGCTAAGAAGGCTTATCCTCGCTGCAAATCAAGAACACAAGCAAGAACATAGAAGAACGAATCTGAATTATCGATGAATGATTACACAAAGTTGGGGTTCTACAAACCGATGTCCGCTAAACTGTTTAAACAGACATCTAAGCAAAACCCAAGCATAAGAATGACGGCTATGAGGTTTTAATACGTGAGAGGGGCGGCGGCTAGGGTTTGGGCGCAGCCCTACTCCAAATACCCTAGGTCGTACAAGGCCTTTGGCCCAAGTGGAGGTGTCGCAGCACCTGGCAGATTCTGGGATGTCATATTGTTTTGATGATTCCCATCGATCCAGAAGAAGTTTGAATGTGAAACCACTTCCATTGGAAAGCTCTCGTCGTGGGCTTCTCCGTAGAGTCCAAGAACGCCTCAATTGGACTTCGTATGACCTAGATATGGTCATTTTATTGATGTGCTGTTCTGAGACTCCGAGCCGGAATTGGAATCTGAATTGAGCTTTGACTTTGATTCCAATTAGACTTAGACATAGAAGGATGACATCCAGGTAAACTTGTGATGCTTCTCCCATATTCCTAAGTAACAAGACATTACAAGAATTTAGTAGCAACCCATCCAAGAAATCATGAGTAGTGAGAAACGAGATCACCTGGAGGTTTAATTGTCGTGCACGTGCTCGCGTTATTGGCCCTTGTGTAATAGTGTGTATATCCGAAAGAACGATGTCCTCATCATTGAACCTATGCTTTAATTATTATGTTGTTTTAATATGTTGCATAGTATCTCAATTATCAAATGTTTTCCATATGTTGGGAGTAGCTAATCGTCCACTTGAATTACATTCACCTTGCCATGTCGTATGCCATATCTCATTTGTCACCCTAGAATGGTTCAATATTAATTGGTAGCTATAATTGCTAATACGGGTAGTTAGAGCGCAAGTAGTATGCTTAGCTATGCAACGAGTCATTGTTTTATGTATAAATGATTAATCTTGCTTAATAATTATGGAACATGTTCATTAACTTGTGTGTCAGGTGTTGTCACACAATGTTGCTATTGTTGATGGCACGTGGTGCACGATAAATCAACTGGGTGATAAAATGATTTGGATTGAGGCAAGTAGCATGTATTTGTGGTGGGCTAATGTGGCACATGGGCGGTCGCATTTGCTTTTCATGATAATTGTGATTTATGGACATGATGATTTTTGGTTAGTCTTACCTTACTCAATTAAGGACTTAACCTTGCAAGAATTTGAACTGAGTCATTCATACAACCACAAATCTAGAATGGGACAGACCTAGCTGATTAATTTGTTGAGTCTAAACTTCGGTATTATTGAGGTGGTGTGAGGCCTAGGTAGTGGTAATCAGTCCTCTCATGGGTTGGCTCACATGGCGCAAGAGGGGGGCTCTGGATGTGGTAACCAGTCCCACCAATGTTGAAACCTTAGCGAATAGTACTGGGTTTAGATAGGCATTGAAAAGGCTTTGTTATGATCACTCGCCTTTGTGGTGTATGATTGTATCCTGTGGGTAAATTGTATAGCCTCTGCAAAGTGTAAAACCTATTCGAATAGCCGTGCTCGTGGTATTGAGCATTGCTCGGTGATTACAGTCAAGAGTTAGATTTTATCAAAACAAATGTGGGAATGGGATGAACTAAGGAAATAGGTTGTGAATTGGTTATTGGAAACAAATACAAAAGTTATTATTGTATTATTCGCTTTATCGCCTTTCAATCTATTTATGCTATTCTTTACAAATGTCGCTTATGCAAAGTAACCTTGTAGCCTATCCTTTGTACTAAGCCATACATATAGTTTATAAACTTGCATTTTGTGCACGCTTGTTGAGTGATTATTGCTTCCATTTATCGAATCGCCTTGACCGTAAAAGTGTATGGGGGTTGATCGTATACGGGACCCGAACCCACCTACCATCAAGGGGTTGGTTTTGCTGCTCAAGGTCTGAGGAAAAAATGTAAAATGAGACACCAAGAATTATAACTGTTCGAGCCCCTATACTGTAATAGCTCACTCCAGCCTTGCCCAAATGCAGAGAATTTCACTAAGTTTGAGTACAGGGGTGTTTCTAGCTCGAGCTCAGAGTTGGAGTGTCTCAGGTGTGTGTTCAGATTCGTGGTTGTGATGCCCGAGCACGCCATCCTGTGGGGGGTTTTATGCCCCTCTCAGCCATTACTGGAAACATCTGGGAGAGATTCCGAGGAGAGTGGCTTCGTGCGCACTCAAGGTGGGTCATAACTGTCCCGGATTTGCCACCCACGTTTGGCTTAACTCCACCATTTAAGGACCTTGGTAACTGCCTGTTGAATGCATGATTGGGATCCCGAGCTTGACCCCTCCGAGCAAAAGCTGATTCCTTACTCCCTAACTCGAGGTCGTATGGGAGCCACGCGGTCCACGTCGTGGTCAAAGGCCTCACGGCTCGAGCTCGAGCTAGGGGTTTGTTGACCATCCATTGACCAAGCAGGGATTTCCCAGTCCCCGATAGCTAGCCCCCAAGGCTCAAGTCGTGCTCAGGTGGCTAGGATGACCTTGAGCCTCACGATATGAAAAAGGGGACGGTCTTCTGGCTGCGCCCAGAGTTGCCCAAGCTCAAGGTCGAGGTCGAACGGAGACCAACCAAGAGACTCAACGCAATTACACCGGGCAACCCTTGGTCTTCGAAATCTTGGTACGGACATGGAAGAGCAGTGGAATCACCCGCGATGCCTCAATTCTGCCACCAAATCTCAATGCTACCAGGAAATCATAACCAACAAGACCTTTTGAGATGCAATATCTTCTAATCAAGCATTTATCGGGCTTATAAAGCTCAACCATCGCTCTCCAAAAATTTCGAACTCCTTGAACTTCCTTCGATCTCGATTTTTTCGCCTTCGCCTAATCTACCCTTTCCCCTCGACTAAGCACCAAGCTTTCTCATGGCGAAGATCAGAAAGAGCTCTTTGTCGCTGTCCAGGATGAAGGAGCTCGAAGGTCTCGGACTGCTGGACCCGGTGACA
This sequence comes from Guadua angustifolia, assembly GCA_036346375.1. Taxonomy (NCBI): domain Eukaryota; kingdom Viridiplantae; phylum Streptophyta; class Magnoliopsida; order Poales; family Poaceae; genus Guadua; species Guadua angustifolia. The sequence continues at coordinate 20,071,695 of CM070501.1, forward strand.
TGGCAGTTTCCGGGCGGAGAGACCGAACCGCAACCACGAGAAGACGAACTCGTTAGCACCGAGCACTACATGCTCTTCGGCTTGCGAACGCCGGAGAGCGACTTCGTGGCGTCGGTCCTCGCACAATGCGAGATTGAGCTCATCAATCTGGTGCCAAATTCCATTCTTCTTCTTTCCATTTTCTCCCATTTGTGTGAGGTGTTCTTCGGGATTCTTCCCACTCCATCTCTTTTTTTCCGTTTCTTCTCCTTGTTCCGCACCGGGAAGGACCCTGTGGTCGAGTGCCTTTATTTTTGGCTGCAGACAGGACTTCCTTGGGCCTTCCCTCAACTCCACGCTCGGGACTCTCTTGGTCCGTGGACCGAGAGGTGGTTCTACTTGAAGAGGGGTGAAGACGGCGCGCTTGCGTATAACGGAGCGCCGATCGTCGGCAAGCGCCAGACTCGAGGTGGACTAATTCAAGGGCCGCACAGAAGCCATCGCCGCCATCCACATTCGCCACGCGGTCTCACCGACAAGCCATCACCAACGACTTTCTTCAGGAACCGTGTTCCTCTCACAAAAGAGGTTGCATCCGTTTCTACAAGATCAAGGGTCATGATGACCTTACCCGTGGGGGACCTTTCCCAGAAGTTCTCTTGAGCTGAAGTTCACTTAAGTTCAAACTTGGTGTTTTCTGATGACCTCGCTCTTCCAGCAGCGCCGAAGGAGTCCTCGCTGGCAACCACGATGACAGAGATGTTCGGGAAAGCGGTGTTCGACTGCTCTACGGACGAACCCATCCCCAAGAACGTGTTAAGACAGAGCGCCAAGGTAAGATGTCTTGAGTCAGGTCCCAACTTGGGACATTTGGAGCCCGCCCTGACCTTGAAGTGTGCTTGCAGGAGAACCAGGAACTGCTCCAGATGGCGAAGCGCATGCTACCGCTGCCCAGAGCAAGTAAGGGCAAGAAAGCAGGCAAAAAGGCCGCTTCTGGACGCCCCGAGCGGCAAGGCCTAGAAGAAGCAGCACGTCGAGTGGGGCGACCGCTTAGTGGTAAGTCCACCTGTGGTCGAGCTCGAGTCTTTGCTTAGTAGGGGTTGCAACAGTCTTTGATTCTTTCTTTTTCCTTGCAGTAGTAGAGGGCGGGCGCCGCCAGGCCTCTAGCCCCTAGGGCGCCCCAAGGGCTCGATCAAGTAGGCTCCCAGGTCTCGCCACGGGAACCCGAGCCACACAGGCCGCAAGGTCCCCTGGGCAGGAGGCGTAAGAGAAGGGCCGCCACCCTGACGCTAAGACTCTCAATGTACTCGCATGGCGGAAGCTCGTGACTCAGTACCATACTTCTTTTTGGTCGCAGACCTTTTCGCCTTAGCTTAGTAATCTTTCCTTGTCACAGACCTTGAATGCTCGAACTCACCCCTAACACCTCCTGACAATGGCTATCGTCCAAGGTGAGTCCGAGTCCGAGGAGGAGGCCTCGTATGAGCTGGTGCACCGCTTCCCCATGAGCCAGAGTCGCGCCGCTGGAGGCCCCCACAGTTGGGTTGTGGCCGGCGATCCTAAGCACGGGCTCGCCGATCCGGACGAAGATGCGGCCTCACCTGCCACCGACGGAGGAGAAGTCGATGATACCGCGGCCTCTGAAACTGACGTCTCCTCGGCCAAGGCCACGGCGGGGAGTGAAGCTCAAGACGCCGCCATCGCAATGAGGTCGTTTCAAACTGCTCTCGCTAGGCTACTCCGGCCCATCGAGGTCAGAGCGACTTCGACCACCGAGGCTGGCAATTCGCCGATCGAGGCCGTCGAGGAGGACCAAACCGACGACCCGGCTGGGGCCACCGTTAGAGGAGAAGCGGAAGACCCCCCGACCATGGAGGTCAGGGCTAACTTGGTCGAAGGGACTAAGCCCGAAGGCGAGTTGGGCCTTCAGGCGGACGAGGAGGCCCGAGCTGAGGCCGCCATCGGCGAAGTTGACCACACACCGGAAGAACTCCGCGCCTGCTCAACCTCACGGATGGCCGCCTGCGCCTCAGGTGCCAAGCAACAGATCAATCGACCCCACCGCACAGCCAAGATAGGCTTAGCCAGCACGATACAACTTCTTCAGATCTCTTGTCCCTCAACTTGCCTTTCTTTGATGCGACTTGATTTCTTTTGAATCGTAGGTCATGGCCTCATCACCGTGGCTTCAAGGTCTTCGTGAGGCATTATGATGCTTTGAAGATCGCCTTCGACAAGGTGGAGGAGCGGAGACTCACGCCGCCCAAACCGAGGAGACTTTAGCGACGAAAGCAGAGGAGGCCAAGAAAGCGGACAGCTGCCCACGCCACGAAGCTTGCCGCCTCCAAGGCACACCGACGGCCTCAAGACAACCCACGCCCGAGCTCACCAAGCCGCCAACATCGAGCGATCATGCCTTCAAGGTCCGTGGAGGAAGAACGCGCCACTACCGCCAAGGCGCTCGAGGCTCAATGGGCAAAGGTGGAGAAGCAGCAGGCTAGGTCGCGACTGTGGCCTCTCGACGAAAGCCCCCACCGAGCTCGAGGCAAAGGTCAGTCGAGCTCAAGGAGAAGCTAGGGCGGGCAACCAAGACAGCGAAGAACGCCCTAGCCCAACTCCAAGATGAGCGAAGCCGTGCCACCAACTTTGCATCCGAAACACTTCGTCTTCAAGGTGAACTGTCGGCTGTAAGGACAAAGGTTGCCGAGCTCAAGCAAGAGAAGCTTGCCCGTGATATGGCTGACCTGTAGCTAGGATTAGCTCTTAAGCTTTGTACCTAGTACTTGTAAAGAAAGGTTAATGAAACAAAGCCATTTTTGAATGACATGAACTTTTGTCTTTGTGTTTTTTTGGTCGTGTACTTAGCTTTTTCGGGCAAGATGTCTCGCTCAGCCCCCTGCTAGGTCGAGGGTCGAAGCACGCCGCCTTGGACACAAGTCAGGAACCACAAAATCATTCTAAGTACGCTATGACTTGCAATGTCGGTAGAAGGTGTGTACCCCATAGAGAAAACTGTTAGAATTGTGAAGCATAATAAGTGAACTCCTGTACGAGAAAGAGTTTAGCCTCGAAGATTCTAGAGTCATTTAGATTAGACCCTAGAACTCCGATCGCGACTTATGATTGCACGACAGTCCGAATGTGGGCTATGGTTCAAGCCCTACCACAGGGGAGCTGTGACGTGAATAGAATCGGCTAACAGGTGGCACGACCCCTAGAGGTGAACTTCAAGCTCGCAACACTTGGATCAAGTTCAAGAGCACTTATACATAGGTCGGATTCAGGAAAACTCTAGCTCAATTAGGGTTATACATCCCCAGGCTGGACCCCTGATTCAAGCCCTACCACAGGGGAAGCCGTGACGTGATAAGAATCGGCTTATTGCCGGCATGGCCCCTAGAGGTGAATCCTGAGATCGCGACACCCGATACGAAATATAAGATTAAGAAAGGACACAAAGACCAATATAGCCAATGAATAATAACTTTTATTGAAGTTTGAGATAAAGGCGCTACATATAAAATTTACTTGAGTTGATCAATGTTCCACGAGTTCGAGAGCTCTTCGCCATCGTGCATCACTAGGCCGGTAAGCCCCGCGCGATTCAGTTGAAATGACTCTAGGGCCCTCCCACCACGGGATAACTTATTGGTGTTGGACAAGCCCGACCTGGCCTTAGGCTAGGTCCCCAACAAGGTGCTCCCTAGGTCATACCGACGAGACGCATGTCTCGCCAAGAGCCTCGCAGTATGCGCTGATCGTGAGCAAAGGCACGCATTTTACTTCTTTCTGCTAGGGCAAGGTCAAGAGACTGCTCATGCTTGAAGTCGACTCTAATCGCACTGTCGATCTTGAGTAGAGCCCAACCGTGACCACTCGGCTGCGTGATGGCTTTGCATCAACACAAGCCTAAGGGGGTGGACCTTGTTTCTACCGATCGCGGGTACGAATAGACCATAAGACGGTGGATGTTTATCCACCCAGTCCGATCGCAGTCGCTCGAGCTCATCTCAAATTCGCTTGATGCCTTGAACACCTATCCGCTGGCGGTTCCATCGCCTCCATTGCTCGTGGTGGCTCACCGGCGTGAGAGCACACTTTGGTGCATATGTCTTCGCAATATTCCTAGAATAGCTCATTGGCAAACCGTGTTCCATTGTCGCAATAATTTCCGCATGGAACCCCATACCGTAACAACAAACAAGCTTAAAAACTTGACAAATTAGCCCGAGCGCTTGTTGGGACCCGAATGTGCAACCGACCCTCTGCGGTATTCAAAGACTAGTCCAGATCACGCTTAGTGCACACAAGCTCAACATCTGCACACATCACGCGATATAACCAATGAAATAGTAAGTATTTTATTTAAATACTAAATGGTTGATCGACCTTAAGATCGTAATTACAAGGTATGATTTCAAGCAGGCTTAATACTTATTAAAATAACCAAGTGCAAAGGAATAAAAATAGACTCGTGGGCGCCAACCAATTTGCCACAGTAACCGATCGGGCTCGCCCCAGTTCACTCCTCCTCCCGATATTCCTCCTCCCGAGCAGGGGTTGCTTCTCCTTCAACCGAGGTTGTGTTGTCAGTGTGAGTACTTTGAGCACTCAAAGAAGTCATGCATAGAATGCAATGCTAATATTCTACATGCATGGCTCAAGATAAAGGATAGGCTAAGGTTCAATTGCATTACAGCATTCAAGATAAACAGTATAGATTGCAAAGCAATAAAACAATAGTGAAGGTAGTAACTTTCGCAAACATTTTAATCTTAAATCATTTTCCATCTTAAGTCAAGTTCATCATTACCATCCCAAGCATTTCCCATGACCATGTTGTTTTCATGAAAGTCTAACCTTGATCAGAATCACCGAAGCGATGCTCAATACCGTGAGCACGGCTATTCAATAGGTTGTACACTCGCAGAGGTTATACACTTTACCCACAAGATACATACCAAATACCACCAAGGCAAGTAACCGTAATAAAGCCTTTCCAAAGTTCCGCTTTAAACCCAAAGATCGCTTCGCTAAGGTTTCAACACCGAGGGTCTGTTACTACACCCTGTGCCCCTCTTGCGCCTATGTGAGTTCTCACCCGCCTCCGGCCCCACACCACCACGACACAGTACCAAAGAATAGATTTCCCAGTTTATCAGCCTAGGCCCGCCCCATTACGGAGCTTGTGGTTGTATGAATGACTACCAAAGACTCAAGGTTGAGTCCTTAGTTGACCGAGGCAAGACTAACCAAGTGTGATCTCAAATATCAAAACCAACAAAACCAAATACGACCGGCCTTGCCACTCTTGGCCCTCTAGAAACAATCTTGCCACTTGCCCCATTTAAATCATTTTTCCAACCCCGTATCTTTACCATTGCGCCCACGTACATCATCATCTTAATAACACATGTCTCATTTACCAAACATCGCTCCATTTCTCATTAAGTCAATATTAATTTTGACATTCCTCAAATCATGAAATATCTACGCAAGGTATACATATCACTTACTTGGCCTACTCAACCCATGTTGGCAAATTATTAATGTCCAACTATTAATCCACAACCTAGGGTGACAAATGATCTATGGCCTACAATTATATAATGACAAAGTGGCATACATCAACTAGGCATTAACTAATCCCAAAACTTATTAAAATCATTTCTTACCAAATTAGCATGCAATAATTTGAATCAAAATAATTTACTACAAGAGGTTCAACATGATCAAACACAACTTGCCTTTAAAAAGTAACTCGTTCGTTCTTGAGCTTGCCCTGGTTCCAAACTTCTCCTCGAAACCTTCGCACTTCAACGCTCACTGTGAACGTAAACACAAAGCAATAAAATAAATAAACAGTAGATTAATCAGTGCTCAAAATTCAAATAAAATTCATAAACAGAAAGATAAGAATTTTACAAATTTTGGAAATTTGAATCACCCAAATCGAGTTAAAATGCAAAAGTTATAAGCATTTGAAGTTTTGAAATATATTTAAAATCAATAAACCGAGTTAAATAAATATTTTCTTTTTCGAAAACATTTATTGCGCCATCTTGGACACGGTCGCCAGAGAGTGACACGGGGCCTTTGCCGACGCCGGCCCCGACCGCTCCCCGTGGTCACGCCATCGTGGACGCCAAGACGACTCGATCAACTCATCGACAAAGGGTCCACTCGACGTCAAAGATGACGCCATCGATGACGCCACGCGACAAAGGCGGTGCGCCAAGATTTGTGCGCTAAGATTCATCGCCCGTCCGCTAAACGAACGGCCCGGATTACCCCTCCCGCTTTTGGCTCGGTTTGGCACGGACGCGACACGGAGCTTCAATCCACGCCGCCGCCCCGGACGGACGCCGGATTAAATCAAGACTACGGGGTTTATGGGCGATGTGGCGCCACCCGTTCAACACGCCGCACGCCCCGCACTTCGATCTTGATCAAATGGCTACGATCTACTTATCGCGCAGAGTGGCAACATACGGCTTATCCTCTACCGCAGATCTAAATCGAACGGCTGCTAATATATTCACACAGCGAGACCTAGATCTAATCCTAGCCAACGATTTTGGATCTAACGCCCAGATCTACCCTAAGTTTCATGTACGACAGATACACGTGACTCTATCCGGACGGCTCGATGAGGATCCTACGTGGAGGAAGCTTTATGGGCGATTTATGTATATATAAGCAAAGCAAGCAGATCGAGCTCTGGGAAGATGACGAGCACCATGGGCGCCTTGGCCGTGTCTCCGATCGAATGGGTTACCTCTGCGCGCCTCTCCAGAACTCGAGGGTGACCTTCAAGACTACGCCGAGCGCTTCACCAACATGTAAACGAAGAAAAACCGCATGGTGGTTTCATTTAACTTCGCATGAGGAACTCACGATTTATCAAGCATGGCTTGGGCACTAAAAACTAGGGCAAAAGGGTGCGCTTGAAAAAGGAAAACGGTATGGGTCAGCTCCTTAAGTATTGCCCTCAAGGCAGATTTCGTGAAGCCCTAATAAATTCTCAAGAATAAGGCATGCACAACATCCCGATCCGGACCAGGAGACGACGAACCCCTAGAGGTCCACGTAACGCGATCCAACGACTTCAGACACACGCCGTTAACGCGATGATCAAGAACTGCTGGATTGAGATCCCACTACTGGTCGATTAGGGTTTCTGCTCACTGGTCTGGTTATTGACGGTAGCATAAAGTTGTTGGGCCGCCCAACATCAGAGCGGGCTTTTCCTGCTTTTCCTTTTTAAATTAATTCTCGAAAATCAATTAATTCATTCGGGGCACTAAAATACTAGAAAAATTTCGAAAAATTCTCAAAAATATTTTAAGACATTTGGGACTCAAATAAAATATTTGCAACAAAAACTTTATTTAAACTTTTCCAACATTTGGTTAATTAAGTAAATTGCTAAATTCAAATTAAATCCAAATAAACCCAAATAAATTCCATAAATTTCCAAAAATTCAAAATACCACTTAAATGCAAGAAAAGGAAAAATTGGGGTGTTACAGCAGTGATGGTCGAAACAGATTCAGCCTCGATCCATTTGGTGAAGGTGTCGATAGCGACAAACAAGAACTTTTCCCACCAACCGCTTGAGGGAAAGGGCCTAGAACGTCGAGCCCCCATGTAGAGAAGGGCCATGTGAGCGGATGGTTCAAGCACGAGGTCATTGATGATGACTTCCCGAGCATCCTCGTAGCTGCTTCGCCAAAGAGAACCCCATGCGAAAAGCCTTACCTACCATTGTCCTGAAGGAGGAGTGTGCACCACAGAGACCCGAGTGGATGTCATTGAGCAGGTACTTACCCTCCTCTTAGGAGATGCATTTCGTCAGGACTCTAGAGACACTCTGATGATAAAGCCGCCGCCGATGATTTTAGGCGAACATGCGGGCGCTTTTGATTCTACCTTTCACGGATCGATGAAAGTTCGCCCCACGCCAGAAGTTAGATCGGTTCGCCGACGAGGAGCACTTTCAATGAAGGCGCATCGAGACCTCTTGGCCAGAGATTAAATGCGCCCACCAAGGTCTCAAGGATTTACGCCGGGGAACTCACCATCTGACGATCCGAGCTTGGAGAGGAGATCGCACCGAGTTGTCCTTCCCGGCACGCTTGATTTCAGATTCTCAAACCACTTTTCCATTTTATGCATCTTGCTAAGGTATTTGGCCATCGTAGTCTTCTCAACATTGATAATTTTATTGAATTGGTTGATGGCTATCGGGAATCGCTTCGACGATCAACCGCAAGACACACCCAAAGGCCTTGCAAGCTCAAGACCACAGAGAGCTTCATACTCTGCCACATTATTGGTGGCCAGAAATCCAAAATGAACCACATACCTTATTTTGTCTCCTCGAGGGTTGAGAATGAGGATCCTAGCCCCCGAGCGCTTGAAAGATCTTTGAACTGTCAAGAAGTTGGCGACCCAAGGCCTTTCTTCCTTGACTCAAACTCGAGCCGCAAGCTACATTTGTTCGATCACGAAGTCGACAAGCACTTGTAACTTGATGGCCATGCGTACAATTTAACTCAATGTTTAACACGTACCAACTCCATAGCCCACTTGACGATGCGACCTCCTGGCCGGATTCTCAAGATTTCACCGAAAGGTGAAATAGCTTGGGATGACCACCAATGCGCCAAAATAATGCCAAGCTTGCACGGTTAAGGAGGGCGAAAGCAACTTCGAACTCGAGGATAGCTTCTTCGTCCGCGGAAGCACTTCACGACATAGTAGATCGGATGTTGCCGCTCCGCCTGCGGCTACCAAGACGGCGCGCTTAACTGCCCGGGTTATACCAAGAAGGTAGAGCAAGAACTTTTCACCCTACCGGCGGAGTCGTGAGTGAGGTGGACTCGAAAGGTATACCTTAGCTCGTTGAAGGATCGCAGCCTCGCAAGGCCCACTTGTAGCCCTTGTTACGAAAGTCTTGAAGAACGTAAACCACGCCATCGAGCCTCGAGATGAATCGGCCGAGGGCGTGCCATTCATCCGTGAGACATCAGACCTATTTTATCAAGTCGAGGAGCCATCTTTCAATCGCCGATCTTCTCCGTGTTCGCCGACTTTGAGCCCCCAATCGTAGCCAAGTACCTTTTGCGTGGCGGCGCTAAACACGCACTTCTCAGATTAACCTAATCTCGTTCTGTTCGTTGGCGAAGGTCTCTAACGGAGTGTTCTTAAGAGCTCTTAATCTATAATATCGCCCACGAGACCTTGAGGTTGCACGATCTAAGGATCAAAGGTCTGGTCATCAGCTGAAACGCTATACCAAAGATTGCTAAGACCAAATGATATGGTCGGTAGCAAGATGTCCCTAATCGATGTGATGAAGGCCATTTTACTTTTCATCATCGATCGCTAGCTTGATTTGATGATAACCCTAATTGGCATCCGTGAAACTCAAAGATCTTGGTGTTCGCAGGGGAGTCGATTTATTTGATCTATTCATGGAAGGGGAAATTATCCTTCAGCAGCCAATTTAAACCCATGTGATCTACACACTTCCTCCATTTTTCGCCTTTCTTCTACACGATGACTGGGTTGGCTAGCCATTCGGAGTAGTCGATCTCACGAATTAAGCCAGCCTTCAAGAGCTTGTCAAGATTCTTCCTTATCACAAAGAACCTTCGGGAGAAACGACATGCCTTCCGACGACGGGTCGGCAATGGGCTTTTACTATGCAGTTTTGTGCTCGATCACCTCCCTCGGGACACCCGGTATATCTACCGGTTCTGAAGCAAATATGTTCTTGTTGGTGCGGAGGAAGGTGACAAGCTCAAGTTCCTATTTGAAACTCAAACCGATGAGATGTGGACACACTCGCCGAGTTGTTCTTCGAGTCATGCACAAATTTCGCTCATTGGCCGATGATTGCCTTCGCGGGCACTTGGAATCGCTTGGCCTCGCCGAGGTAGCATGCCATGTAGAGCCAAGGCCTTGGTTTCACATCCGCAAGGCCGCTTTGAGATCACCCCCGCACCGTTATGACGCTATTGGGCCCCGAAGCTTCATGCGCCGATGGTCGCTAGGTTTGCCACCATGAACTTGATTAACACCCGCGCCCAAAGATGGCGCGTAGAGGAGGTCTCTTGACCACCTCAAGGTGACTGCCTGCAAAGTTATCTCGAGTCATCTAAGGTGATGGGCAAGACCACTTGTCCAAGGGGGTGGTCGAACTTCCTGGAACGATCCCGAAGAACGGAACCGCTATATTTTTAACCTTTGATCGGGGGATCTGCATCCGATTGAGCACGCTGGCCAAGAGCAGGTTAAGGGAACTGCCCCTGTTGATCATTACACGCCTGACCATGGTATTGCTGATGGTCGGGGTCACAACCAGGACAGTCTTTAGGTCCTTGGACATACCTTGGGGAGCATCCTCCCACGAGAAAGTAATCTTGGCCCCAGCCCACTTGTAGGGCTGGTCAACGAGCCTCCCAGCGGTAGCTTGATAGACGGTGTGCGCAACATCCTTGATCTCGCGCGGGACTGGTACGCCGATGAGCCGCCGAAGATGACATCAATCCGGCGATCACCCTGTTGGAACTCCAAGTCGAGGTTGTCTTGCTCTGTTCTGGTGTTTACCCTATCGGGTTGCTCTCCTTCTTTCAGGAGCGTGGGCATCTCTCCACGCCCATCATAGAAGATGTCTAGCCAGTTGTGCCAGCAGCCCTAAGCCAAGTCGTGGCCTAGGGCCCTATGAAATAGGCAAAACTTTTCTTCATCATACCCGACACCTTCAGACCCCGAGATTAGCTGCCGGTTGGCGACTCGCATCAACGATTCCCTCATTGCGGGCGAGATTTCGCTGACCCCGCCCCCTGTCATGACGTGGTTTCTCCCAGACAGTAGAATAAGGTTCTTGTAGAGGGCGCTTTCGTGGTCGGAAACCCTAATAGCTCTCTCGGAGGGATCCCGGATCAACAGATCAAAGAACACAACCGATGTACCCTGTGTCTGCCCCCACAGGGGTAATGCCCCTACGCCCCGGCCGATCTTTGTTGATGTATGTTGAGATGGTTATAATGCTTTTTTCAATTCATTCTCCTCTCTTTTTTTCTCTAAGTCTTGGTTTTCTTCTCGCCCTCAAAGCCGCCCCCTTTCCACGCACCGTAGCTCCCCTTATATAGACCGGGCTGGCTATGCAGGAGAAAGTGACATCATACTGATCTACGATTCATTTGTTACACCCATCACTGTAGTCCTCTCCGCAAGCCTCATTTAATGTCACTATATGGCTTCACCCGGTCCATTCGGGATGTGACTTTCCCGTGATCGCGTTAGTGTGAGGCATCGAGGGATGGGCCGCCGCCGTGGTCAACAAAGCAGTAATCCTTCGCACTAATGGCTCGGAACAACAGGTCAAGGGAAGGATACTTCGAGGAGAAGCCTCCTTCTCATTCTTTTGCTGTTCGCCAGGCCCGCAAGGAGAGGGGCTCGAAGGCGAGCCCTCGCCGCCAAAGCCGCCACGCGGGCTTGCTGTTCACGAGAGGGGCCTGAGCACCCGCGTGCTCGCCAGGATGCCACATGTACCGACGCCTAGCGAGAGGAGCCGGATCGCCCACCGCCGCCAAAGGCACGCGTGGCCGACGCCTCGATGAGTAGGGGCTCGATCACCACTGCTGCTGTGCTTGGCCGCTCCAAAGGAGAGAGGGGCCGACGCCTGCCGCCGCCAAAGCCGCCACGTGGGCTGCTGGCCAAATGAGGGGCTCGACCGCATTGCGGGCCAGTCGCCATAGGGCCGCCGCGCGCGAGAGGGCCCGACGCTCGCCACTTGCCAAAGCCGCCATGTGGGCCGCCCGCCTGGCTGAGAGAGGGGCCTGATCGTCAGCCGCCGCAGCAGACATTAGCCGCCGCCACGAGAGGGGCTCGACGTCATGCTGTGCTCGCCAGCCACCACGTACTGGCCGCCAGCGAAGTGGGGCTCGATTCACTACCGCCGCCAGTGCCTTGCTGTGCCACCACTGCCGCCGCCACGAGCGGGGCTCGATTTGGCTCGGCCGCCAAAGCCACCACGGGCCGATCGCCACAGGTGGGGCCCGGCCCACCTCACCACCAAAGTCGCCACGTGGTCTTATCTGCTTATGCGGAGAGGGTACCCTAGCGTAGTACGCCGACAAGAGTTCTTGTCCTGCCCTAGAACGCGCACTGCATCTTCTTTTTTAGGCCCATTTAATGTCGGTGCATTCCTCGATAACTCCGCCACTTCGAGCACGCAGCTATCTCTTGCCCTCCCCACTTCCGCCTATTTTTTCTTGGGACCCAAACGTCGTGGTACTTTTGCCCTTTTATGAACTGCCCTGCGGTGAGGGGCTATATATACGCCGCAATTCGCGATCAAAGGGTTTACGCCTTTTCTCGACCTCACAAGACTTTTCTCTTTGCCCTTTCAACTTCCCCGCCTAAAGCCCTAGCTTTGCTCCAATGACGCGAACCCCTTCCATCTTGTTCCGCCGACAGAGAGGGTGGTGATGTTTCCAAGATCGCGCCGAGGTTCCTCCACCTTCGCTTATGGAACTCCTTTGCGCGTCAGCGACATGCCAACCTGTGGAGATCGTCAGCTTCGCTAGATTACCGTGGGCCTAGTACCACCCTTCTATGAATTCTCTTCACCGCCCTCCATTTCTATGAAATCCACCATCTTCATCTCACTCCCAATTTCTATTCTCGCTTCTTCCACCTTCACGCACTGCGAAATGTTCGTAGGGTAATGCCCAACCTTCCTCTCGCTCCTGGCCACTTTACATCCTTCGCATTCCCGACACCAACTCCTTTGGCACCGAATTCATCGGCGCCAACACCATCAACGCCGACTCAGCTTGTTACCACCATTCGCCAGTATGATCGCGCCGCTGGCTTCCTTCATCTTCCTGGCCACCTGGGCATGTCTCATGGTGCTCGCTGCCGATGCCACGAAATGCCAACGGATCAACGAGATTTCGCCAAGGCCACCTGCGTTCGTTGCCTATGGACGCCACGACACCAAGACTCACGCCCACCTTGCGGTCGCCTCTTGTTACCTCGCTTTCACATACTGCCGCCGACGATATGCAGGCGACGCCTTCCGGGCGCCTTCCTCACGGTAGCTATCCAACATGTACATAGATGTCAGCAGAGATGGTGGCATCAGCGCGAGGAGCTGGCGCAAGAGAGGGAGAAGAGGGAGGTGCCATCGCCCTGGAGAGGGCGATCGGGCGCCTACTTACCCGGCGCAGGAGGCCGAGGCGGGCGCAGGCAAGTGTGGTGAGGAGCTGCGCGCAGACGCCAGCACAACCTCGCCGCATGCTCCCACCAGCTTGCCGTGCATGGCGCAGGTGCTCGGAGCCACCGGGAATGGACCTCGTGGAGCTACCGAACTCTTCGGCTCGCGAAGACGCCATGGCGCCACTGGTCGCTTCCGCCTCGAGAAGGGCGGAAGTCGCGTTGCCGCCGCGATATTCGTGCGCCGCGTGTCGCGACCAATTCGACGTTTCGCCTTCAATTCGATGCCGTGTAAAGCATTGAGGGAGATGAGGCCTAGGCGCAGCACGCCGCGCGAGGCGCGGGGGCACGCTGCCGCTAATGATGGTGGAGGACCCGACCTCAACACGTGGGAGGCAGAGGCGGTCGAGAGGTCAACGAAAGCACATCCAAGCTGCCAACGCATAACCGATGGCCCGGCCGCCTTTGTTTTCTTCTATTTCTTTCTTTTTCTTGTTTTGCCTTTTCAGATGCAAAAACTATCTCAAGAATCACAATGGAATTAGCGCCTTTTGACTTTACTTGTATATTTGTTTGATTGTATTCACCGCTTGCTTGATCCCATCATTGGGCACTCAGCCTCTGCCATATGATGCAACTCTCGATCGCTTTTAAATTAGGCCGTTGCTTTTGGCACTTCATCTCAAGGACAGCACACAGCCACCGCAAAAACACAAGTAGACGCCATACGGCATGCGAAATAGGCTAAAGAACATAAGTCCTCGCATGGGTTGTTGCGGACCCTTTCTTTTGGAACTTAAGCCTTGTGGTTTTTGGAACTTAAGCCTAGTGGTTTTGGGCTCATGGTGTTCGTGGTGGCAACCTGAGCGCTTAGCCATTGAACCACCGTACACACTCGGCTCTTAGTCAGTCTGGCTCGATCGATGCTACGCCGTGTTACCGTGATATCAACAAGGAGCCACCAAATTGATGGTACCAATGACACCTAAGCCAAATACTACCCACCAAGGCACAAGTAGGGAAAGACAAATAGAGTCTTAAGTCTTACAAGAAGATTCACATCGCCTATGCCCCTTCGAACTTAGATCCTAGTGGATCTTTGAACCAGATCGCAGTCATTAAGGCGGCAAGGCAGCAGGTCCTCAGGAGGGTTTTAGGCCAGCGGTGTTCTCGGCAGACAACCCGGTGTACTGCTGTGTTCGACACCGTACAAACTTCAAGCCCCATTGCAGCTGTTCGACGCTTAACGCTGGTGTCTCCTTTATCACATAGAGTCTGTCACACGCATACTTATGACAACCACACACAATTTGACCCAACAGGGCGCAAATGCGAAAGATGGATCGATAATATACAATGCAAACAACTTATCTTGATCACAGCCATGCCGCTAGTCAAGATTCAGAGGAGGGTTCTTCCTAGCCACCGAGGCGCAGCAACCGACACTTACAACTTCTGATGGGTAGAACTTCTGCAACAACTCCAAGTTGTGGGAGTTCGCCAGCTCTTGGCCATCCTCAATGGCCAATCGGACCACCCCGGGTCGAGATACTGAGACCACCTTAATGGGGCCCTCCCATAAGGGAGACAGTTTGTTGCGACCGGCATGTGCTTGAATTCTACGCAAGACCAAGTCGCCAATCGCCGTTGTTCTTCATGGACCCGGGTATGGATACCACCCGAGACTTTGTTGTTCCGGAAGCGGCACGCATACCGGTCATCGGCATGCACCTCTCCACGAGGTTGACTTCTTCTCCACGGCGGTCTTTTGGCCTTCGCTGAACGCCGAACGCGGGGAGTGAAAGCGACACTGGACGAAGGGCGACAGCTTGCCTCAGAGACCAAGAAGAAAGGTGCTCCGCCAGCCGCCCATTGGGTGTGGTTCAAGCTTACCATAACACACCAGGAGTTCTTCCGCCCATCGCGCCTTCAACTTATGGATCCTAACAAATGCTCGGTCTTAAGGCGCCAACACTCCGCTGCTAGCGCTCCGCTCGCTATTACTTTCCTGATGGGCCACCGCTAAAGCATGCCTTGGTGCCCATCTCATCACAAAACTCTGTGAATGCCGCTACCGTGAATTGAGTGTCGCTGTCCGTGATGATGCGACATACGACATCAAAGTGTAAAGATTCCGCATGAACTTGATAGCGCGAAGCCATGATGGCACGTGATCGCTTCGGTTTCAACCCACTGGTAAACTTGTCAATGGCGCATTTAACGATGGGTGAAGCCCCCTATGGTCCACGGAACGGGCTCAGATATCAAATTCGCATCGTGAAGCTCCTATGAAGTCCAATTGAACGCGCCCAGATATCTGAAATTCCCCTGCACCGCGAACGCCAAGAGAGGGATGGTTTGCGTTGCTTGGCCTGGTCGTGGATCTCGCTCAAGAAGAATTGACATGCTTCAGATTTACCTCACTACCGCAAAGCATTCTCGAGGCAAGATGCTAATAAAATCCTTGGCAGTAACGCTTATTTACAGTCCGATCGAACATATGGCTCCTTGACATGCCTCCATAGATATCGAGAGCAAATTGCTCCTCTTCCTAAGTGATGCACTTTAGAAGAATTCCGCTTTACTCCCGGGCGATATAGGTCCCCACCTACCGTAGTATAGCACTTGGCCTTATGCGTAAATTTCTACCGGGCGATCATCGTCGGATCACTTGGTCCCGCAGAAGTCTAGGATAGATCCATCCACTTCCTTCCCGGTTAAGTGGCGATCACCGGTGATCGCCTGGCACTCCACCGCCAAGCTTTTCCCCGTCATCGGTGACCGCACACCTTCCTCCTAGAACTGGGGTCGAGGTGGGTGCACCGCCTTCCCTACCTAAATCGGGAGGCCGCGATGCCCTACATCGCTTTCCCCCACTAATCGGAGGTCGTGATAGCTGCACCATCATCCCCACCTTGAACGAGGGCAGCGACGGACGGTCGCGTAAGTCTTTTTTCCAAAGACTCAACCGACAAGCAGATCTTGATGACACGAGCTGTGAGGAAAGCCCGCCCGCTATGTGGTTGTCATGTCGAGGATATGGATATATGCTGCCTCTTCAAAGTGGTGATTCCATCTTTCCACCTCCGCCAAGTACACGCCATGGTGGGGTCGTAACATTGAAATTTTTTCGCTACCGATTGATGACCAGCAGGAGTCACCTTTGAGTTGGAGGCATCGACGCTTAACGCCGAGGCAACAAGGCAGCCCCGCCAAAGAGGGCCCTCATATTGGCGACGTTATAGGCCTTGAAGTCCGTGGAAGCAGTGCATCTCTTCAAATCTCGTCAGCATACGGAGTCTATTCGCAACAAACTCCGTGAGCTTCGACTTTTGATGGCTAAAAAGGGTAAAAACTTGAGATGCATTTCCCGCCTCCAATCGACCACTTCATGCTACACCGGCATTCAACTTCCTGCTGTGGAGGATCTCTCGCAGAGTAGGCAAAGTGACCACTGCGGATCTCTCCCTGAAGTAGCGATGTATCTTCCTCGACGCCATCAGATGGCGCATAAAGATCTTCTTGCTATAAGGGTACGGTCTCCACCTCGGTACCACCTTGCCGATATAGTAAACCCACTCGGATCGCCCTCCATCTCCGCCTACGGTCAGCGCCGCTCACCACCGTGAGGGTAGCGCGATGTACTGAAGCAATGGTTCACGGCCTTCAGGGCTGCACTCAAGATCTTGGCGAGGAGGAGAGGTATCGCTCAAGTCTTCAAATGCTTGTTGGGCCTCTTCACCACTCAAGTGGTTGGTCTTTTTTTTCAGCAGCGAATAGGGGCGGCTTTTCCTCCCGCCGGTGATAAATCGCCCGAGGACGCCATGCCTGAGACCCGAATTCGCAATCCGAAACCTCTGTTTTCAAAGACTAGTCCTGTGATCAATAGCTAGTGCCCACGCTAACAAAGATGAATATCACAATCATACACAACGGAATAATAAATAAAGTATTCATCTATTAATATAACATGTTGAACAACCTTAAAGTCAACTTACAATTGTGAAGCCTAGATGGTTTCAACTCGAGTAAAACGAACAAAGAAATGAATGAAGAACGCCAATGAATCCCATCAAAATACCACGCATTTGACAAGGTTCAACTCCTAGATATTCGCTTTCTTGCGTAATCCTCCTTCCGAAGACAAAGACTTCTCCTCAACTGGTGATGTTTTGTTAGCAAGGGTGAGTACATAACCTCACTCAACAAGTCATGCACAAAATGCATTTCTATTACTACATGCATGGCTTATTCCAAAGGAATGGATGAATGGTTCTTTGCAATAAAGCAAAGATTCACAAATAATCATAAATAGATAGAAAAGCAAAGAAACAAGTAATACTCATAATAAATTTCAGAATCATTCTCAAGTAAAGCATTTCATCCTTAACCAATTTCCATATCACATTGTTCACATTCCCAACCTCATTTTATTTTCAAAACTCTACCCTTGACCAGTAATCCTCGAGCATTGTCCAAGATCATGA
This sequence comes from Guadua angustifolia, assembly GCA_036346375.1. Taxonomy (NCBI): domain Eukaryota; kingdom Viridiplantae; phylum Streptophyta; class Magnoliopsida; order Poales; family Poaceae; genus Guadua; species Guadua angustifolia. Next base: position 20,089,394 of record CM070501.1, read on the forward strand.
CTCGCTATTCAATAGTTTTTACACTCAAGCAGAGGTTGTACACTTTACCCACAAGATACAATCAACTCATCACGTCACCGTGAATCACCATACAAGAGTATGCGAATGAGCGATCATAACAAAGCCTTTCGGAAACTTCTAGCTCAACCTAGGAACCTCTCCGGGTTGCCTTCACTATCACTTCCCTCACACTGAGCCGAAGTATAGGACCGACGAACACCGTTGGATACGGTACCAAGTCCGCAATACGTGCACGCTCCCCCATATACCACCCTGGATGACTGCCACCCAGAGGTATCAAAGGTGAGATATCAGAATCATACTAAACTAGGTCTGTCCCATACCAGACATGTGGTTGTACAAGAGACTCAGTCAAAGGCTTGCAAGGTGAAGTCCTTAACTCGACCAAGGCAAGACATCCTTCTCTCAAAATTGGCGACAAATTTCACAACACTCAACCCACCCAAATGCCACAATGGCCCACCTGGCATAAAGCCACTTGCCACTTGCCCCAGCCTAAATCTTTATCACCCCAGCTTGATTATTAGCAACACAATGCCAACAACAACTCAACATCCATGTAGAACCACGCCGTTCCACATATCAACATCATCGTGTGGCAACATGTCACACCATTTCACAAACACATTTCATAATCCATTAATCAAGATTATTCTTTTATTTTCAAAAGACATGAGTTGCGTGGCATGGCTAAAGCAATTATACACTATCTAACCAACCCACGCTGGCAAGTAATAACAACCAACTAATAATCAACCATCTTAGGGTGACAAATGAATTATGGCATACAATTAATCATGGCAAGGTGATATTAGCAATTGGATTGTATAACTAATCCCAAACTAATTTAAATCATTTTAATTCTTGAACTAGCATGCAGTAATTTGAATCAAAGAAAATTTGTAAAACTGGGAGCAATATGATCAAAGCACAACTTGCCTAGCCCTTGCAATTTATATTATTCTTTATTCTTTATCTTTGATCCTTGATCCTCGATCTTCAATCTCCGCTTGCTTGATCTTCAGCTCCTTCGAGCGACTTCCTAATGCGCCTAACGATAAACAAACACAAATACAACAAAACTCAAAAGGCAAATCAAGTAAACTCCAAATTAAGAACGAATAGCATTGGGCACAACGGCTTAGATGAAATTAGGAACTTAAATGGATTAGGTCGATGATTAGACAAAATAGAATCTGGCCAAAAATACACCAAGAGAAAGATTAATAATCGGGAAAGAAGGAGTAGTATTTCAAGAATATTTCCTTTGAAGTTGCTATCTTGATTAGACAGACAATGACATATGGCTCTCGATCCATAGACCGGGTCCATGAAGATTTGTTAGTTCACGGCGAACTAAGTTGATGCAAAGTTAACTTTTGTTGACTCAACAGATACACAATAAACAAAAGAAAGATAAGTCGATAGATTAGATATGGCTCAAAGATATGACACATGGTCAATGGTCTAGCGACCAAGTCCACGTAATGAATTCCGGGTTAATGGCATATTAGATTTTCGGGGATAAGACAGGACGGATGGAATCGACATTCGCGATCCGATCTGGGGTTCACCATACATCAACGAAGAGATTTGACGATAATAAAGGATGACGATATGTAGTAAGACAGAGCACAAATATCTTACTACGTGGACACAACAAGGAAATCAATATCGGGTGGTAGCTATGATGAACTCTAGCTTCATCGAACCGTCTTAAGTTAGGTTTTGGTATGGCTTTGCAAATGATAGAAAGATAAAGCCGGATTCACAAGGAATGGGGTTAGATCATGATAGGATGATAAAAAGGATAATGACTTCGCGCTACGCTCTTGCTTGAATGCGGGCATACGATGATAGCGAAGCGAGAGTAAAGCTGCTAATGAGCGCAACATTAACGCATTTAAACGTTAACAAAATGAACGTTAATCGGCGGTTAAGCGATGACGGGACGATATGAAATAACAAGGTGGCAAACCATCTACTGATAGATAGGCAGCGTAGATCACGACATGGCAACTACATGGCAAATTTGTGTCGGTTTAATGGGTATCGCCGAGGCGATGGACACGCAAAACAAGAGCAACGACTTAAATAACTGAAACTAAAATAAATTCTAAAAATTATAAAATTTATACTGGCATGAAGGTATTGAATTTAGATGAATTTAAAATTTGAATCACTCGATTCCGAAGTTCGATGGAGGAGAATGGATCAAACGAAGTTTGACTAGAAAGAAAATCCTGAAATTACGAAATTGCACTGTAGCATCGCTACAGTGCTTGTTTTCCTGTTTCCGGTTTTACAGAGAGCCATTAGAAGCTTTTTGCACCAACATTACCAGAGCTTGGGGGCATGGCAGCGCATGGGGATGCGCAAAATGGAACGAGGACGACGATCAAGGTGCCAAGGCAAGCAATAGCTCGGCGAACGGTGGCAAAAAGGCGACGGTAACGAATATTAAAATTTTAGGAGGACGGAACAGCAAAGGAAAAGTGAGCACCACGTAGAATACGGTGATATGAACTCAACGGTATAGGCGGATTTGGCAGCGACCCACTGGATTAATCACAAACTGCCGATTAACGGTTGTTATAGCTAATAGATCTAATAGTCATAACTACTAGAATAATGAATGAAAAATTACAAAAAAAATCAGAGAGCCTACTGAGATCCTAGAACACGATATGACGTGAAGAGATTAGATTTTTACCTTCTGGATCAATGGGGAACGCACGATGCCATTCCCTGCTGTTCGTACGCAGTCTAATCGGGGAAGATTGATTTTTCTGCACAAATACTGCAGGTAAAACCTTGAGTTATTGTGAGCACTGTGTAGGGAACATTAAGGGGAGTCTACCATAAAAATTTCACGGCCAAATTCGCAGAAACGAGGGAGAACGGGCTCCGGCAAATTTTATCTTTGGGCGGCCATAACTTTTGATCCAGTGGATGAAATTGCTCCAAATTTGGATGGAAAACAGAGGGTACCTTGAGGCATGACGTGACATAAACAGACCTTGAAAAGAGTTGACGATTTGATGGGGAACGCTACCAAAGTATGGTCGATGTAATGGCGCGCTTTCTGAGGATGAGGGGCAAAGTTTCTCGGGTTTGGATGAGTTGATCTGAGGTGAGGACATGTGGGAGAGGTCATGGGAGGTCTACACAAGGTTGGGGTGGTGGCTAGGTCAAGAAAACAAAGAAAAAGCAAAAATCGGCTTCACAGGCTTTTTATCGGCAATTGGCGCAGGCGTGTACGAATTAGCGACAAGCACAATTGAGGGCTGGCTGGTGGGGATGGGGTGGAGAGGTGAGGGAAGCCCATGGGCACGACGGCCAACGGCGGGGATGCCGGAGCGACGACGAGGGCGACGGCCGACGCGACCAAAAACGGTCCGAATGGCATGGTGGTCAAAAACACAATAAAACATAAAATTTCCTAAAACTAGTGAGAGCACGGCGTAGAGCAAGATCATACTAGGCTATATCTATAAGGAATTTGATTGGGGATTACCGGTTTGGGAGAAATCGACGACAAACAGAACCGAACTTGACGACGAACAAACGTAAATTCCCGGAGCAATTCTTGATGAAACCTGGATTTTCTTGAGGTGTTATGATCTGCACACTAATGCGCACAAAATGACGCGAACGGATGTCGATTTGCCTTACCGGATCAAAAGATGGCATGGCGATGTCAACGGAGGACGTCCGGCGACCGTTTCTTCAATTTTTGGAAGAGCAAACATTCTAGAAATAGAGGGCAAGTGTGAGCACCGTGCTGGGGAGACTGAAACGCTCATTTTGGGTGGTCACACGCGATGAGGGGATGAGAAACAAAAGAGTTATGGCTCAAACAAGAAACATTAAAGAAATAATTGCAGCAGCCGTTTCACTTGATTTCAGAGGGGGAAACTGTAGGGGAATTGAAGCCCTTAAATAGACCGACGATTTGCAACTGACCTCACTCAATTTCGTTGAGAATTGCAAAAGTTATGAGCATTTGAAATTTAGCTTGCAAAAGGGGCTGGAACGTGAACAGTGCGCATGGCTGGAGGTGGAAGATGAACAGTAAAGGCCACGTGTTGCTTTCTCATTGGTTAGAAGAAATGGAGGGAAAAAAGCGTGAGGAATAAAATAGCACAAATAATATAAAAATCTTGGAAAAATTCCTAAAAATACTAGAGATTATTTGGAACCCAATAAAATTAGTTTCACTGAATTTTGATAAGTTTTGGAATTTAGACAATTCCGGGACTAATATACTGGATTTAACGAGAGACCGCGAGAGATAAAATACCAGAGAGATTCTATAAATCTTAGAAAAATTCCTAAAATCATTTTAGAATATTTGGAACCTAAGTTTATAAAATTTTAAATTTTTAGAGTATTTTGAAACTCGGGTGAAATTTCGAATAAGGACCGAAATTGGAAATTCTGACTTTGCGGACGGTAAAGGATTGAACTTTAATTTTGGAAGGATATGGATGTCAGGTTATTTAGAACACCGAAGGAAATCTAAGTTTTGAATTTAAATGGCATTTCAAAGGAAAGGTTTGAATTGGAATTTGGATATAGAATTGCCCGAACAATTAATAATTCAAATTTAATAAAAATGCAATTAACATCCAAATGTTTAAATTAATAATTTTAATTAATTTTTAGGATTTCAAATTTGAGAAATTTCCTGAGATACAAAGAACACTGTAAAAACTAAATTTTAAATTTTGATGCACACAAAAGGCACATTAAAAATAGTTTAACTTTAGAAAATTCTAGATTAAGCTTCTTTAATCAAATAAGATTGATGTAAAATTTTTGGAAAGCTAATTTAAATATAAATTTTTGAAAACCCAAATTTTGGGATGTTACACGCCAGGTGACCAGCAAGGCACTATACCTTCTTGAGCCGAACCGGCGGCTTCATGTGATCAATGGCCGCTATCTTGTCAAGATTGGCTTCAATGCCCTGACTGGACACAAGGAATCCTAACAGCTTCCTAGAGGGCACGCTGAACACACATTTCTTGGGGTTGAGCTTCAAGCAATTCTTCCGGAGGTTAGCGAAGGTTTCCTCCAGGTCTTCGATTAGTTCTTCGCTCTTCTGAACTTTCACAACCAAGTCATCGATGTACACCTCAAGATTTTGCCTCATCTACGGACAGAAAGAAATATGCATGGTGCGTTGATAAGTAGAACTAGTATTTTTTAACCCAAAAGCCATTCTGACATAGTAATAAACACCCATTGGGGTTACAAAAGTAGTTTTTTCCTCGCTCTTCCGCGCCATGCTAATCTGTGGTACCCAGAGTACACGCCCAGAAGCACTCAGAAGCTTGCATCCTCATTGCCGAGTCGACAATGAGATCGACACGCCAGCAGGGTAAGGATCCTTCAGCAGCCTTGTTGATGCTCGGTGAAGTCGACGCACATCCGCCACTTCCGTTGATTTCTTGACAAGCACAGGTTGGCAAGCCACTCGGGTGAGAGACTTCTCGACAATCTCGCTGCCAGCAGCCTTCCTTACCTCCTCCCGAATGGCATCTTGCCACTCGTGGCTATCTCTCGACCTTTTGTCGGATCGGGCGACTCGAGCGTTGCATAATCGGCTGCTCGATCACCTCCCTTAGGGACCCCAATCATATCGGACGGTTGCTGTGCAAACACGCTTGAGTTAGATCGAGGACAGTGATGAGCGTGGTCTTCCTATTTGCGTGCCGAGGTCGGCGCCAATGTTGACGGCCTTCCCAAGCCGCCGCCATGGAGAGCACCTTAACCTCGCCGACGAGCCGAAAGTTGAGGCACGTCTTCGCCAGAGGGGTTCGGATAGGCGGCATCACCGGCCTTACATGTGGCGCCGCCAGTCCAATGCGTGCTTGTGGTAGCGCAAGGCTTCTGGCCTGTCCACCTGGATAACTATAGGGCCACCAGGCCCTGGTATCTTCACCACCATGTAGGCATAGTGGGTCGCCGCTATGAACTTGGCCAATGCTGGTCGGCCAAGTAGGGCGTTGCACGGGAGGTCGAAATCGGTGACTTCGAAGTCCACCATATCCGTACGGTCATTGCTTTCCTCCCCGAAGGTGACGGGGAGGCGCACCTAGCCCAGGGGCACCGAGCCAGCCTCCGGGGCGATTCCATAGAAGGGCAAGGCCGGGCGCAACTCCTACCACGATATCTGGAGCGCTCGAAATGCCTTGGAGGACAGGAGGTTGATGGAGCTCCCTCCGTTCACTAGCACTCGCCCAAGCCACATTTCTGATCGGGCGAAACCACGATCGGAAGGTGACCTAGGCCTGAAGAAGCAGCCAGGTGGTCGGCCCGACCGAAAGTGATCGGCTCCTCCGCCCACTTCAAAGATCCGACCCGCCTCGAGCTCAGGCCATTGGCACGTGACTCCTCCTCACCGCTTGTACGCTATGTTGAGGGGTAGGTGGTCGAGCCACCATGGATGCACGCCACGGCTTGATCCGCTCTGCCGAAGGCTAGCAAGGTGGAGTCTTACGCCTGGTCGTCATCGCGGGCAGCACTCCTAAGGCGCCGCTTCCACCATCTATTTCACAACCCGCAACTAGCTGTGTCGCGGGTGTTGGACCCTGGATCGGCCAGGGCTCGCCCTCCTTCTCTCGGCGGCCATTCCTTCCCGACTACGATCATCTCGCCATTCATAGCGGTCGCGCCCTCGCGGCTTGGTATCCCTATGCTCGCGCTCAGCGGTTAGGACCCGCCTGGTCTCAACCGCCTCACGCCTCCATGCCATCTTGCTCACCGGGTCGGGACCCCTCGATGTCCCGCTTTTGTCTCGCCATGATCGCTTATGGGATCGATGCGCCCGAAGCTTCGCTACACGCGCACACTTGTGCGCGAGAGAGAAAAGCTCGGAGGTAGTGGTGATGTTGCAGGTGGCCATCTTCTCCTGCATCTTGTAGTCCCGAACGCCTCTCCAAAAGGCGATGACGACCGATCGCCGTAAACTGGGGATCAGATGGCAACAATGATCGAATCGTCAATGAAGTCGCATAATGATTCTCTTCCCGCCGAGGGCTTGGAGATCGTCTTTCACACCCGGTTGTGTGTATGAGCCTTGAAAATTGGTGACGAAGAGGCCGCACAACTCCTCCCACGAGTGTACCGATCCTCGCGGGAGGTTCAAGAGCCAGGAACGGGCGGACCTTGTCAAGGCTGTTGGGAAATAATTGGCCATGGCCTTTTTGGACCCGCCAGCGACTTGCACCACCGTGGTGTAGATCTGGAAGAATTCTTCTGTGTTGGTGGTGCCATCGTACTTTTCGATGGATGCCGAGCGAAACCTTTCAGGCCACGCCACACGGCGTAGCAATCGGGAAAACGCCTGGCACCCAACGCCGTAGGGGGAGTTATGTTGTCCACCTGAACCCCAGCCCGGAGACTGTGTTGGGGAGTGCGGATCTCGACTCCCCAAAGAATCGGAGAAGTGGACCTCCTCCTTGCTCCAAAGGTGAGAGTCATGGGAGGAGCCTTCATCCCCAAGAGCCATCTGCCTGTCACGGCCTTGCCCCTGGGCGCGATGGTGTTGTAAGTGACTACGCAAATCATCACCGCGCCACTGGCGATGCTTCTCCAGATGAACCCTCAGGTCCTCATGGCTCCCTGTGGAGCCGGGACCTGTGTCTTGTATGCCCTTTCCTTTGCTCTGGACCTCCTGGCGAGAGTGCTTCCCGCTCGGGCAGCTGGAAGCTTGGGTACGATCAGCCCACGCCCTTGATCGAGGACTACCGATGGTACCTGACCAGCATCCTCACATGAAGCTGGGTTGCGTCTACGAGGCCAGCAATGTCCCGAAGCCATGGCGTGGTCGGGGTGTCTCCTGCGAGTTCCACCAGAGGGTGGTCCAAAAGGAGACGATCAGACAGGTTCGGGGTCAGAGGGTCGCCCACTACCAACCGTGCTTAATCGATGTTCATTGCCGCTAGGGGCACCACTGCCTCCCTGGTGGGGCAGCGTGAGATGATCCCATATCTAACGGGAGTGCCGGGACGTGTCCTGGGCACTGCTAGCCTCCGCCGCCTCTCGTTGCTGTGAGTGTGAACCCGCCATCACCAGAAACGCGGTCCTTCCGCATGTAAGACCGGATCCACCAAAGAGATGGCAGGTGAGCCAACCGCTAGCCCCCACTCCGGCGCGCCTTATCGGGCGTGATTTGGTCGCCAGACCCCTCCACGACAGGTTTCTCTCCCAGACGGAAAAATAAGGTTCTAAGAGAGGGTGTCTTAGCAAATAAAACCCTAACGCTTCTTATACGAAACAAATCAAAGAACACACCGATGTACCTAGGTTCTGGCCCCCAGTGTGGGTAACAGCCCTACGTCCTGTTGGATCTTTGTTGATGTATATTGAGATGGTTATAATGCTTTTTTCAGTTCATTCTCCTCTCTTTTCTCTAAGTCTTGGTTTTCTCTCTCGTCCTCAAAGTCCCCTTCTTCTCGCACTGAGCTCCCTTTATATAGACCTGGCTAGCTCCGCAGTGAGAAAGTGACATCATAATCGATTCATTTATTCATTTGTTACACCCATCACTGTAGTCCTGTCCCCCAAGCCTCATTTAATGTCGCTGTATGGCTTCGCCAGGTCCGTCCGGGATGTGACTTTCCTACGACGGGTTAGGTGTGAGGCGTTAGAGGGATGGGCTGTCGTCGTGTTGACAGCAGAACTCTTCGCAATTAATGGCTCTGACACAACGTGTCAGGGGAAGGATACTTCGAGGCGAAGCCTCCTTCTCATTTTTTTGGTCGCCCGCGCGGCCCGGCGAGAAAGGCCTGAGCGCCCGCTTGCTCGCTAGGCCGCCACGTGGGCTGACACCCGGTGAGAGGGGCCGGATCGCCCGCCTGCCGCCAGCCACCACGGGTCGGCGAGCAGGCCGCCACGCGGCCGGCCGCCGCAAGAGGGGCTCGACGCTTGTTCACCAAAGCCGCCACGTACGATCGCCCGACGAGAGGGACTCGACGCTCGCTTACTCGCCAAAGCCGCCACGCGTGGCCGATCACCAAATGAGGGCCTAATCGCCGCCGCCAAAGCCGCCACGCGGGCCGCCGCCCGCTGAGTGGGGCTCGATTCGTTTGCGCTTCGCTATGAGGCCGCCACGCGGATCGCCGCCTGCAGGAGCTGGGCGATTCCGCCGCTTCCTTTAGGCCGCCATGTGGTTCATATCTGCTCACGACGGAGAGGGTACCCTGGCGTAAAGTACGCCGACACCTGCCGAGGTCGGCGCAATGCCTGCTAAGGCCGTGGTCGGTTTCGCTGTGGTCGGCGCCCTTCCTGGACCGGTTCTCACACCTCCATGACTTTACGATGGCCGTTTTCCGTGATGACCACTCGCGGCTGACCGCTTCTATTCTTGCGATCCCTTTTTCGCTTCTTGCGCTTGGGTCGCCTGCTTTTGGCATTAGAGGACCACCGCCGACCGATACCAAGCTTACCTTGGTCATAATCGCACTTCTAGTGAACCGTGTCGTCCGCGTCTGCATATCGCTCTACCATACGAAACAGCATGTTGACGGTGAGCCTCGTTGTAATCTCCAAGTCCTCGGTGAGGCGCCGGTCGTGGACACCAAACTTGAAGGCCTTAATCACGGCCTCGCTGAGACGCCGATTAAGTTCCTCGTATGTAATGAACCGCCGCACGAAGTCATGGAGGGGCTCATTCTTCCCTCGATAACGCGATCCAGGTCCTTCTCCCGGACGCCATAACAACTCAAAATTAGAGCGGAGGGCGCTGTACCGACGCCATGATCGGAAGCAAGGTGCTTCGTTGAAGAGCCAAAGCGCTGCTCCATCCAACACGGCCGGAGATAGTTAGCCATCATCACCTCGCTCCTACCGCCAAAATTGCGGTCAAATAGATTGAGAGAAACTCGTTAGTTCTTCGCCCCATCAAACCGCCAATCAAGACGGGCTTGAATCGGGCCACCAATGCGATCCGACGAAGGTCGCCGAGTATGCCGAAAGCGTACCATAGGTCAAACAGACCACGCCGAGGAAGGTGGTCGCCGCCGCCGATTCGAGTCGCGGCGCCCTGCCGATCGGATTTACGCATCGCTGCCGATCATGGCGATGGGCGTGTGCATCGCCTGGGAGGTACCACGGGCATTCATGAACCCTGCGACGCCTTGGCGGGATGTTTGGGGAAAGACCCCCTGACATGCTGCTACTAGAATGGGAGCTGCTGTAGCTCTGCTGTCGCCGAACATCACCCGGGGTCGCGTTCAGGGGGCGGTGACGTGGAGGAGTCCAGGACAAGTCCCGGGACCGCTAGCGTGAAGGCGACCGGCGGCGACGCCGATGCCTGTGCGAGGAGCTGTTGTCACTCATCAGGGAGCGAGACCCAGAGTGGCGACTTTGGTGCTATGAAGGTATGACTTCAACAGCAGCTTTGTCAAGTTCATCAGTGAGAGCTCGGCCAAAAAGTCCTGACCTCTCCCGAGCGGGATCAGTCATAACCCGGGCGATAGCACGGAGGCGCTCGCCTGACCGAGGGAGCTTGGATCGTCCAGAGGAAGCGCCAATCTTCTCACGCTCCTCTCACCGGAGGGCAATTATGGCTTGGTTGATAGCAACTTGGGGCATTCGGTGAGCATCTTCGGGGGTCTTTGGACTGTGTTCCCCCGCCTCCATGCTTGTGTCATGGCTAGCAACCATGAAAACAAACTGATCACGCAGCGGCGGAGAAGGCAAAAATAGGGATGTGGAGCCATCAAGCTCGGGAGCTGCATTCGAGCCCGAACTCATCGAATGTCCTATAGCGATGAATGCCATGCCTCCGAGGTTTTGAAGTTCCTTCGAATGGGTCCCACGGTGGGCGCCAGCTGTCGACGATCGGAATCACCGGACCACAAAAGTGTATGGGGGTTGATCGTGTATACGGGACCCGAAACCGACTCCGCTCACCGAAGGGTTGGTTTTGCCGTTCTGAAGGTCGGAGGAAAAAGGCAGAGAATGAGACACCAAGAATTATATTGGTTCGAGCCCCTATGACAGCTAATAGCTCCACTCTAGTCTTGCCTAGTGGCGGAGAATTTCACTAAGTTTGAGTACAGGGGGGTGTTCTCTAGCTCGAGCTTCTGTAGCTGGAGTGTCTATGTGTGTGTTCTGTATTCTGTGTTGTGATGCCTGAGTACGCTCGTCCTAGTGGGTTTTATGCCCCTCTCAGCCATTACTGGAAACGTCTGGGAGAGATTCTCCGGAGAGTGGCTTGCGGCGATCAAGGTGGGTCGAATCGCCCCGGATTTGTCGCCCACATCCGCTTAACTCCACCACTTAAGGACCTTGGTAACTGCCAGTTGAATGCACGATTGGGATCCCGAGCTTGACCCCTCCGAGCGAAAGCTGATTCCTTACTCCCTAGCTCGAGGTCGTAAGGGAGCCGCGCGGTCCACGTCGTGGTCAAAGGCCTCATGGCTCGAGCTTGATCTAGGGGTTTGTTGACCATCCGTTGACCAGACAGGGATTTCCTAGTTCCCAACAATTATGTACTCACCCCTTGCAACAAAACATCATCAGTTGAAGAAAAAGCAATGCCTGCTTTCGAGGAGGAGTTTCACGAGGAGGCAAACAATTAGGGTGTGGACCTTGTCAATTGCCTGTGGCAGTTGAAGGGTTTCTACGCTTTTGCTATTTTCGCTGCTGTTTACTTTTATTTCAGTCTTAGCCTTGCATGGCGTATTCATGTAAGGTGGACCATAAGGTCGTTTAACAGTTATATTAAACTTGATGAAGTCTTTTATTATATTATTATCGTTTATGATTGTGATATTCATCTGTGTTGAGCCAGTGTGCACTAGCATGATCTTGGACTAGTGTGAAATACACAGAGGGTCCGCATTTGCATATCCGGGTCCCGACAGAGGTGGTATCAGAGCCATACTAACTGTAGGTCAAACCCTAGCTGGATTGTTGCCTTAGGAGTGTCGAAAACTATTTTCTAAAGGCAAAAGTTAACTTAAAAAATTAAAAGGATCTTGGCTTGTCCCTTCTTTCTTGCTCTTCACCTTTGCTGAATTTTTCTGTCTTTCCTTTGTTTTTGAGTTGAGGTTTTTACGAGAGCAACTTTTCTGTAGGTTGAGATGGATTGCCTCTATGGTGAGCGCAAGGGTGGATTTGCTGCTGAACTCTGGAGGTTGTTGCAGCTATTGGGAGGCTTCGATCACCCAATCTACTATAGTACCAACTAGGTTGTGAATGGGAAGAAGAGAGGAACAATTTGCAAGGTCACAATATATGCCCGGGAGAATACCATCGGGAGCCACCCACTTCACATCTTCGCAAGAAGGACATCTTCTGAAGTTGGGATCTAGAAGACTGCCCGCCTTGCTCTTCGTCACTTTGCCTGTGACTACGCTCTGGAGCTGGAGTCCACCGCATTCAAGTATCGTCCAAATGGGAGCACCGTCACCGAGGACAGAGTCAGGGAGGAGGAGAATGCCACCATTGTCCACTTGATGCATCTCGCCTTAGCCCAGGAGACGCTTACGAAGAACCCCAACCAGGAGCTTTCTGAGGCATATGAGGCTTTGGAAAAGGCTGAGAGGGATCTTCAGGAGTCCAGGATGATGGCTACTGAGAGGATCACTGAGTTGGAGGAGGCTCTCTACCTCAGGGAGGAGGCAGCTGAGCTGGAGGAGTCTAAGGAGGACCCGGAGGAGCTTGATCCGGAACCGGAGAGTCAAGGATCTGTGTTATCCAATGAGACTCCTGGCCATCAGAACAAGTTTGCCCCGAAGCCAAGTCACCCGTCGCCGTGCTAGCCAGGAGGTCCGCATCCAGGATGGGTTAGTGATTAGGTGGAGTTTGAGTCTAGTAGTAGTTGCGACTCGAGTTGTGAGTCGCATGAGTCTAAGTTAGTGTCTTACCATTAGTTGATTAAAATTGCTTGTTAGGTTACTTGAAAGTCCTTATGTTCTTTTGAGTGTGCAGTATGCGCTGCATTACCCTTAGGCACTTGTGAGCAGCCATACCATGTACTGAATTAAGTTAATTAAATTTGGAGTTTGAGTTAAGAACCTTTTCCCCCTGTCTAAGTTCTTATATTACTTGTCTGTGCTATTTTCCCCCTTTTCTCTAAACGTTGGAGTGATCAACAGATGGTTCAGACTCGTGGAAACAACGGAGCCTAAGGAAGTGGAAGCCGTCAAAATGAGAACGCAAATGAATCGCTAATTCTCGCAATGCCCCTTGTTGATATAAGCAATTTCGAGCTTTTTCATCGCACAAACCCAAATTTTATGCACTATGATGCAACAGATGCAGCACTTTGCTAATCAAGCAGTGGCTAATAATTCTAACCAAGCTGCTGGCAATGGGAAACGTCCATACTCAAAGCTGTCTGACTTTATGAGGACCTGTCCGCCAACATTTTCTGGGAATGCCAATCCAATTGAAGCTAATGACTAGTTAAGGACTATCAAGAGAAAACTGCACATCACCCAGTGTGAAGAGAATGAGAAGGTGCTTTACGCTTCTCATCAGCTTGAGGGTACAGCTGTTGAATGATGGGAGAATTACTGCTCATCTGGGAGGATCCTCCCCCTTAACCCCCATTATCCATGCACAATAAGACATAAGCATTGCATTAGCATTTTGATTAAGTGTTAATTATGCATTAGGGAATGATCATTAAGCATAAGCATTCATTAATCATAAGCATTAGCAAATCATGCATACTTAATGTTCTCATACCTGGGAAGTATATGCGAATCAACAGTGCTTGTGAGAGAGAGGGGAAAAGGAGTAGTAACTTGGTAAAAAGGAAAAGCTGTAGCGGTAACTCAGTAAAAGGGGGGATGCAGCCCCCTTGTATCAAGCGCAAGCCCCCAGGCAACCATGGGCACAGCAAGGTGAGGCGAAAAGCCAGGGAAGGTGGAGACTAGGTGCAGCCCCTTCCATAGCCAAAGCACTCAGCAACCAGCCATTCCAACTGAGAGCAGCAAAAGAAGAAGTGTCGCCCTTCCCATTGCCTCTCAAACCAAAAGCCAACACCAACCAAGAACTGAACCAGAGCTCAGCCATTATAGCCAAACCAAGAAGCAAGCAAGCAGCCGGTGTAACATCCCAAAAATTTGGCTATTTTCAATTTTATAATTTATTTTGAATTTTTGAGAATTTTCAGAATTTATTTGGAATTAAATGGATTTTTGGAAATAGACTTTTCTTTGGAAATTAATTTAATAATGAAAAGGTTTAATAAAATATAGGTGGAAATATTTTATTTGAGTTCAAAATGTCCAAAAATATTTTTTAGAATTTTTCTGATATTTTTAATGCCTCAAATGATTTAAATAAATTTTTAGAATTATTTTTATTCGAAAATCGATTGATAATGCGATAAATAGTGTTGGGCCGTTCATTATCGCGCAACGCACGCATCGCCGAACCAGTTGGGAAACCCTAACGCCATCGCTTCACCAAAGGCGATCTTGATCGGACAAATGAGTTTACCTGCCGCTTCGTCCGCTCGTCAGTCGATTCGTCGCCACGTGTACGCACGGATTTGCACCGCGTCGCTTCGTTTCGCCACCTGGTAACACCGCCGCCGCCGCTGCCGCCGTCGCTGCCAAGGGAAACCGACACATTTAATCGCCATTTGGGCACGCACGCCGAGGCTATAAAGCCCATTGGTCACCTCGCCGGATTCCCCTTTGTTCTACGCGTCATTTACCCCAACCCACATCGTCTCTCTCACCATCGTTTAGCCGTAGTTGCTCACCGAAGTCCGTAGCTGTTGCGCCGCTATTTGCGCCCTCTCCGGTGACCCTCCGCCACCGTTGTGACCACCGGAGTACTCCTCGTGATGAGCCGCACCCGTGGAGCTACCTTACTACCGAGCATCACCGAACGCCGCAGCCGTGGTCGCCTTCTTCCTCTCCGCCACCTCTCCTCTCCATGCCATCGTCGAGTCTCGGGAGCTTCCTCGACCGTCCAATCCACGATCAACGTCTCTGATTGCGCCATGTCACCTTTAAAATAGTAAGCCTCATCTTTAAACCGTAGCCGTAGATCTAAAATGAATGGCTAGATAGTGCCACGCGCTCCACGCCACCGATCGCCCACGCGGTACTCATAGATGTGTGAATATTTGCCGTTGGATCTAGTAGTGAACGGTCCGGATAGAGCCACGTGTCGCGCACCGGCGTAGCCGCGTGGCCGAATGTGATGTGTAAACTAGATTTAAATCTGGCCGTTGATTTTTGAGTGGACGGGTGAGATTGCACCGCCACGCCGGGGCCAGTCGCGCCGACGCTGTCGGTCGACGGGAACCGAGGCGACAGAGCCGTTGTTGCTGTCGACATCACCCGATCAATGCTCACCGCTCGATTTTGATCCGATGGTCACGGTTAAGTATTAACGCGGTCGGCACCGCAAAGAGCGATCCGATGTGTTGGTGCAATCTTGGCCGTTGATTTCATCGCACGGCTCAGATTGAGACGCGTGGCAAGCACACGAATCTTGGCATTTGACCGGGTCAGTTGACTCGTTATTCGGTTTGTTTTCCGCCGTTAGATCTTGATCCAGTGGTTGACATTATGCCACGTGTCAACACCGGAATAAACCGAGCCGAACCGACATTTGATCGTGGCCGTTCGTTTCGAATCGGACGGTCAAGAATAAATTAACCTCTCGGTTGATAGTTCATTGCCACGTGTCACGACCAGATCATGACACGTGTCACGCTGACGTCAGCGGCTGACGTCATCAGTGGGACCCACTTGTTAGTGCTGGCAAAGTAGATGTCGACGTTGAAGAAGGACGCCATGCCGACGCTATAATTCGATTTTCTTTAATAAATATATTCGATTGAAAATGTTTTCGGTGCTGACGTCATTATTAGTTATGCCGACGTCATAAATGCCGAATTTTCCGTGATAAAAATAAATGAAGAAATTCGGTTTATTCTTTTGATTTATTTTAAAACTTCAAATGGTTATAACTTTTATGCTTTTAACTCCGATTTGAGTGATTCTAATTTCTAAAAATTTGTAAAATCAAGATCTATTTATTGGTGAATTTTGTTGAGTTTTTAGAGATGAATTTTTGCTCTCTGTAAAATATATTTATTGTGTGTATGTTGATTTTAATTAGACGTTGATTTGCTTGGGAATTACGAGGAGAATTTCCAAGACAAGACTTAGCTCTGCACTAGGATCAAGAACTCTTTGAAGGCAAGTTATGCTTTGACCATGTCGCTCCTAAATTTTGAAATATATTTTATTTTAAACTATGCATGCTAATTCAACTCAAAATGGACTTAAATATTTTGGGTGAATTAGCTAATTAACCTAATTGTTATTACCTCCTTGTTAATAATATTTGTATGCCATGATTCCTTTGATAACCTAGGATTGGTAATATTAGTTGGTTGTTAATAGTGTGCCAACACGGGAGGCTAGACCGTAAATAGTTGCTTAGCCATGCTTATAACGTGAACAATTCTGTTTGGATTACAAAAGCAACATTGATTAAAGAATAGTGAATGCATTTTGATAAAAGGTGGAATGATGTTAGTATTGATACTGGAATGTAGAGACCTGTGTGGTTCTACATGAAGAATGATTACGGGCATGTGTTGCACCGTTAAACCACTTGGGATGAGAATTGATTTAGACTGGGGCAAGTGGACCAAGGCTTCGTACCAGGTGGGCCTGTGTGGCATTTGGTGGGTTTGAGTGTTGTGAGGGCTGTGTGCCAAAATCTGAGAGAAGAAAGTCTTGCCTTAGTCAGTTAAGGACCTTACCTTGCAAGCCTTTGACCTGAGTCTCTCGTACAACCACATGTCTGAATGGGAAGACCTAGTTTAGTAGGATTCTGATGTCTTACCTTTGATACCTCGGGTAAGGGCTACACGGGGTAATCAGACGGGGAGCGGGCCTGTGCTTCGCTTGGTACCCTATCCAACGGTGTTCGCCGGTCCTATACTTGCTCTGAGTGAGGGAAGTGATAGTGAAGGCAACACTTGAGAGGTTCTTAGGCTAAGATAGAAGTCTCTCAAAAACTTTGTTACTAAGTTAATCGCTTTTGTGGTGTGCGATCAGATCTTGTGGGTAAAGTGTACAATCTCAGAGAGTGTCAAAACTGCTCAATAGCCGAGTCTACTGTGATCGACAATACTCGGGATTACAACCAAGGGTAGTGTTTGAAAATAAATGGGGTGAAAGGTCAGGTGCCGTGGTTAATGATGAATGTTGATTAGGACCGTGTGTCTAAAACAATGTAGAAAACAACTTGAGACATATAATGGTTACATGCTTTTGATGCATTCAACCTAAATAGATAGTAGTTTAAAATATTGTTGCAAAAGCAAAATAACCAGTAAAGCTATTCCATTGTAACAAGCCATGCATGTAGTAATAGAACTGCATTCTGTGTATGACTTGTTGAGTACGGTGTGTACTCACCTTGCGGACAAAATTTACCGTAAGAGGAGACTACGCCGCATACGAGGAAGAGTTTGTCGAAGAGTCGGATAACTAGGGATCAAGCGTTTGTCGTGGCACCCGTGATGTGAGATGGAGCACTATGAAGATTTTTTTTCCGCCGTTGAACCTTTGTTACTTTGATTATTGTAAGCCCCGTGGGCATACTATTGTAAGGATGACCATAAGGTCGCATACTCGCTTATATAGATGTTTGAAGTACTTTAATATTATTCCGCCGTATGTTATTGGTACTTTAAACCTGTTTAGCCTGTGTGCACTAGCGCGATCCTCGACTAGTGTCAATACACAAGCGCTACTACCGACATGTGGGTCCCATCGATGACGCCACCGCCGACGTCAAGATGACATGTGGCACGATCTGGCCGTGACATGTGGCGATGAATTATCAACCGAGTGGTTGATTTAATCTCGTCCGTCCGATTTAAAATGGACGGCTAAGATCTATGCGACGCTTCGGTTTTAAACCTAACACGTGGCCTCATCTCAGCCACCGGATCTAAATCGAACTACCGGGCGCATTCGAGTGACGCCGATCGAGTCGAGGTCATACGACGCTTCGGTTCTCGTGCGACACGCGGCACAATCTCGACCGCACGCTAAATTCAACGGCGGGATTTCAACGACGCTTGGGTTCCGTGCGACACGCGTCGACTCGGGACTGGCCCGACGCACGGCGCAATCCCATCCACTCATTCAAATTCCAACGGTCCAGATTAAATCTACCATACGACAGATCGATACATGGCTAGTCTCGGCGCGAAACGTGGGTCACCACAACCATTCGCCATTGGATACAACGGCTAAAATTAACGCAGCTTTGAGCACACGTGGGCAGTCCCGATTTGGGCACGTGACGCTATCCTAACCGCACATCCACAGATCTACGGCCTAAAGTGATTCAATCTTATGCTATCAATGTAAATCTAACGGCTGTGGTTAAAGATTCTACGTGGCATGTTATGAGCTATTCGATCAAAATCTAACGGCCGGTGTTTGAAGATGAGACTCACTGCTGAGAGAAGACGTGGCGTAATCGGGGACGTTCTTGAAGATCGGACGGTTGTCGAAGCTCGGCTCAGCGGTGATGTCGCGGCGGCGTGGACCTTGACGAAGTGGAAGAAGACGACCAAGGCGACGGCGTTCCGAGGCTTCTCCGGCGACAAGGGTTGACTCCACAGACGTGTCACGGCTTGAGGATCACTCCGGTGGTCACGGCGACGGCAGAGACTTACCGGAGAGGCACAAACGCGGCGAAATTGCTACGAAACTACGACGAGCTCTAGCAGTAGCTATGGCGAGTCTCAGGAGGCGTGTAAGGTCTCAAATCGTGCGGAAAGAGGTGCTTTATACGTTGCGCCGGATGATGAAGCGGAAGAGTGATCACGACGGCGTTAATGATGAGCGTTTCTTCGATGGTAATGGCGTGGCGGTGGCGCTTCTGGAAACGGCTGGCGACGCTTCGTGGCGCAATCTCCTCCATCCACGCGGCAACGATCTGACGGTCTGGTGCGGCGAAGCGGCGCGGAGGCTTCTCAGCCGTCCAATGTGGATCAAACGGTGGAGAGACGGCGGCGTTAGGGTTCCATCACACAAGTCAGAGGATACTTTGACAAGAATGGGCTTGGCCCATTATCGCTCATTGGGTTTTTCTAGTTTTTCTAATAAAAATAATTCTAGTAATTCAATTAAATCTTTTGAGGCTTTTAAAATATCGTAAAAATTCTAGAAAAATTTAGAAAATATTTTAGAGCATTTTGGACTCAAATAAAATATTTTCATTTATATTTTGCAAAAACTTATTCATTATTTGATTAATTTACAAAGATGAGTTAAATTCCAGAAATTCCAATTAAATCCGAATAAATTCCAGAAATTCTCAAAAATTCAAAATAAATTATAAAATTCAAAATAGCCAAATTTTGGGATGTTACACCAAGTAAGTGCTATACTGTCAGGAAGTAGTAATAGAAGTAGAAGGTAGCAGTAGAGCAAAAGAAGAACATAGTCTCAGAATGTATTCTCATCATAGACTGTGGTCTCAAAAGATTTGAACTCCAGTAGCTCATGAGGAAGCGTCCTAGCTAGCTAGTATCGACATCCTCGCCACCCAACCTAGAGCCAAACCCATTTTCATCATAGACCTTACATGTAAATTTGCTTTCAAAATCAAGAACCGGTAGATCCTAGTGCAAGAAGCAAAAGAACTAAAGAAATCATAGAAAAGAACCCTTGTTCTTGGAGCTAGGGTTAGCTCTGACCCAAATCTGGGTTTGGCCAGGGACAGCTGAATGGGGGAGAGTAGAGGAGAGGGAGGCAGTAGATCGGCACCAGGGAGAAGTAGCAGTAGACGCCAAGGAAGAAGAGAGGAGGTGCCAGCTCCAGTTGGCGCAGGAGAGAGGGAGTAGCAATCGCCAGGGAAGAGAGGAGACCGGGAGTAGTATCACTCGGCAGCATCAGAGCCGAATGGCTCATCCTAGATAGTAGCCAAGTGACTAGTAGTGCTCAGCATTAGTAGTAGTAGCAATCGAATGGTTCAGTCTAGCAAGCACTTGGCTAATTAACAACTGAAGCAAATGGGTAGCAGTAGTAATGCTTGGCAGTATCAGTGCTAGCAGCTGGCCAAAAGGCCAAGTAAAGCAAAAAGGCAGCTAGATCCTTTCCAATCATATGGCCAAGTAAACAGCCAGCCAATTATGGCCGTGTCAAGCAATCCAGTAGCAGAAAGCAAAATGGTTCAATAGAAGGAATGAAAGAGCAGTAAAAATTGAAATCCATACCTACACACATGCATCATCAACATTAGTATTTGCATTAGACATATAAAGAATGTACAAATAGAAAGTAGTGCATGCATACTAATAAACGGATGTCAAAATTTGTAAAAATAGTAAATTTGGCTAATTGAGAATATTGGAAGTGCTACTCATATGTAATAAAATGCAGTAGATTAATACAACTTAATTTTCAGGCCTAGAACATAATCCACCAACTGACCAGAATTTATTTTCGAGCGAGGCCGAACCTCCAAATTCTATTCCAGGCAAGCACACGTTATCTTTGATCATTGTTCCTTAAATGTTTTACTGCTTTATGATTAAATGCCATCACTGCATTAAAATGTATGTTTTAGAATGAAAAGTATAAATTGAAGGGTGTGGGTTGTAAGAATGGATAATTGGTAGAGATTGGAAATGAATTGGTGAAATGGGTTGATGGGAATGAGTTTGATTAATGAAGGGAACGGTAATATGATGTCGGTATAATTTTTGGCTCATCCAACGAATGGAGCCGTGAGAGTGTGTTAATATAGGTAGGTAGAGGATGCCGATGAGAAGGTGCTCGCCGGTGGGGTCCTCTACAATAGGCTAGCATATAAGATTTATAACAATCTAATATGGAGAAATGAGCTGTAAATGGGTGCCAACCACAGTGTGTGAAACGGGTCAAAAAAGGTTGTTCTAGGATGGTATTAGTTTCTCCACAATGGGTAAGGTTGTATGTCGTGCTGGGAAATGCCGGTATGACCCAGGGGGACGGATTGAGAAATGTGGTTTGGGTCGGTATATTTGAAACCCGATGGGTACTGCTGGCTGGCTTGTCAGAGTACAAACTGTAACGAAGGTGGGGTAACCTAGAGTGGGTGAGCCCCATAATCATCAGTGCAGGGTGGAGAACTAATACCGGAATAGAATAAACGTTCTAGGGCATCTCTTGTGGGTGTCATTGTGGGTAAAGTGGCACAAACTTGCGCAGGGTAAAATCTTGAATTCAAGCCAGTCTTCAGGATTGGAGACTACAGAAGTCATGCTCACTATTAGTAGGGTCTTTGGAAATAGAAAACTTGCAACTCTTTAAGCAGAAGTTTATTTTCTCTAAATGGGATAATTTGGGATGAGAATGGTTGTAGGAGGAAAGGGATAGGAAACTGGGGTATTTCGGGAAATCATCTACTGCATTCATTCTTATTATGCTTGCTGAGTACCTAGTACTCACCCTTGCTAAATCTCCCCTTGCTTAGACGGTGAACTGCATGGATCGTCCTCCGAGGCCTAGGTGGAGGACTGTTCGCAGGAGTAGGATTTGCCGGAGGACAGTTATTATACTACTACTATCAGGAGGAGTAGTAGTACTAGCCGGCCTTATTCCCGTGCTAGCGAGTCAGTTGCTAGTCGTCCAGCGGGAAATAGGAGGTTTAGTTGTTCTTTTGATGTAATATGTCTTATGTAAGAACAAGGAAATGTAATATAGCCGCGTGGCTAATGGAAGAAATAAAGCTTCCTTTTGTAAGTCTCTAATTATTGTTATGTTGCAATACTCTGTATACAGTGTAGTAACTAATAAATCATTGGAATGTCCGATGTTTTGCTAGTTGCTGTGCTGAGGTCCGTATAATTAATTCTAGGTAACAGTGTTTACCACAGGTTAATTATGCGGGTCGCCACATCATCGCAGGAGAACCCACAAGAGATCACTTGGAAAGAATTTTTTGCTGCTTTCCGCTAGTACCATGTTCCTAAATGTGTGATATATAGAAGTGTGAAGTTGCTGAGCATGTTGCCTTGTGTGATATATGCCAGAGAGTGAAAGCAATGCATCAAAGTCCAGCAGGTTTGTTGCAATCTTTAAAAGTGCCTAAATAGAAATGGGAGGAAATTGGTATGGATTTTATGACCGGTTTACCCAGGACTCAAAGTGGTTATGATTCTATGTGGGTCATAATTGATCGTTTGACTAAAGTCGCACATTTTATACCAGTGAAGACCACCTACTCAGGAGATCGCTTGGCGGAGTTGTACATGTCAAGAATTGTATGCTTGCATGGTGTACCGAAGAAGATAGTATCAGACAGAGGTACTCAATTTACCTTGAGATTTTGGAATAAACTGCATGAAGCAATGGGAACTTGCCTAAATTTCAATACGGCCTATCACCCTTAGATAGATGGTCAAACTGAGAGAGTCAATCAGATTTTGGAGGACATATTAAAAGCTTGTGCCCTAGCCTATGCTGCTACATGGGATAGATGCTTACCGTATGCTGAGTTCAGCTACAACAATAGTTATGAGTCCAGTTTGCAAATGTTGCCATTTGAAGCATTATATGGTCGCTCTTGTCGCACCCCACTAAATTGGAATGAGACCGGGGAAAGATTGATTTTTGGGCCAGATATTTTAAAAGAAGTCGAAAAGCAAATCACCATGATCAGAGAAAGGTTGAAGGCTGCTCAGTCAATGCAAAAGAGTTATGCTGATAATCGTCGCCGAGAGTTAAGTTTTGAGCATGAAGATTTCGTGTATCTCAGAGTAACCCCGCTCAAAGGAGTGAAAAGATTTCACGCCAAAGGAAAGCTTGCGCCAAGATATGTTGGTCCGTTCAAAATCTTGAGCTCTGGAGGAGAGGTTGCATACCAGTTGCAATTGCCACAGTCATTGGCAGGAGTGCACGATGTATTCCATGTGTCTCAGTTGAAGAAGTGTCTTCGAGTGCCCGCAGAGCAAACACCATTGGAGTCAATTGAATTGCAGGAGAATCTAACCTACAAGGAGTAACCAATCAAGATTCTGGATGTAGCTGATCAAAGAACATGGAATAAGTCAGTGCAATGGAGCAATCATTCACAGACCGAGGCCACATGGGAGTGAGAAGAGGATCTGAAGTCAGAGTTTTCGAACCTATTCCTTAGTTAGCTCTGAATCTTAGGGTCGAGATTTCATTATGGGGGGAGGTTTGTAACATCCCAAATTTTGCTTTTTCTGGATTTATTGTGCTTTTCTCTTTTATTTGAATTTTCTAAGATTTTATTTAATTCTTTTTGCATTTATTAGAATAGGCCATTTGCCATATTTTATTTATTCTATGCAAGTTATTGTTGATATTTTGCTGGAAATATCTTATTTGGGTTCTAAATATCTTAAAGTATTTTTTGGAATTTTTCTAGATTTTCTTGCTATTTATTTTGGCTTTATTTATTTTCCTGATTTCGTTATTCAAAAATAAATTAAAAATCCCTTAAATAGTGTTTGGGCCGAAACCCAGCTGGTTTGGCCCATTTCTACACAAAGCCCATTCACCGCCTCCGTCGAAACCCTAACCCCGACACCGTTCGATCTGGATCAGATGCTCATCGTTATGCCGCGTCACTGCTTGCTCGTGCGCCATCGATCTGTCACCGCTTGGACGTCTGCGATGCTGCCACATCGCCCTAACCGAATCTCCACTGGACTTTGCCATTGCCACCTTACCAGTCGCGGTTTCCTCGCCCGACACGCCTCCCTAGATCCTTATTTAAGACGCTGCCGCCGCCATCGTGCTCCTCACCTCGCGCTGCACCTGCTGACCAAGTCTCACCATTGGAGCTGCCACCGTTTGTCCATGCGAGCTCGCCGAAGTCCTCAAACCGTTCCGTCACTCGTTCCGCCGCCGTCGTTCCACTTCCACCGTTGCCGAGGTCACCGGAGTAACGCCCGCACCGAGTCGCATCGAACGTGCCATTCCTCGTCGCCAGAGCCGCCCTCTAGCACCGTTTCCATGGTCATCTTCCCTAGCTCCAGTGAATCTACTCTGCTGTGCCATCGCCGCTGATTCAAGCTTCGTCCGTCGTCTGATCTTCATCTAACGCCCGCGATCGATCCACGTTGCTAAACAATAGTAAACCGCTCCTTCACCCCTCACCATTGGATTTCAATCGTATGGTGTAGATTGCATCGTGTATAATCGTGTTAGCTCTGATCTCAACCGTTAGATCCTAATCATAGGGTTCTAGTTGCGTCGTGTTGCATTGTCGTTGTCAGCAGTTGGATCCGCATTGGTCATTTCCGATTGTGTCGCGTGTTGCACCATCGCTTCGCCTGCCATCGCCGTCCGATCTGGATCTAGCGGTCGTAGTGTAGCCACACGTCGAGCCCACAGTAAGCCAGAGCCGCTTCGCATCAGTTAATCTCAACCGTTCATTTTGAATCGGACGGATAAGATCACGCCAAGTTTCCGCTAGTCGTGTAGCGCCACGTGTCGCACTGTGATTGGGCCGCGTGCCGCCACTGACACCATGGCTTGCATCATCTAGCGCATGGGCACAGTGCTGCCGGTCCACGGTGGACCAAGGCCAAGCCGTCGACTGAGTCCGTGTCGGGTGTTGTCAGCAGTGATGTCATAATTAATTTCTAGTAGAAAAATATTTTGGTCGAAATTAAAAATCTATGCTGATGTCAGCATGATGTCATAAACATGAATTTCCCGTATAAATTAATTCGGATAAATCAGAATTTCTGATTTTTGTATTTTTTTCCATTTATTTTAATCTTTGAAAGGCTATATCTTTTGCATCCTAACTCCGATTGAGGGGATTCCAGTCTCTAAAAAATTGTAAAATCATGCTCTATTGTTGGTAATTTTATTTAATTTTTGGAGTTGATTTTGCTATCTATTTTGGCTATTTATTGCTTTCTCTCTCGTTACGCATAGACATTGAGTTGCCCGTTGAGTTTGTCGTCGAGGAGCTAGTGCTTGACCAAGTTTCAGAGCAGGATCTAGAACTTTTTGAAGGCAAGTCGTGCTTTGATCATGTTGAACCTATATTTTAATTATTATATTGTTTCAATGTATTGCATGGGTATTTCAATTATCTATTGTTTTCCATATGTTGGGAGTAGCTAATCACCTACTTGAATTACATCCACCTTGCCATGTCATATGTCATAACTCATTTGTCACTCTAGAATGGTTTAATGTTAATTGGTAGCTATAATTACCAATGTGGGTAGTTAGAATGCAAGTAGTATGCTTAGCCATGCAACAAGTCATTATTTTATGTGCAAATGATTAATCTTGCTTAATGAGCGGTGCTACTCCGATGAGCTCGATCTCGGTGACAGCAATAGCTCGGGTGAGGGTAGATGGGGCGACAGGTGTGGCAAAAGACGACGCATGCAATGCGAGGTCTCCCCAGGGCTTTTATAGCCTCGGGAGGCTGCTATGACCCGGACTTTGAGAACAACGGTGTGTACCAAGTAGAGACTACGGTGGTTAGGGTTAGAGTTTACTCGAGCGGTGGTGCGACGCGGCTGCATCCCAGCCATTCTTGTGTCATCCATCCAACGGACTATGCGGCATGGGCAACACGGGCAAACCTGTAGGTTGGGCTGAGCGGAGGAAGTTGGACCGGCGGGGATGGGCCACATGGTCGAGGCGGACAAGCTAACAAAGGAGGCCTAGGCCAAACGAATAGGTACGTGACATGGTAGATTCAACCCAAGGGAATTTTCTAGAATAAAAATTGTTTTTCAAATTAGAAAATTACCAAAATTTGAATAAATCTAAATAAGTAGCAAATAAATTAAAAAATATCTCAAAATTTGAATAAATCTTTCATTTGATGTATAATTTAGTCAAATTAAATCTTTTACATAAAGAAAAATTCAAATTAAGCTTTAGTTAATTTGGAAAAAATGCAAATGGTTCATTTTAACTTTTAAACATTCTAAAACTCAAATTTTTGGGATGTTACATCCTTCCCCTTAAATGGAATCTCGACCCTAAAATTTAAGCT
This sequence comes from Guadua angustifolia, assembly GCA_036346375.1. Classification (NCBI taxonomy): domain Eukaryota; kingdom Viridiplantae; phylum Streptophyta; class Magnoliopsida; order Poales; family Poaceae; genus Guadua; species Guadua angustifolia. Next base: position 20,115,428 of record CM070501.1, read on the forward strand.
GACTAGAGAATAGGTGGGGAAGCTTGGTCTTAAGACCCTCTTCTTGCTCCCAAGTAGCTTCCTCTTCTGAATGATGGGTCTACTAAATCTTACATAAATTGATAGTCTTGCTCCTCATAGTACGTTCTGCTACATCCAAAATTTTCACTGATTGCTCCTTGTAAGTGAGATCCTCTTGCAAATCAATGGCTTCTAATGGCATCTGTTTCTTTGGCACTTGCAAACACTTCTTCAATTGTGACGCATGGAATACATCATAAATTCCAGGCAACTCAAAGTTTGTAATCAACCTTTTCTCTTCGTTCCAAGACTTTGAATAGTTCAACACATCTAGGGGCAAGTTTTTCCTTTTACTTGGAATATCATATCTTAACTCCTTTGAGAGAGTGATGACTCTAAGATAAGCATAATCATCAGGTTCAAAGCTCAAATCTTGACGATGATTATCTGCGTAGCTCTTTTGTCTAGTTTGAGCTATCTTCAACTTATCTCAAATTAGTTGAACTTGCTCTTTGGCTTTTTGCAATTTGGTAGGGCTAAACAATTGTCTTTCTCTAGTCTCCTTCCAGTTGAGAGGGCTTCTACACTTTCTTCTATATAAGGCATCAAAAGGAGACATTTGCAGGCTGGCTTGATAGCTATTATTTTAGGAAAACTCAGCATAGGGCAAACACTTGTCTCACTTAGCACCATAAGTTAAGGCACAAACTCTTAACATCTTCTTAAAAATACGATTCACATGCTTAGTCTATCCATCAGTTTGAGGGTGATAGGCAGTATTGAAATTTGAGATGGGGGCCCATGGCTTCATGCAAACTCTACCAAAAATGAGAGGTAAACTGGATTCCTCTATCTGACCTACCTCTTTGGGCACTCCGTAAAAAGTAACAATCCTTGACATATACAATTTTGCCAAATTATCTCCTGCGTAGGTAATCTTTACTGGAATGAAGTGAGCTACCTTAGTCAATTGATCCACTACTACCCAGATCGAGTCGTAATCCCCTTGGGTCCTGGGAAGTCCGGTAATGAAATCCATACCAATTTCATCCCACTTTCACTCTAGAATCTTTAATGGCTGTAGTAATCCTACTACCTCGTGTTCTCTTTGACCTTCCGATGAGACATCACAAAGAGCAACATACTCTGCGATTTCACACTTCATGCTAGGCTACCAATACCTTTCCTTAAGGTCTTGATACATCTTGATACTTCTTTGAGTAACAACACCTTAAGCTCTTTTTGATCTAGTACACAGATACGCTTCTCATACCAAACAGTACCTTATTCATCCTCAGTAAAACCTGAGGCTTTTCTTTTCTTCATATTACTCTTAATCTCTTTGATATCGGCATCATTAACATGTGCTTCTCGGATCTAATCCTCTAATGTAGGGCTTGATATCGGTGTCATCAACCTATACTTCTCCATCTGATCCTCTAATGTAGGGCCATTTCCAAAGCGGCCAAGTAACCTTCCTAAACCACTTCCACATTAAGCTTCAAGAATTCCTTGTAAAGTGTTGGCTGACTTTCCTTAATCATCAGGATGTTGCAGTAGCTCTTTCTACTCAAAGCATCAGTTACAACATTGGCTTTGCTTGGGTGATAATGAATTAAAATGTTTTAGTCCTTGATCAACTCCAACCATTTTCCTTATCTCATATTTAGATCGACTTCGATCTAAATATACTTCAAACTCTTGTGATCAATGTAAACCTTACAACAGTTACTGATGTGGTAATGACGCCAAATCTTTAAAGCATACACTATAGCTTTTAATTCCAAATCATGGATAAGGTAGTTGACCTCATGTGGCCTTAGTTGTTGCGAAGCATACGTCACAACCTTCTTTTCTTGCATTAGCACACAACCGAGTCCTTGTCGAGACGTATCACAAAATATCTCAAAATTCTTTCTTATGTCTGGCAAAATAAGCAATAGGGCAGTTGTCAAATACTTTTTTAGCTTTTAGAAACTTTGCTCACACTTTGGTGTCCAAACGAATTTCTTCTCCTGTTTCTAAGAGCTGAGTGAGCGGTCTAGCTTTTCTGAAAATCCTTGTATGAAACGAAGATAATATCCCGCTAGTCCAAGAAATCTTTAGACTTAGGGTATTGTCTTGGGTAACTCCCAACCGAGCACATCTTGTACCTTACCAGGGTCAACATCGACTCCTTCTGTTGATGATGTCCTAGGAAAGCAACTTTTTTCATATAGAACTCACATTTGCTGAACTTAGTGTAGAGTTGGTTTTCTCTTAGCTTTGCCAAAACTAGGGGCAAGTGACCCTCATGTTCTTCTTCACTTTTGCAGTAGACCAGAATATCATCAATGAAGATAATAACAAACTTATCAAAGATGATTTCATTACAAAAAGACAAAAAAGTACGAAAAAAGTGCACTGAGCCAAATAGGCAAAAGATTCTTGCTTGGCTTTTCCGAAAAGCTACTTCTCGAGTAAAGGTGGGCACTTGTCATGAAATGGGCCGTACTGTGCTGGTACAATACTGTAGCATAGGCCGTGCTGGACTCGAGAATCGGGCACGATGGGTGGCACAGAGCACGCTGTAGCACAGCGGCTATGCCGCAGGACTCACGGTATGGCATGCTGACCGTGGTAGGGAGGTGGGGCATTGGGGTGTGGGGGAGAGGAGGGGGGTTTACTTGCCGAGGCCCTGATGCCTTGGCTCCCCACCATGCCACATCTGTCATGGCCGCACCTTCGCTCCACTCTATTGTACCTCCTTGCGGTCTCTACTCCACCTTGCCATGCGGCCTCGGCGCCTTCGCCACCTCCCGCCATGGTCGTGCGCCCGCGCCTTAGCCTCTCTTTTGAATCATGTATATGTGGAAACCTCCTTCGGTGAGGACAAGCACGCGACAACGGGCCAGAGAATGGCCCTCCCAATCTTGGAGAGGTTGTGACGAAGTCAACGAAGAGAAACACACAGACGAGCCCGATGACCCAGGGCATGACGAAGAAGCTCAGCATGAAGATCACTGATCCATAGAGCATGAGCGCTATTGATGCAACCAGTAGTATGGATGTCACACCCACCGTCGACACCTGAGAGAAACATGCAAGAGAGGATAGAGTTGAGAGAGTGTGAGATGGTGTCTCTCTCAACCGTCTCTCTCTCTCAACTCTCTCTCACCTGTCTTTCTCAATCTCTCCCTCACCTGTCTTTCTCAATTTCTCTCACCTGTCTTCCACACTCTCTCTCTCTCGCCCATTGCACTCTCTCTCGCTCATGCTCAGCATATCTCCTTCACTCTCTGTAACGATTGAAGAATAAATAAATTTTAGTTCTTTTTTCATAATATTTATATTCACTGCCTCAACTCTATGCATCTTCAACTTTTTTTTCTTTTGTTGCAACAGTGCAAATAGACCGGACTTGAACCGACACAGCACGAAGTAGACACGAGCGTAAATGTGCGTGCATAGGCTCACCAAAGGTGAGCCGGACAGACACGGTACAACACGATGGACATAACGAATCATTACGATCCGATACAATTCAGATACAAAACACGATAGACCTGTACCAAGCCCGACGCAACTCCCACCTCTATTCTCGAGCTAGCCAGCTACACGCTGCTTTCGGAGAAAGGAGAGCCCGAAAAGGGCCTCAGCCTTTGCGTCCATGGTATGCGCGGGAATCTCCCGCTCCTCGTCGCCGCCGCCGCCGCCACCGATGGCACCGCGCTCCCTCTCACCCGCACGAAGCAACTCCACGCGCGCCTCCTCGTCGCCTCCTCTGCCGTCCCCGACGACCACCTCCTCCTCCTCCTCCGCTCCTACGCCGCGCGCGGCGACCTCGCCTCCGCCCACTGCCTGCTCGACAGAACGCCCCGCCCGGCCTCGCCGCTCCTCTACAACGCCCTCATCCGCGCGCACGCCCGCCGCCTCGACCTCCCATCCGCGCTCGCACTCTTCGCCCGCATGCGCCGCTCCGCCACGCCGCCCGACGCACACACCTTCGCCTGCGTCCTCCGATCCTGCGCCGACTGTTCGCGCCCCAACGCAGCCAAGATTGTACATGGCGTGGCGGTGTCTTCCGGCGTGCCTTCCCATCCAATTGTTGGGAGCGCGCTCGTCAGTGCGTATTCGAAGCTCGGGCTCGTGGACGACGCCCGCCACGTGTTCGATGGAGTGCGTGAGCCGGACGTGGTTCTCCGGAACCCATGATGTCTGGGTATGGGTACCGGGGAATGTGGAACGACGGGCTTGAGCTGTTTTCTGCAACTAGGAGAGCCGGGGAGCAGCTGGATGGGTACTCAATGGTTGGCTTGGTCTCGTCCTTCTGGAATCCAGAAGCACTTGCTTTCGGTCAAGCTGTTCATGGAGTTTGTATCAAGGGAGGTTATGATTCCGGACACCACGTGAGAAGCGCACTTGTTAGCATGTATTTCAGATGCGGGTGCATGGAATCTGGCCAAACACTGTTTGGTAATTTGCTGGATGCGGATTTGGTTACATGGTCTTCACTAATTACAGGGCTATTGCAAAGTGGCAAGTACGAGGAGTCATTTGATTTGTTTCGAAAAATGTGCTACTCTGGCAGGAAGCCGGACAGCATCCTGCTTGCTAGTGTTCTCTCGGCATGTGCTTCTACCGCAACTATCAGCTGTAGCATGGAGATCCATTGTTATGCAGTCAGGCTTGGAGCTAATAAGGACGTCAGAGTCTCGTCTTCACTAATCGATGCTTACGCAAAATGTGGTTTTGCTGAGCTCGGATATTGGGTGTTTTGCCAAATGCCTAGTAAGAACTCTGTCATGTATAATACAATCATATCAAACCTTGGTTCTCACGGGTTTGCATTGAAGGCCATTGAAGTCCTTGATGAGATGGTTCATGACAAGCTCAGCCCTGACAGTGCTACCTTCTCTGCTTTACTTGCTGCTTGTTGTCATGTGGGACTCTTAGACGAGGGATGGAAGTTGTTTAGGAGAATGAGAGATGAGTTCCGCATAATGGTTAAAATGGAGCATTATGTGTACATGGTGAGGCTTCTTGCAGCATTTGGCCAGCTGAAGGAGGCGTATGATCTTATACAGACAATGTCAATACCACCAGATTGTGGTGTGTGGGGTGCATTGCTTTGGGGTTGTTGTGTTCATCGTGATTCCAGCCTTGGTAGGGTCGTTGCTGGAAAGCTATCTGAGTTCTATCCAGACAAGGCTGCTTACAGGATCATGCTTTCGAACCTATATGCATCACAGGAGATGTGGTGGGATGCTGAAGAGGTCAGGGCTGAGTTGTCGAAAGAATATATGTACAAGAAAACAGGGATCAGTTATGCTGTTGGCAAGTAAGGAAATGATGGTTGGGCATCCATCATGCCAGATATCATGTACGTATGAACTCTATTGTTAGGGTCTGATGGAAATGAAATATTTGGAAATTCCTTGAATCTTTATATTTGTTCAATTTACCTTTCAGCATATATTCTTTTCTTGTTGTTTTGTTATTTGTGTTGCATTATTTCTGCTGTTGCTGTGTATAAAAGTTCAGTGTGCACCCATGAAATGTTGTGTTGTTAATTGTTGTCTTGCTAATGTTTTGGACTAGTCTAAAGTTTAGAACAATAATAGCTGAAGCGAACTTTATATGACTCCTGCATTTTTCTTGCCTGGTTCATCTGGTTGCATCTCCTTGTACCTCCATAAAGTTGTCATGCAAACAACTTATTGCCCATTGTTGCTGCTACTCTAGAGTGCTATATAAAGATCACTACTTTGCCAATAAGTCTGTTACTTGTATGCCGCTTTCTTCTACCAAACTCCATTGACGGCATAACAGCCCCTTGTTTGTTATTTGAAGCTCACCGACCAAATCAATTAAACCATTTCTGCTAGTCTAAGTCAAGCAGTTTTACTTTTTATTTAAAAAAACAAGGGCTGGAGCTCTGCCTCATTGCATTGATAGAAAAGGGGAATACAACAGCAACCGAAATGGGTAAAGACACCAAATAAACACCGAAACAACAAAAGCGACAACACCTACAAGCACCTGAAGACACCACAAAGCACCTACTCTAATCCAAGGAAAAGGACATCAAAAAAAAGGAAAGGCCAACACCACAATATCTGAGTTTTACTGTATTTTTATTAATGCTACCCTGTTTAATGCAAAGTATATCTAGAGTGGACAAAAGAATTACTGTAACATATCATTCTAATACTTAAGGTATACTGATGTTACATTATTTTTTTAAGAAAAGCTACATATTACGTGCCAAATGATATCCTTAAAAGCGCAGCCTCTCCCATCATTTTAAGGTTTTGGGGTCACATATAGGGATGAAAACGGAACGGAAATTTTCCGACCGTTCCGAAGGAAAACGGAAACGGAAGCTGTTTTTCGGAAACGGAAACGGAAAGTATCGGAACGGAAATGGAAACGGTAATTTTTTTTCGGAAACGGAAACGGAAACGGGAGAGTTAATTCCGACGGAAACGGAAACGGAACGGAAATTCCGTATGTTTCTATTCGGAATTTCCGAAAGGCTGAGCGTAGGCGCGTAGCAACTAGCAAGCCAATCCCCGTCCGATTCCGGCCCACCCAAAAGGCCCAACTACCAAGCGGCACTGTCGTCCAAACACCAAACCCTAGCTCAGCCCTCAGACTCATTTGCCATTTGCCAAACACATTCACGAGCAAAACCAGATTGCCCCGGCGCCGGCGATTTAGCCTCCAAGTCACGCCAACAAGGCCACGCCCAGTCGTCGCGACGGAGATTCTCCACACAGCACAGCAATCGCCGCTTCGGCGCCCGTGATGGGACATCCTCCACCGGCTGCGCCGCGCCTGTGCCCACAACGGAGATCTCCACGGCAAGGCCCATGCGGCTACCACGACGGAGATCCTCCACCGTTGCGCCACGCCACCGCCTCGGCGCCCATGACGGAGATCCTCCACCGAGCTGCACCAGATCGAAGCTTCCATCAAGGCTACACCAGATTGTACTGAAGTTTGTGCAATTTAGTAGTTAACCACATCGACATTGATAGGAAAAACATATTGCTCAGATATGTATGTTGCGGAGTACTAATACTAAGTTCCTTTTATTTTTCTTTGCATTTTCTCAGTTCGTTGTGTTCCCTAAACTATCTATAATCATGTATATTAGTACATGTATGTTGCGCTTAGATAAATTTTGGTAGCCTTCGTATCATCAGGAAAATTTGGATAAATTGAAGAACACAGGAGAAAAGTTACAATAGGAAGATTTCTTGAAGTTCCTTTTCGATGAACCGGAAGATTTCTTGTAGGTGTTAAGGGCAAATAGTTGTTTGGTTCAAGTAATATGTCTAAGTACCATGGGCCGCAATTATATGTCTGGTGTGAAACTTTCAGCATATAGACGCTAACAGGAATTATGCTTTTCTACTAGAGACTATCTGTCAGTGCTTTTATGTTTTGCTGCATTGGGGTGGGCGGTCTGGAATGTGAGAAACAAAATTGTGAGCCAACCCATTGATGTTCTTTTCAAAATTGTGAGGTCTGGAATGTGGGCGGTCTGGAACATATCAAGTTTCTGGAAGTTTGTTGGTCTGATAGCATGGTGAGGTGGTATGGTCTGTTTGAAGTTTCTGTAGTTTGTCCTGAAAGCTCGAGTGTCTGGAAGCTTTTCTGTTTGAAGTTTCTGGCAGTGGTAAGCTTCTTTCTTCTCTTTTCCTCTCGTTTCTGTACTGAGTTTGGGTGACAAAATGAGTACCATATTACTAGCAAGGCATAAGGTACTTGGATTATTTAACTGAACATTTTTTACCCAAGTAGTTAAGTTCTTGCGGACAAATAGTAATGCAGAATAACAGAAATTATCTATGGCATATTGGTATTGTTCAATTTTCTGAAGAGTTTGAAAGATGCTGTATTTGATTCACTAATTTTTCTCTGAAAGTGTGAATTCCATATTTCTCTACTGCAAATGCCATCATCATTAGTATTGCTTCTCGACCAAGTCCCTTTCCACGGCTGTAAAAGGAAACAACAGAAGTGTCAGTAAAATGACCAAATAGCATTTAGCAACTCAGCCATCCGTTTTATCGGGTTGCTTGGAGACCAGAGTTTATGCTTTATTGGAGACTAGATTTTATGCCTTCTTGGGGATCAAATAATAGATTAATTATTAGTTGTTAGAATCTTGATGTTTTTTGTATGCTTTGACCTGTTGTCTTTATTTGATTTGAAGGAGGCCATTTGACTGTATTATACCAATCCTGATCAACCATCAAGATGTTCTTTGTAACTTTGAATAGATCATGTACTACATTCTTGTGAAATTTTCCATTTCGCTTCCAGATCCGCCTCCGCCTCCGCTCCGCTTCGCTTCCGTCACTATCCGCTTCCAGATCCGCTTCCGGAGTTTCCGATTTCGCTTCCGCATCGTAAAAAGTATGGAAATGGAAACGAACAGATATTTACCGACCGTCTGCTCCGCTTTTCACCCCTAGTCACATATCTGTTCTTAATGCTTAGTTGATGAAGTTGAAGAGTGCAAACTAGTCAACTATAGTAAAGATGTGGGTGAGATGTTATTTCCTGTATCATAGCCAAAGAAAAAAAACTGGTAATTTTTCCTAAATTGATCAACTTACCCAAATTCTTGATTGTTACATAGGACAAAGAAATCCAAAATGCTGTCCAACTGCAGATTAAAAGGGAGTGGAAAATCATAACAATTGTCATTCCATTTTTGTTGTATCTTAAGAATGGTGTGGTAGTTCTAGTACCAAATAAATAACTTCGATAGTTCTAGTACATAACAAATATGTAACATTCTAAAATTTGCATACTTTTGTTTAAAGCAATTAAATCTGAATTTATGAGAATTCTCCTAAATTTTCTGGATTTTATAAATGCTTTTCCTATTTTCCAGATTTATAAAATAATTTACTGTAGAAAAATAAAACTCCCATATTTTCTAAAATAATTTTATTAAGTCCAAAATATCCTATAGTATTTTTGAGAATTTTTTCAGAATTTTTAACACTATTTTCTATTTTATAAAAACGTTATTATTTAGCAATCAAAATTAATTCGAAAAAAGAAAAACTCCTCCTGACAGTGGTACCGGACTGCCACGAATACAGACCAGTGGGTAGCTGCTCCTCTATCACATCTATTGCTTGGCTTTGAATATTTGGAATCACATCAAATCTTTCATCAACTCTTTCCAAAATTATGCCAAATTGATCCCCGGACTCTCCTCTTTCCATTCCCTCGTCAACTCCAAATTTGGTACCCAAATTTTACGTTCTTTTCTCTGTTCTAAATCAATTCCAAATTAGTTTTCATGTATTCTCTTACTCCTCTTGGTTATAAAAGCCACCTTCAGGGTCCCTTCTTCCTCCACAACATATTGCATAGCTCCCCAAAGCTTCTCCCGTGCCCTAGCCACGGGATTTTGCAAGGTTTCGAATCCGTATCTCCAAAATCCGACCATGCAAGCTCACCATCGCACCGGAGCTCCTTCCTCATTTCCAACTGTGTCACCGGGTGTGCTTCGACCCTAGGAAACTTTCCGTTCAAATCAATTTGGGTTTTGATGCATTCGACGCCGAAAAATTTCTTGATTTGTGTCACCTGCCACCGTCCCTTCCCTGCCGGATTCTGCTGTTGGCCGACCGCATCCGATCCCACCGTCGCCAGACTCCCTGCGTCACCGGCCGTCCTGTGCGCGCTACTGCTGGAAGGCGTTGTGCCCTGGCCGCCCCTCCCTATGCACGGCAGGCTCTCTGTCGACTCCTGCGCATGTGAACAGTACCACACAGTAAAAAATAAAAATCCATCTATGTTTTTATGTGATTTTAATCTTCTAGGAGCTCATTCTCCTCCGTTCGAACTCAGAATTAAGTGATTCAAATTTCTAAATTGATCTAAAATTAAACTATACCTTTTAGTACCATTATTAATTTTTAAATTTTATTTGTATTTCTTTTATTTATTTGCATTCGCTTTCGCGTGTAGACAACGTAATCGGAGAAGTCCCGCGAAACCAACAAGAGATAGAACCAACACATTCAACGAGGGTGTCGGCGTATTCCGCCTGACAGGCCCGTGATCTACAGACCGCCTCGATTCTATCTCGTATCCGCAGATTTTTCTTAGGACCCGAGATGGCGCTTAATCTTGTCCCTTCGCGAACCGTCGGTGCGGGTGATGCTTATATAGATACATCTGTACCAAGCGGTTTACGCCTTCTGCTTTCTTGCACATCTCAACTTTCGCTTTTTCATCTTCCTTGCCCAAAGCCTTTCGTCTTCTTCGTCTCCATGGCAGCTTCCATCCCTACTTCCATCATGACTCGCCACGGTGAAGAGGATGGCCATCCTCGCCACGGAGGGCACTCGCGCTCGGGCGGGACCGCCACGCCATGTGCCTTTCCGACGAGATCATCCTCCACACTGGCGATGATGGCGGCTCTGCTCCGCCGTTCTCCGACTTCTTTCTCACCGCCCTCCATTTCTATGGAATCCATCACCTTTACCTCACCCCCAACTCCATTGTCTCCTTTCCATCTTCGCACACCTCTGCGGAAATGTTCATGGGGTGATGCCAATCTCCTCTTTTTCGCCACTTCTACATTCTTCCGCCTCCCACGACAACGGCGAGGGGAGTCGCTATTTCCACCTTCGGACGGATGGTCTCCGCTACATTGCCTTCCAAATTCCAGTCCAATTGAAGGCATGGCGCAGCGATCGGTCAGACATCAACGATGACAATGAGTCGACGCTACCGAGGTGCTCGCCAAGCAATGAGGCCTCCGGAATCGGAACTCACGGCCGAGGAGACGGCGGAGTTTCGCGATGGCGTGCCCGCGGAACAGATTATGGACGCCGGATTATCCGGCGGCCGGTGGCTCGGGAATTTTGTCCCGGAGGATCAGCCCTCCATCGCCGCACTCCGCCTCGCATGGCAATATACAGCGACGCATTTACATGACACGACGCGGGCCGTGACGTAAGTCTCGCCTTTAGCTTTTTCTTGCGACATGTTTCTTTCGCGGCTCCTACCAACCGCAATATTCTTTGTTTTTGCCAGCGCGAAACTTGAGGAGCTCGGATCGACAGTGGCTTGCGCGCCATCGCACCAATTCGAGCGGCTCACCTTCCGGCATGCTCTCCGCCGCCGATTTGGAGCACGCGAGCGCCTGGCGGTCGTCAGCTACTCCGCGATGGACTCCACGGACATGTCAGGTGCCGCCACGTCTGCCGGTGATTAGGGACACGACCACCGCCAATGACACGCCACGGCAAACGGCCACTTGCCCCGACGCCACGCTCGACCCCAAGAGGGCCCGCCACGACCAAACCATCGCCGCTTAGCTCGACGCAAGCGGCATCTCTTGTAGGGCGGCGACGCAGACCGCTTCAACCATGACTTCACCTCCGCGCGCGTGCCGCTCGCGGGCGCCAGTCCGTTTTTCACCGACGTTTCTTCGGGCGCCGCTCGACGATCGCAAGGCGCTAACACCTTCGCCACGGTGTTTAGGCCACCACCCAACAGGGTGGCCTCACACTCCCGATGGCCGGTCTTAGCTTGAGGGTGCCGCCAAGGGTGGCCCCTTAGGACGCGCCAAGGGCGCAGACGCCTCAGCGCACCACCGGCAATGGACGCTCGCCAGTGCCTCCCACGGCCGCAGAAGGGTCAAGAGGGCGACCAAGACTGCCGGCTGGACACTCGCCTCCAACACCGCCATCGCCTCCTTGCCACAACTGCAGTATGGCGCCGACGCCTGGGCCGGTTGGCCTCCGTGAGCGGCGAGTTGGAGCGGGAGAGGGAGAGGGCGGCAATGAGTTGGCGAGAGAGGGGCCAACATGGCCGCCATGCGCAAAGCGGGCAGAGGGTCAAGAGCTGCAAAGAGGACCGAGGCGGCATCAAGAACTCGGAGCTCGAATCCTTCCGCCGCGTAATAACTGCTATTATGCTCAAGAAGGCCTTCAACAAGCACGGAAAAGGTGCTCGAGCCTTGGGGTGGCGCCAACGCGCCGAGGATTCCGCTTCGCTTGCCCACGCGACCAACCAGCCGCGGAGGCACTCGGATCGCTTCGCTGCTTCGCCGCCGCTTCCGCCAGAGAGGACGGCGGTCGCGATCATGGCTGCGACCTACACGCTGCTCGCCAGACAACCGCGACGCCGCCGATCCAATGGCGCGTGACGGCCGTATTGAAGGAGACGCGCGCAGCGGAGGCGCTGTGCACGCGTCAACACGCGGGTCGGATGTCGCAGGGAGCAACGGCCATGGACGTTTCCACCCATCGCCGTGGAAGGCGATGAGGGCGGCGACCTTGACTTCGGCGACGACGAGTGAAGGCCGGCAACCTTTTTTCTTTTTTGCTTTTATTTCCTTTTGTTGATCCGCTCGCATGCATGAACACTTGGGTAGGATTCAAAGAAATGGATATTTCTGGTTAATGTTACTCAGATGCTTATCTGCTTTTGTATGATCGAAGTTCGCCGGATCGAATCATTAGGGCGCCGCTTTTAACTTAGTTGGAACGCTGAGGAACGCTCCGCTAGGTGGCGCTCCGGTCCCGCCAAAGAATTATGCGCGCTGTTACGACACAAGTAGAGATCATGCAAGCCATACAGACTTAGGCGAAATGACATTGAGTTTAACAGAGATGTAAGACGAGCCAGTCTTAGCATCAGCGCTACGCGGATTGTCGCCGATTCAAATTCTTTCGAACTTAAACCCCGATGATCGCTCGAAACGCTACGCAGCAGTAATGTGGCGAGGCAACAAACTTCCGGGAGTGTATCTAGGCCGGCGGTGCTCAACGGTGACAACCAGCGGTGCTTCAGAGAGCCAACCCGAGGCGTGCGAGCCGTGTTTGAGTACCGTGCCTAACTTACACCCCGGTCACTTGGCCACGCCGAACGTTAACACTTAGCACATTTCTTTTTATCATGAGGGGCCGTCGATTTTTGGCATTCGCGACAATTACACGTAGTTTGACCCGTCTTAGTGTAAGCACACAAGGAGTTGGCCGAAAATACGGCATGAAGCACTTATCTTACTTTATATGCCGTTGGCTTACCATTGCGCGCTGGGCGACCACCTTCGGGCGCCGGGCGACCACCCTTCTCGAGCGCCATGATCAAGGAGGTGCCGGAGCCTTTCACAAGAATAAGCCGGCACTTCACAAGACAACCTCAAGGCATAGACGATCACCGTAAAGATAACCAGACGCTTGAAGGGCTCAGGCAAGGTAGGCCTAAACAGCCTAAGTCCCAAAGATGGAATGTCCTGTCCGCCTGCTTAGTTCCTAAGTCCCATGACCTTCAGAATTGAACTACGGTCTGCGGCGTCAAGCAGCGGGCTTCCAGGAGTGGTGTTGAATGGCGGTGTCATGTGACGATCAGCGTGCTTCAGGAGCCAACCCGAGGTGTGCGAGTCGCTTGAGCACCGCGCCTAACTCGCCTCACGCCTGCTTTCGCCAGCACAAAGGCCGAAAGCCATCACGGATCACCAAGGAATTAGCAAACATACGGTGCAACCGACATTCATGCGAAAAATTGCCATTCGTGGCATAAAAAGGGACAATCATGGTAAAGCAAAGGCCTTCGGCAACAACTTTACTAACCGCCAAGAGTCAGCCGACCACCTGGGGAGAGACTTACCTCATGGTCAACAGTATGAAATCATTGGTACTTACAATTTTTTAGGGATAGAATTTCCGAACAACTCTATGTTGTAGGAATTCGCCAGTTTTCTCTGCCCTCGGGCACAACCGGACCGCCTTGAAGTCGAGATATCGAGACCACTATGAAGGAGCCTCCCACCGAGGAGACAACAGTAACCCAAGATGCAATCGAATCTCAAGACAAGACCAGTCGCCCACCGCCGAGTTCGCCGGAGACCCGGTGGCGTGGTACCGAGGCTTTGCTGACACGGGCGACGCAAGGGCGGCCGATCACGCACTTCCCGCAGGAGGTTGACTTCTTCCCGCGGAGGTCTTCTTGGCCTTCTTCGTTGAATGCCGAACGCTGCGGAGAACCGAGCGACACTGGAGGGGAGAACGGCTCGCCTCGCACACCAGAAGAAAGGCGCTCACCGGTGGGTCTGACTAGGTGTGGTACGGCGACCACAAGACACCGGAGCTCCTCCGTCCACCGCTACGCCTCTTGTGGAGCCGATCAAACGCTCTTGTCTTGAGGTTCTTCAAAGACCAAGCATGCACGCTCGCTTGCCCATTACTCATGGGTGGGCCACCGGTTAAGCATACCTTGGTGCCCATTTCATCGCAGAACTCTGTGAAAGCCGCGACCGTGAATCGAGTCCCGTTGTCGGTGATGATGCGGTTATGACTCCAAACGGGTAAAGATCCCGCCAAGATAAACTTGAGGGCGGCAAAGAACCGTGATGGCGCTGACCGCCGGCTTCAACCCACTTCGTGAACTTGTCAACGGCGCATTTAAGAGGTGGGTGAAGCCCTCAGAGTTCGCTGAACGACCAGATATCCAAATTTCTGCACCACAAACGCCAGAGAGCGGATTGTTTGCAGAGCTTGGGCCGGTTTGTGGATTTGCTCGGCGAAGAACCGACAAGCCGATGTCCTCACCAACAAGCAAGCATCCCGGAGGGCGAGGCCAATAAAATCCTCGGCGAACGCTTTGCCAACCAAATGTTTCGGGACATATGGCTCCCTTTGCACGCCCATGGATATCGAGAGCAAGCCGCTCCCTCTTCCCGAAAGTGATGCACTTCAAGAGAACTCCGCTCGCTATGGCGATATAGGTCCCCACCTACCGTAGTATAGCACTTGGCCTTACGTGCAATCTTCTCACCGAGGCATCATCGTCGGGGACCACTTGGTCGCAGCAGAAGGCTAGGATAGGATCCATCCACCGATCTTCTCGCCAAGCGTGGCGACCACTCCTGCTCGCCTGCACTCACTGGGCCAAGTTTTCGGTGCCGCATTGGCAAGACCGCCGCTCCTCTCCTGCACTGGGCCGAGGGCACGCTGCCTTCTCCTCGAATCGGAGGCGCGGCACGCACCGCTTCCCCACCGAGCCGAGGTCGAACGGTCTTGCCGCCCCCGCTTGAACCGGGTCGCGACACGACACCATCATCCCCACTGGACCGGGTTATGGCGGACGGTCGCGATAGCCTTTCTTCGAAGACCCCGACCGGAACAGACGCTCTTGAGGACGCGAGCTGCGAAAGCCCGTCCGCAAGGTGGTTGTCGCGTCGGGGGATATGAATATACCCCAGCCCTTCAAAGCGACATTCCATTCTTCGACCTTCGCCAAGCACGCCGCCATGGTGGGGTCGGAACACCAAACTCCTTCCGCGCTTGATTGATGAATAGCAGGAGTCACCCTTGACTTGAGACGCCGAATGCCCAACGCCGAAAGCGATGCGCACCGCCAAAGCAGCCTTCAGATTCAGCTATGTTGTTCGTGGCCTTGAAGTCGAGGGCGACTACATACCGGAGGATGTCGCGGCCGGGAGACCAGACAACCCACCACCGCGCCTTCCAAACGAACGAGCCATCGAAGAATAAGGTCCAGGAGAAGGCGCGCACTTCTTCGCTTCAGAGTGGCGGAGTCCACTGGCGATTTAACTCCGCCACCGACTCTTGATGGCGCGGGGTACAAATTTGAGATTGAATTTCACCCACCGACCATTTAGCACTGACCTCTCGCTTCACTTGCCAGAAGGATCTTCGCAGAGGGTAGGCCGTGACCACGTAATTTCCGCGCCTTGAAATAATGCCGCAGCTTCCCGACGCCACCAGATCACAGACAAAGATCTTCTCGAGCTTATGGGTATCGGGTTTTTGCTTCAGGCAACACCTTGTCGACGAGTAGATCGCTTCGACACCTTCACTCTCGCAACCAGACGACGCTCACCACCTCAGGAGTGGCAGCTATGTACAGGAGCAACGGCTCACTCGGCGTGGGAGAGACCAGCACCGGGGGAGAGGACAGGTATCACTTTAAATCTTCAAAAGCCTTCTGGGCTTCCTCTGTCCACTCAAAATGGTTGATCTTCTTCAACAAATTGAACAGAGGCAATCTTCTTTCAACCCGCAATGAATCGCCTTAGGGAGGCCAAAGCACCGCCAGCAATCGAACTTGCTTGAGTCATACCGGCGCTTCATGTGTTCGATGGCCGCTATCTTGTCGATTGGCTTCAATACCTCTACCGACACCAGAAACCCAAAGCAACTTGCCTGAGGGCACAATCAACACGATTTTTCAAGATTGAGCTTCAAGCAATTCTTCCGAGGTTAGCAAAGGTTTCTGTGTCTTGGATCAGCTCTTCGCTTTTCTTGATCTTTACAACTAAATCATCAACGAGACCTCAAGGTTCGCCCCTATTTGGGGGCGAAAGTGATATGCATGGCACGTTGGTAAGTAGAACCGCATTCTTTAAACCAAAAGCCATTCTACATAATAGTAAACACCCGTAGGGGTTACAAAGCGCCTTCTTCATCTTCAAGCACCATGTTGATCTGGTGGTACCCGAGTACGATCCAAGAAGCACAACAACTCGACACCTACCGTGGAGTCAACAATAAGGTCGACTCGCGTAGGGTATGGATCCTTCGGCAGTGCCTTGTTGAGGTCGGTGAAGTCGACACACATGCGCCATTTCCGTTGATTTCTTGACGAGCACGTGGTTGGCAAGCCACTCAGATGAGAGACTTCGACGATCCTCAAGGCCAACAGCCTTTCTACCTCTTCCCGAATGGCATCTTAGTGTCGGACGCCGCCTCCGGACCTTCGCCGGACCGACGCTACCGGGAGCGCTGCTAATCGGTGCTCGATCACCTCGGGGACCCCAAATATGCCTGGACGGTTGCCAGCGAACACGCCGGAGTTAGATCGAGGAAGGTGACGAAGCTGCCTTCCTATTTGGCGCCGAGGTTGGCGCCAATGTTGACGGTTTCCGGGTTCGCCCACACTGTGGCGACCACCTTGACCTCACCAAAGAAGCCGGGTGAGGCGCTGGTCCGGCCCGAGGGGCTCCTCGAGGAAGTGGCGCTGGCGCCGACGCAGTGGCACCGGCCATGTCCAACAGATACTTATGGCAGCAAGCAAGGCCTCGGATTTATCCACCCGGATCGCGATGGGGCCACCGGGCCCCGACATCTTCACCACCATGTAAGCATAGTGGGTTGCCGCCATGAACTTGGCCAACGCCGGTCGGCCGAGCAAGGTATTGTAGGGGAGGTCGAAGTCGGCGACCTCAAAATCCACCATCTCAGTGCAGTAGTTGTCTTCCTTCCCTAAGGTGACGGGGAGGCACACCTGACCCATGGGCATTAAGCCAGCCTTTGGGGCTACCCCAAAGATGGGCAGAGCTGGGCGCAGATCCTACCGCGGGATCTGGAGCGCCAGGAATGCCGAAGAGGACAGGAGGTTGATGGAACTCCCTCCGCCCACCAAAGACGCTTCTAGCCATACGCTCGAATGGTGGGCGACACCACCATCGGGAGATGCCCCACCGGTGGTGCCCCTCGTGGTGGTCGGCCCGACCGAAGTGAGGGTCTGCGCCCACCACTTCAAAGATCCGACCCCCCTAGGCCCAACGCCGTGGCGCACACTTCTCTTCAACCGCTATACGTGGCGTTGAGGAAAAGGTGGATGAACCACCATGAATGTAGGCCACGACGTGGTCCGCTTGTCGAAAGCTGCAGGCAGATCTTCGCCTTGATCGCCGCCGGGCGACGCCCTTGAGCCGCTTCTCCACTATTTTGTCCACGACCGGCTGTACCGCCCGTGTCATGGGTGTTGGTCCGATGGATCGGGCAATAGAGCTCGCCTTCTTTCGTCAAGGCGGCTATTCCCACGCATCAAGGGCGGGTCATCGCACGGCCACGGCGATCATTACACCGGTCACGACGGTCGCCACGCCACCACGGCGGTTGCGCCGGCCGGTTATGATTTCATGGCATGGGTCCTCGTTGTTGCTGGGCTGCCAAGACCCGCCTGGTCTTCTGGGCTTCGCTTCGCTTCTTGCTTGAATGGTCGAACCTTTGAGGTCCCGGCCTGCCCTTGCTCTTGCCACCCTTGGGGTCCGGGTGCTGCCCTCGCTGGCGCCCGCCAAGACACTTATGTGCGAGGGAGAAGAGCTTTGAGGTGGTGCCGATAGTACGGTGGCCATCTTCCTTCATCTTGCGGTCGCAGACGCTTCTTCGAAGGCGATGACGACCGATTGCTCCGAGATGTGGGGATCGTGTTGCGGTAGTGATAAACCGCCGAATGAAGTCGCGAGCGACTCTTTTCTCGCTCCAGAGCGTGGAGGTCGCCCTCCACGCCCGGCCGCACGAGAGCCCTGAAGTTGGCGACAAAGAGGTCGCATAACTCCCCACGAAGCACCGACCGCGGAGATTTAATGTACCAAGAGCGCGTAACCCGCCAAGGCCGCTGGAAGGTAGTTGGCTATGATCTTTCAGACTCGCCACCGCCCGCACCACCGCTGTAGATCCGAGGAACTCTTCCGGATTGGTGGTGCCAGATTTTTCCACGGACGCCGGGCGGAACTCGTTCGCCACGCCACGCGGCAGCCTGGCCGGAGAAGGCTTGGCACCGACGCCATAGAGGGAGCTCCACCTGTTTCATCGGGGCCCGGCCCGAGACTGCTCCGGAGCGCGAGACTGTTTCCTTATAGAGCTCGGAGGAATGAACCTCTCCTTAGTCCGAGATCGAGAGCCATGGAGGGGCTCCCATCGCCCGAGACCACTGCTTCCGTGGCGGCGCTCGACCGGTGGCACGCAAGTGCCACCGAGATCATCGCCGCGCCAAGGGCGTTTTCATCCAAGTGTGACCGAAGGTCCCCACGGTCCCGCTGAACCGGAACCAAGGTTGCCAAGATTTTTCCTGGCTCCGCCCACCGGTCAAGCCGCTTCTTTGGGCGGTAGACGCCGAGAGCGCCAAAGACGCGCCTCAGTAACGGGCACCGACGGTGCCCGACCGGTCGGGGAGCCCTACCCGGCCGGGCCAAGATCCACGAGACCGCGATATCTCGTGATCTACGGTGGCCGGAGAATCTCGCGAACTCCACCGGAGGGTGGTCCAGAGGGCACGAACCGCTGCAGATTCTCTGGCAGAGGGCGGCCTCCATGGCTACCGACGCCGCAGGTGCTCCGCCGCTTCCAACGGAGCCACGCTGCCACCCTGCGACGGTGGGGTGAGACGGTCCTTCGACCGGAGAGATTGCCGGGACGCGTCCTGAACGCCGCTCGCCCCCGCCGCTCCTTGATGCTGAGAACCCGCCATCTTCAAACGCGCGGGCTGACTTCTTGAAGAAAGAACACCGAAACTCGCCGGGGAGTTAGCCGGGAAAACCAACCACTAGCCCCCTACCTAGCGCTTCCTATCGGCAGATTCCGCCTCGATGCACCCGTGATTTACAGACCGGGTTTGGTTCGATAGGAGGGCGTCTTCGCGGCTGGCTAACCCTAGAGGGTGAAAACCCTAGAGATTCTCACACGACGAATTCCGACGGCTATGAACTATGGATGATACAGAGATTTTACCCAGGTTCAGGCCCCCTTTGCCTTGGGTAATAGCCTTACTTCCTGCTAGATTGTTTAAAGAGTGTTTGAAACTAGTACGGTACAGAGCTTGGGAGTTACAAGTTCTTCCTTAGGCTCTCTGCAGAACTCGCTTGTTCGACTGTCAGTCCCTCTTTCCCATGCACCGTAGGGCCTTATATAGGCCCTGCTAATGGGAGTAGGTAAAGGGGGTCATCATGTCGATCCTTATACATTTATTACTCCTTCCTGTGGTCCTGCTCCTCCAAATTTCATTAAATGCCGACGATGGCCTCGCCTCGTCCCGCCTTCAAGACGTGACCTCTTTGACGGGTAGGTGAGAGGTGTTAGAGGAATGGGCTTGTTGCGTAAATCCTTGCAGCTTGATAGATCTCGACATTGCAGGCTCGCCACCGCACGGCACTGACGACAGGAAGGAGACTTCGAGGTGAAGCTACTCAAGACCACCTTTTGCCTTGCTATGGCTGGGCGAAGCAGTATGCAGGAAGAGCTTTGTGCATCGGAGAGGGTACCCCAGCGCGAAGTACGCTGACAGAGGGCAAAGTCTTTCTTGATCATGTTGATGCCAAATTTCTAAAATGCTTATGTTGTTTTAAATTATTGCATGCTTACTTTTATGCAAGGTATTTTAAATTCAGGTATAGCGTATAGTTAAATTCCATAATTGTTATGACCTTATTAGCATTGATCATGATGTACCTTTGTCACCCTAGCTGGTATTAGCTATATTATTTGATAATGATCAATAGAGTAGTACCATATGGTAGAATTGCTTAGTCCAGCTTAAATGTTTCGGTCATGCTTATCACGGCGCCGCCTAGGCGCCGACTAGGCGTCCAGTCGGCCGGCCGGACTCGCCTGGACTCGTCGCCTCGCCTGAAGCTGGCTAGGCGGCCACCTGGGCGCCCTAGCGTCGCGTTGTCCACGCCTAGGCGTCGTCCAGGTGTCTAGGCGGCCGACGAAAGCGTTTGGGTGAAGACGAGACCGGACCGGAGAATGCGAAGAAGAGACCGAAAGACTCACGGGTGAAGACGAGACCGGCCCGGAGAGGCAGAGCCGTGGAGGAAGGAACCTTAGCCACAGGGTCGTGGCCGCCAGCTAGCATTGCCTCCTGGCATGCACTTCGACCACCCAGAACCCTCCACCTCCCACTCCTCCGCCTCCCCCTCCTCTTCCGCCTCCCGCTCCTGCTCGGCGCCGATTCCTCCTCCGCCTGCTCGCTGGCGCCGACGCCCTCTCAAAGATCCCAAGACCTCCTCTCCTCTCAAGAGGATGCGGCGATGTTGCACCGAGGAGCTCACGATGCGCCGAATGGATGAGGATGGGGCGAAAGTGAAGGGTGGTTGAGGAAGAGAAGCTCGATAGCAGACGACAGACGAGGTCGCTTGGGTGGTCGTGGTGGATGGCTTGAGCTCGATAGTGAGCGAGCAAAAGAGGAGGCTAGCGATCAGGGTTCTGAAGGCATAAAATTTCGTGGGCCGCTTTGTTAATGACCAAATGGGTCACGAATGGGCCAATTGAGATTTAAAGACTGAGAGGACAAAAAGGGATTTACTGATATTGCTATATATATGTATTGGTAAAATACTAATATCAATAATTTTTTTGTCACCTAATCCTCACCTAGGCGGCCGCCTAGGCGTCCAGGCGCCCCGGAGGCGACTCGCCTCGTCGGGGTGCCGTGATAACCATGGTTTCGATATTATGCTATTAGTGGGAATCATTTCAAAACTTTGTTTAAACTCGTTTGTGAAGTGTGGCAATAGATATTGATGCTGTGATTTAAATGAAGTAAAATAGAAAAATAGTGTAGACCGGGTTGGATGGAATGTCTAGCGAGTGCAGGAAGCACGAGACCTTATAAAATGATTGTTCCACCCTAGTCAATTAGGACCAAAGCGTGTGTTACTTTGGATCGAGCATTACCGTACAACCATAAGTGTATATGGGTATGACCTGGCTAATTAATTTGTGTGTCTCATTATTAGCTTCGCCACTTAGTGGGTGTCAGATGAAGACATGCGCAAGAGAAGGCTTTTGACCAGGTAAATGGAACCTTTCAATGATGAAACCTTAGCGGGCGAGATTAATAGTGGAGTTGTATATTGTAGAGATCTTGTCATGATCTATCTGCTAACATACCAAAGAAAGTGTGTTAATTGTATGGCAACAAGAGACGATCATGTCTTATACGTAAAACTATACACACTCTGTAAAGTTAAAACTACTTGAATAGCTGTGCCCACGGTCAAGGACGGGCATGGTGTACTTTCACATTGTAGATTTTTTGGTTTTGCTTTAAATAATGGTGGTTTGGGAATCCATAAGTAGTGGAGCTTTCGGGTTATGATTTGGTAGATGGAGCCAGTCGGGTAGTTGAAACCTATTTTAGTTGTCTTACTAAATTCAATTATTGTTACTACATTTGGTCAACTGATGTTTTGCGAAATTACTAGTTGTATTTAAAGTTAAACATGGCTTTACGCTAAATGAGCCATACTAAATCTTCAATTGTTTAGCCTTGCATATAGTTATCATGTATTATGTTTTCAAGACTTGCAGAGTACATTTTGTACTCACCCATGCAACATTCCAACTTTTCATAGAGGAGTGCATGTGCAGAAGCAAAAGGTGTCTAAGACGCATACTCCAACAAATTGCCTGTTGGGCAAATAGATGGACTTATTCTGTTGCTGTTTATCTCGTTTTAAACCATGTGGCTATTTATTTGTAATTGTTAGCCACAAGGCCAGTACCTTTTGCTTAATTACTAATAATTTGATTCGTGATATGGATATGTTATCATCAACGCTTTCACTATGTGTACTAATTTGATCTTGGACTAGTGTGGTTATACATAGAGAATTCGGATTTAGAAATCCGGTCTTGACAAAATAGCTACATGAAGTTGTCAATTTAGAACTAGCAGTCAGCAAAGGTAGCTATATTAATTATCGTTGACAAAAATAGTTGGGGGTTGAGATGTAAAAATAAAAAACAAACAAGCCGGCTCGGTCTATTAAATCAATGATAGGAGACAAATATGTAATTTTCTGTATTATTGCTTGTTGCATCATCGATTAGAAATTCTTACAGTTTACCAGTGTCTTTTTTTTTTGTAAAAGTTCACAATTGTAGTATTTTTTTCCTTTTTCTTTGGTTAGGAGATACTCCTTGTTGCCTTTGTATATTATGTTCTTTTTTGCAGTAGAATTTTAGTATTTTTACTCTCTGCAGCGTAGGTGACAAATACTGATAGCACATTTTTTTATTTGTTCCCATCAGCCTTGAGTTTAATATATCAACATCCACTTTTCTGTTTCAATGACTCTTAGCAAGTAGTCTGTGTCTTGCTCTCCTTTTTGGTGCTATATTTTTTAGGTTTGGAAATATAAACCAGCTCTAAACCTTGGAACATAGGCCACATGTTGGAAGCCAAAGACAAGCTTGACTCCTTCATAGTCCACGAGATTTGCTGCAAACAGGCCAATTTGTCTAGTATTAGACTGGAGTTGGTGGACATTCAGAGAAGCACCCTAACCTGAATCTTTTATAGTCTATGATGTCATTTTCCTATGTTCCAAACCATGTAGTGCTTCAGGGAAGCGGATTTAACAAGGAACAACAGTACCAAGTTATATGACAGCGGCCCTTGCCAGGCAATTGACATATCAGGAATTACCATAGAAGCATTAGAAGCCAAAATTGGAGTATCAGATAATCTACCTCTGCAACCAAATTTCTGTTGTCTGTCCTGTTGCTCACCGTGGCCAAACATGGTTTCCTGTTCTTCCTCACCTTCTTTCTGCCGTACCTTCATACAAGCATCTCTTTGCTTGATTCACCAGAAAAAAGCTTAGCATCAGCAGCAACATGGCAACCCATGCAATGCAACGCTATCCCTCAACCCTTCATGCGGCGGCTCATACCTCTATGCCATTCCTGAAGGGCGCAACCTAGACTCTGCCTTCAATGGGGAGGACTTGCTGGTGAGAGTGCCGTGCGTGTGCTAGGCGATCGATGACGCCATGACTGCTCTCTTCCATGACACTCAGTATGCAGTGAAGTTAGGCACACGCCTAAAATGTCAATAGCAAGAATTTCAGTGGCCTCGCGATGGATGTTGGCGATGGTGATGGATTGAAAGCGGCTGGGACTACTACGGTTCACCTGCCATGCGAATGTTCCTCGACAGCATCAGAGGGGGTGTTGTCTTGGTGGAGGACGGAGATACCCTAAGCAACATTGCAAGTTAGTTTGTTCAGGTCTAGTTCAAAGGATATCTTGAACTCGAGCATCACAAATCCTGGTTTATTATGCCAGGGTGGCTATTGTTCATCCCCATGGGAGTTGCTGGATCTTCTAACAAAAGAGTCATTGGTAGGTACTTTTCAACTAACTATTGTGAAAGGTGTTTCTATGTATTCCTATTTGAAAACTGTAGATTGAAAAATTGTGTGTATCCTATTGGATCTCATACCCTTTATTTATAGCAAGAATTACAAGTGTAATGCAATTGAACTCTTATCTCTAATTTCCTAATTTATCTCTAATTTAACCGGATTCTATCTCAGATTTTATCCCAATCGGACTCTATCCCGGATTCTATGCCAACACTCACCCTCAAGATGGGCTAAAACTATCAATCATGCCCATCTTGTTATATACTGTAAAACCCTTGCTAGTATCTAAAGCAATCAACCAACTTTTCACTAGACTTAACATACTCCAACTTCAATATTCTGTCATCCAGCTTCTTCTTGATAAAGTGCCTATCGATTTCAAGATGCTTGGTACGATCATGTTGTACCGAATTATTAGCAATATTAATCGTAAATTTATTGTCACAATGCAGTACCAAGGGACCATTCCTCAACACTCGAAGTTCAGACAATAAACCCTTCATCTAAATCATCTCACTTAAGATTAACATTATTGCTCTACATTATGCCTCTGCGCTGGAGACGGTAGCACTTGGTCACCTTCCTGAAACTGCTGCTCTATAGGAACTTCATCTTGTAACTGCACTCTACCACGGCCACGACCACAACCACCTCTCCTTCCTCTGCCACGACCTCTGCCTGGGTTCTCCATCATCAGCAGAGAACAAGAAAAGCACAAGAAAAGAGGGAAAAGCAAAGATAAGAAGACAGAGAGACTAAGCAACACTCCAGACAAGAATGGGAACAACAACACAGAAAGAAACACCAACTGAAATCTCAAATAAAACCAAATAGTTTTCATAAAATGGCTGTATCACAAGTGCATAAAGTACGATACAGTCCATCACACATATTTATTAACGTTCTAACGTAGACAAAAGAAAGGAAGGTGCTACTGAAAAAAAACTAACTACTCCCTTCACCCTCCTCAGAAACACGAGGGGAAGGATCCTCTTCACTAGGCTCCTCACTGCTGACATGAACTACTCCTGTAGCCTGGGATGGACCTGGCTCTCCCAGAGCAGCCAAGCATCCCTAATAAGCCTTTGTGGAACCCTCTGAATGCTCCACCACACAGCGCACTGACTTGTGCGTAGTCATCCTGATCAATGGACCACAGCGACGCTTGACCTGCGGGGCATCTGGGGTCAACCCTCGATGTGGAAGGTCCCATCGACAGGTCAAGGGGGGTGGCGCTGTGTTTTTGTGCCTCCCCGTGATAGGAACTAGTGGAGGTGGAGAGGCTACCGCCGCAACTCCTTCACCAATAATCTCGCGTCGATCGCAGCTAGATCCTTGTATGCATCTTGCAGCTCGAGGGTCATGTGGATATAGGCCTCATCCTGCGCCTGAATGAGCGAGCCCATATGCACAACAGTAGGGTTGGACTCCAGCTGCAAGCTCCTGAACTGGTTATGACTTTCTCCTCCCCGAAAGGGAAAGAGACGGCACGTGTAGCCTCCAACTGTCGAGAAAGTCCCGCCCAACCGAATAAGGGCCTGCCTCACACGCCCCAGATGAGGCCACCGAAGCCTCACCGATCCATGGTGAAGCAAAAAGGGGCCACTCTCCTCATGACCCTTGAAGAAGATAAGGAGCTTAACTCCCCACCAGTTCATGCCGAAATGGGTCGAGGTGAGGCAGCGGTACTCTGGGCGATGAGTGAAACCCAACTCCTAGAGCATCATGGACAACTCCTCATAGAAACCGCCCTCCCTTTCGGCGTACATGATATAGAAAGGCATCTACAAAATTTTGAAATAGGATAAGGTCAGTAAAACATTTTAAATAGAATATAAGACAAGGGCAAGATGTTAAGATAGAAAAGATAGCAGCAAAGAAACTTAGAAGTTCAAAAATACATTTTTATGTAAATAATCATCCTTAAGGCTTTGCCATTCTAACTAGGTTGCATCCTACAGTCGTCATGGCTCTGATACCACCTATGTGGGCTCCCGGATCAGCTATCCGAAATCCCCTGTGTATTTCTGTACTAGTCCCAGATCAACGCTAGTACACACAGTTCACAGTGATGCATCATAACCGAACGGAACAAAACATTAAGATAAATATAAAGTACCGGCCGAAAGGCCACTTATTACAATATGAGGTCACACGACCTTAAAAGTTTACAGCAGCGGAAACATTACACAAAAGTAAAGCCAAGTAAACGTCACAGTGCATAACCGGGAACGCTACTTAGTTCTCTTGATGGTCCTCATCAAGCTCCTTAGAGTAGTACTCACCATCTTCTACAAAGATCTTGATAATTCTCGATGAACAAGTGGAGGTAGCATATGAGTACAAAAGTACTCAAGAAGTCCGGGAAATATGCATAATGCAGGGCTATCCAAAGATGGCTTAATATGGTTCTTTTGCACAAAGCCAAATTTTAACAAACATTACTTAGTATTAATTTTAATAAAGCAGTTTTAGCAATTATTTGTAACGATTGAAGTAATTATAACTCTAGTGAAGGTTCTATCCACCAATCACTAGTATGTAGGCTCTATCCGCCAATTCTCAAAAAGATCAGGTTCAATCCATCCACATGGCTCTATCCGCCATGGCACACAAAAACAGGTTCAATCCACCTATCTAGCTCTAGCTGCCAGAAGCACATCCGAGAGTTCTAACCACTCCCGAATCCCAAAACTTCAGTTTTAAAACAAAAGCATAGTCTACCAATACGAAAGCATTCTTCGCTTGCCCTTGATCGTAGGCACGGCTATTTGAATAGTTTTACACTCTGCAGAGGTGTACAGCTTTACCCACAAGACATGATCTTCCCTTAATGCCAAGCTATTAACACACTTTCTTTGATGTGTTGGTAGAGAGATCATGACAAGGCTTTACAATGTATCAATCTAACACGACTCCACCCGCAGAGGTTTTACCGCTATTAGGGTTCTAACCACCCAGTACAGAAGCCCCCTCTTGCGCCGTGTGGGGAAAACAACTTGCCTCCATCCGGCTCCCATATTCCACTATCTGGTGAGTCTATGTTAGGTTTCTACAAATTATTAAGCCAGGTCATACCCATTTAGACATGTGGTTGTACGGTTATGCTTAGAATGGACAATCACAAAAGTCGGTCCTAAATTGACTTGGGGTGGTACTTGCACAACTAACAACTAGTGCTCCATCCGCACCCGCCCGACATTCCATTCCGCCCAAGTCCAAACCATTTTTATTTTATTTTTATTTTGCAAATAACAGTAGCAATTACATTGCTATAATTTTTCAAATCATATTTAAACAATTGTTTCGATGTATCCCACCCGTAGGTATTTTGATCAATTTCGCAACTAAGTACATCTAGCGCACTAAACAATGTATACCACACTATAACATGATCATGATAGATCACATCATCCTAGGGTTGCAAATGTTCATGGATTTCGATGTCAAAGGAGGTGATAACAAATTAGGAATAACTACCCCTATATTTAACATCACTTTTATATAAATAGCAATGCATGTTGTAAAAACATTGTAAAACATTTTAAATCATAGGTTCAACGTGCGTTAAGCAGACTTGCCTTCAGCAGCAGCGAGGGTATCGAAGTCTTGATTCTCAGCGACGGCTTCTGCGGCTTCAACGGGTTCTTCGGCTACGCACAAAACAAGACAACAAATGAATAAAATAAAATAAACAAAATCTAAAAATTATAAAATTAGCACTGGCAGAAAGGTATTGAATTTAGATGAATTTAGGAATTTGAATCACTTGATTCGGAGTTACGACGGAAAAGAACGAGCATATTTCGAAGTTGGATTGGAAGGAAAATCCGCAAAAAGAAAATAGTACTGTAGCTACAGTACTCGACGAAGCTATAGTGCCCTCGCCTCCGGAACCGAACGTAAGGTTTGACATGGAGTATTGCCAAGGTGGGAGGTGGCGGGTTGGGAAAGGTGAGCACCGGAAAAGGTCTCGACGACGCGAATCCAACGGTGCGATCGGATTTTGGAGGGAATTACCGAATTGAGATTAATTGATGACGAACGGAGCTCCAACTGGCGACTTCAAACATGAAATCCAGAGCCAATTCTTGTCGAAACCTGAAATATTTTTGAGGGCTTTAGATCATGGCAACAATGCGCACACCGTGACGCGAACGGAACTTCAATTGACTCACCGGATCAAAAGATGACACGGCGACGTCTTTGAACGACGTCTGTTGATGGTTTTCGCAAGAATCCAGAATAATGGAGTTGAGGGACAGTGTGGGGAGGTGAGCATGGCGTAGAGGAAGGCAAGACGCTTTTATAGAAGGTGGAAGCACGCGATGAGGCAGAGAAACGGCCAAGTTAAAGTATGAACACTAACTCTGGTTTGAATGCTTGATGCGGCGGTTTCAACAGGTTTTGGGGAGGGAGATGGCCGGGAATTGAATCGTTGCGTTCATGCCGACAGTTTGCAATTGATTTCATTCAATTTGGTGCGGAAATGAATGAGTTATTGATGATTGAAGTGGAGGTTTCTATAGAGAGGAAAGAAACAATTGTGCTCTGGACAATGACTGAAGGTAGGAGATAATAAACAGTGCAGGGACAGGTGTCTCACTCCCATTCACATAATTTTGAATAGTGAAGAAACTAAAGCGCGAAAGATAAAATAGAAAAGGGGCTCTATAAATCTTGGAAAAATTCCCAAAAATATTATAGAGTATTTGGAACCTAATACAATAGGTTTTGGGATTTTTGGAGACTTTTGAAACTCAAAATGAAATTTTTGAGTGAGGAAAAAATTTTAGATTTTGACTTGCGAAGAATAATGGAATAAATTCCATTTTCGGAAGGATAAGGACTGCCAGGATAATTAGAACACCGAAGAAATCTAAACTTTTAAATTAATTAATTTAAATTAGTTTTTAACAAGAAGACTGAAAATGGAGATGTTACACTCCTCTATGACACAAGGTTACTACCTACAAAGATGCAATATCCTGATGTAGACCTTCTATCATCTACAATGCTTGCCAAATCAACATCATAATATCCTTCCACATTCAGCTGTTGATTTTTCCTTAACCAAAGCCCTTTCCCAAGGCTACTCTTCAAATATCGTAGTATCCGATGTCCTATTCTAGAATCATGCATATATTGACTTACTACACTCACTACATATGAAATATTAGGTCTTATATAAAACAAATAGATGATATGCCTAACTATTCTTTGATAAGCCTCCTTATCAACTGTAAAGCACCCATTTTTGATAATAATATCAATAATGGGATCCATGTGCACACAGTACTAATTCCATGATCAGTGGTTAGTACGCACAGTTTACAAATTGAAATCACATCCACACACATAGATATACTACATTCACTTAAGCGTGATAAGATTGAGTACTAGTATTACAAGCCAAAATATTGCAGCGGAAATTTATTTTTCTTGCAGTATGCCTCTAGCCCATAACCCCTAGGCAATAGACAAGGTAAAACCCTAGAAAACATCATCATCAAAGTCTCCGAATCCTGTGGAATCATATATGTCATCGGGATTTGCTGGGTCATCACCTAAAATGTTAATGAAAGCAAGATTGAGTACGTTGCGCGTACTCAGCAAGACTTATAGTGTATTACAGATGCAATTATACTAAAATACAGGTTATGACAAAAGAGAAAGGCTCTCTAGTTATGTTGCAATTGTGGAAATAAAACATAATCATATGATAGATTGTAAATGAAATTTTCAAGCAGCATAGTTTCTAATCAAGTATGATATATAGATTCATAAGTTTTTCATTGCAGTCTATTCGACTACTTCAAATCACTTCATGTTCGTTCCCCGACATAAAGTGTGTTGCCCCACATCATTTGCAAGACAAAACCATTTGTAAAAATACCAAGAGCTAACTAAGTGATGACGTCGCCAAGTGCCCATATCCGCGAGCGCGGCTAATTGATTATATTTTCACTCTGCAGAGGTATACAGCTTTACTCGCAAGAAATGATTATCCCTTTGTGCAGCGCAATTGACACACTTCCTTTGGTGTGCCACAGAGATATCATAACATAACCGTTACATTACCCAAACCCAACTTTGCACCAGCCCAGTGACGTGAATCTCTTGCTATGGCAAAAGAATTTTCTAATTTGCTATTTATTTTGGCTTTTCCTAATTTGCTAGAATTTTCTTAAAAGAAAATTCTTTTCTTTTTCCTTATTCCGCGCTGGCTGACTTCTTGCCCGGCCCAGTCCACCTTCTTTCTCTCCCACCTCGCCGGTTCGTCTCCCTCTTCTAGCCCGCCTTGCCTTCCCGGCCCGTCTTCGCTTCGCGGCCCAGCATGGTCCGCCTTGTGCCCATGCTCGCTAACACGTGCAGGCTCGCATGTCAGTGGCTGGCCCTCTATCTTCGCATCGCCTTTGCCTTCGCCCATTTTGCCCGCAACCGCCGCCGTAATTTTCGCAGCCGTTGCCGCCATATCTGTGCTGGTCGCGAGGGGATTCATGCCTATAAAGGCCACTGCCTTCTCCCCCTCTCTTTTCTCTTCGCCTGCCGCACCGAGTTGCCGCATCGCGCAAACCCTAGTGTCGCTGTCCCATGAGGTCTTCCTTGCCATGGAACTTCGCTGTGGGTGAGCCTCCACTGCCGTTGTGCTTCTCGCATCATCCGTGTCAATTTGCCCCTAGCCTGGTTTTGCCTCGTCTCATTTTTGCACACGGTCGAAGCCTTCGTCTCCCGCTCCAGTGGTCGCTGCGCCATCGCACCATCGTCGTGCATGCCACTGCCTCCCACTGCGTCTCAACCGTCTGATCTACCATCGATCCATCAGATGCACACCACGCGAGCGGGCCCGATCGAGCCGAGTCAACTGCATCACCCCATCGGCTGCGCCACATCAGCGACAGCGTGGTGGCAACATCATGTCCATGTGGTGTGCCATGTCGGCCCTAGCGCTGCATGTCACCTCCACCTTGGCAAATATCGCCATGTCACTTTTGGTCATATCGGTGCTCCCAGTCCACCGTGGGCCGAACCACCGACATGTGGGCCCCACGTGTTAGTGGCAATTGTTCTTCTTTTTATTCTTTTCCATAAAATCCAAAGTTCCTAGCCAGTCGTGTTGTGACATGTGTCACCTCTTTTCTTTTCTCTGATTTTCTTATTGGAGAAACTTTCAGGAGCATGTTCTTTCTTGTTCGAGCTCTGATTACAGTGATTCAAAATTTTAAATTCATTTATATTTATGATCTATCCTACGGTACCATTCTTTTCAATTTTTGAATTTTGTTTGAATTTCTTTTATTTATTTGTTCTCATTTTCACGTCCAAACAACGCAGACGAAGCTCAGTCAAATCAACAGGCAAAAGTAGAACTAGCAGGAGGCAGCTGTTGTAACATCCCAAATTTTTGACTTTTATTTAGTTAACAATGTCTAATTGCAATTTATGCCTTTTTGTGAATTTTTTGGATTTATTTGGATTTTCTGGGATTTATTGGAATTGTTTTAAAATTGAAGTATATTGCCTCTTGGTTAAAGATTATTTATAAATAAATAAGTTTAAAATAAAGTTTTGCCAAAAATATTTTATTTGAATCCAGAATGTCTCAAAATATTTTTGAGATTTTTCTTCAAATTTTTCTGGTATTTTTATTGCCTCAAATAAACCAGAGCATTTGCTCAAATTATTTTAATTAAAAATCCCGAAGAAATTCACTCGAACAAAGAATGTGTCGAGCCCATTATCAGGCGCTGGACTCAACCATGCGGCCCAATGACCGCCATGCTTTTAGAAACTCAGAGTCATGGATTCCGATCCAAGCGCCGATTAAACCCAAATTTCATATCGCATCGTAGCCGTCGGATCTCAATTGCAAAATTGCTATTTTGTTTTACTCTATTGCATATTATTTCATGTATAGAAATGATTTCAATCTAAATTGGGACTTAGCTATCATACCAAATTGATCTATACCCTACCTTATCATTTATATGCCATGATCTATTTGTCACCCTAGATTGGTTCACTATAGTTGGTCAATATTAGAATCAACATGGGATGGTTAGACCGAAATAGATTGCTTAGCCATGCCACGTCATCACATGTACTTGAATCTTTGATAAATAATCTTGACTAATGGAATATGGAACAATGTTATGAATTTGTGTGTCATGTGTGGTCACACGATGAGATGGAGTTGTTGTGGTGATGGATGTCACGCAACGATATTGACTTATTGATGGTACGTGGTGCTTGGTAATCAACTGGGGTTGTATGATTTTAGATCGGAGCAAGTGGCAAGGGCAAGTGTGCTTGGGTGGGCCCGATGGGCGGAGGGTATGTGCAAGTCTTGCTTTCATCAACCCTAAGGACACCTTGCGAGCCTTTGACCTGAGTCAACCATGCAACCACATGTTTGTTATGGGGCAGCCTAGCTGACTAATTTTGCAAAGTCTTAGCTTTAGTACTATCGTGGTGGTGTGAGACCCGGTAGTGGTAACCACCTCACACGGGTGGCTCACATGGCGCAAGAGGGGGCCTCGATGTGGTAACCATCCCACGAAGTTGAAATCTCACGGTAGTAATCGGGTTAAGATAATGCATTGTAAAGGCTTTGTCATGATTCTCTCCGCAAGACACCAAAGGAAGTGTGCTAATAGCTTGGCAATAAATAGATTATCATGTCGTGTGGGTAAAGTGCATAACCGCTGCAAAGTGTACAAACTATTCGAATAGCCGTGCTCACGGTATTGAGCAATGCTCGGGGATTACAGTTAAGGGTTTAGACTTTTGAAAAATGAAAACTTGGGATGGAAGGCAGGTTGCCATGGAAAGTTGAATGTTGACTTAGGATGAGAAACTTGGTTTATTCGAGAAATGCTGAATCTATCTATTATTGTTATTTGTTTTACTGTCTTTTCAATCTATATACTGTACTTGTTCATAAATGCTGCTTTACTGCAAATGAACCACTTAGCCTTCCTTTGGAATAAGCCTTGCATATAGTTATGTTAGAATTGCACTCTGTGCACAACTTGTTGAGTGCTTTATGTACTCACCCTTGCCTACAATATCATTAGTGCTAAAGAAGGTGTACCATGAAGGGACGAATGTTTAGGGTGCGAGCCTTGTCAATTGCCTGTGGTATACTGAGGGGTTAACTACGTCTTCATTTCCGCTACAGTTCAATTTGTTGTTCAGCCTTGTGAGGCATTGTTAAGTAAGTTGACCATGAGGTCATTCAACTAGTAATATTTAATATATACTTTTATCTTATTTTCACTATGTATGATTGTGATATTCACTGATGTTGAGCCTGTGTGCACTAGCGTGATCCTAGACTAGTGCAGTATACACAGAGGGTCCGGATTTGCATATTCGGGTCCCGAAAGAGGTGGTATCAGAGCCATACTGACTGTAGGTCTTGACCCTAGATAGTTGGTCGTCCCTATAGGTCCTTCAAAATTATTTTCTAAATTTAAAAGACCTAACCTAGAAGAATAATGTGTTCTTGACTTATCTCATTCTTCTATTTCTAACCTTACCAAAAATTCTTCCTTTTCCCTTGCTGAAACTTCTTTCTCTTACCTCTGCTGAATTGAGTTAAAATCTTACCTGAATTGTCTTGAGTAGAAAATGATATACCACACTTTAGAAGATGGCATCGAGTGCCTACTACTACCATAAAGATCACGAGGGAAAGAATCATCAAGCTCGTGGAAGAGCTGATCAATGAAGTGTTGTAAGAGCTGGAAGACTCAGTGCTTCAAGTAGCCAGTTGAGACTCATGTGTGGAAGTTGCGTTTCCTAAGATAGGAGTGTCGCCCATGTAGACGGTAGTTTTGTGTGCTTAGGTTGAATTGGTTCTTCTTGATTGCTGAGTGTGCAGTATGTGTTGCAAAGCTTTTAGACTTATATAAGCAACCATACCAAGTTATTAATATAGTTGCCTAAGTTGATTGGGTTAAAACTATCTCCCCTGTGTTAGGATTCTTGCTCCTTACCTATGCTATTTCCCTCTTCCCTAACCCCTTTGAGGTAATCAAGCAGATGGTTCAGATTAGTGATAGCAATGGAGCCAGTGGAAGTGAAAATCAACTCAGTAGAAACTCCAAGGATGGATCAGTTCTTCAACCGTCACTACAGATAGATATGCAGAATTCCAGAGAGCTTTTGGCTACTCAGACTCAGTTAATGAAGGCGATGATGAAGCAAATGCAGAATATAACCAATCAAGTCGATGTCAAGAAACGCCTCGAATCTGTATCGCGATCCCTATGCTGACTCAAGGTTATTAGAATTCATAAGGACTCGTCCGCCAACGCCAGAAATGCCTCACCTTCGAAGCAAAAGATTGGCTCAAGACCATTAAAAGGAAGCTACCATAGCTCGGTCGCGTATGATGAGAAGGTATTATATGCTTCCTATTAGTTATGAGGAGTTGCTGCTGATTGGGAGGAATATTGTGCTAACCATGAAGCCCCGCAGAATATCACTTGGAATGAATTTATTGCTGCCTTTCATGATCTCTTTGCTTCACCAAGGAATGGTATGGTCATAGTGAATTCAGAGAAGGACGCTACCCCGCATCTTTGTTCGAGATCTAGACGATGTTCTTTGAAGTGCTATCTACTAGACAAGTCGAAGATCGCAAGACGATTTGCTTGTGGAGAAATAGGACATACCGCAGATGAGCATGCGATCAATTGCTCCAGCTATGAAGGAAGCCATTCTCTTGGAGAATGTCCTAGGAGCAACATCACATGTTACCTTTGTGAAGGTCAAGATCACTGTCCAGCTCAATGTCCCTTGAATCCGATAGTCACTGCCGTGATCCAGCATCAACGTAAGAATCTACGGGCCATAGTTGCTCGAGAATTGTCAACAAGAGGTAAAATGTCGGCTGCACAGGAGATGCCGCTTGAGGAGCTAAAAATGCAGCACCTGGATTCTACCAGCTTTCATCATGAAACCAGTAAGTGGCCATCACCCACGGTAGGTCCCTTGTATGGTGACGAAGATTGTTTTGCCAAGGGATGTGTTGCGAATCAACAAGTAATGAATCACAAGAAGAGCGGCATTGAGTGCTACCACTGTCGCCGAAAAGGCCATTATGCTAATCGATGTCCACAGTGAAGACAAATATTCTCTACAGCCGTGAACATACCGAAATTTACCACAAGCCGGGATATAATGCCAAGAGTGGGCGGTAAAGTTGCAAGAGAAGTTTGCCCAAACAATCAGTTGAAGAAAAGGAGTCTAAGCGAAAACACTGTCTTGAACAATGAATGCTCAAGCAAAAGAGTTTGCCTTAAAATCCACCATATCTGCCACAAGCCCGAGCATTTTGCCAATAAGTGCCCTCAAAGGAAAGCGATCACGTTAGCTCAAATCAATTTCAACTCCGTCCCTGTTGAAGCCCCAGTGCCAATGCTAAATCAAGAAAGTCAGGAGTCATGAATTTACTTAGTGCAATATCGTAACCCTATTTGTAAAGTGAAGAGATTAGTGATGAATTCCATGTAAAGGTTTCCTTGTCGAAAGAAATAAAGCAGAAATGGTTGATACATTGGTATACGAAATATTGGAATGAAAAGCAATAATGTAGAATGATGAGCTAGATGTTTCTCTAAGAGTATTTTGTGTTAAAGGTTTACCTGAAAATGATGCATGTGAAATAGTGGTTAGTTTAGTGGTACTCAGCATGATCTTGTTAACCAGAGGATTTGTCATTGTCAGTAAGTGCTCAGTTGTGCTAGATTTAACCAGGATATTGAGAGTTTAGTACTTATTGAGTGAGTAGAGTTCAAAGCAAATCATATTATGTTGGATACTCAGACCTTTGATGTTATTCCTAGAATTAGTGGGATGCCCAAACATAAGGCTATTTTGGTGAAAGGTATATCGTTTTAAAACCCTGAATGTGAAAAAAAAGGAGTCTCAAGTGATGATAGTTTGTGTTAGCTAGCTGATGGATAATAGTGTGGAATTTGCCAATTAGGAGATGCACTAGTTGTCAGAGAATACCTTGATATATTTTCCAAGAATTTGCCTGGTATGTCGTCATATCGAAAGATCAAGTTCGTGAGCGAATTAGTGCTTGGTACAGCACCAATACCGAAAAGACCATGTCAAATGTCTATTAAGGAATTAGTGGGAAATGAAAAAGCATATCGAAGAGTTAGTAGGAGAAGTTTTGAGAAGACTTAGCGCGTCACCACGGGAGCTCTTGTCTACAAAAAAAAACATAAAATGGAAGATCGGGAAAGTGCACTGAATCATGCTCTAAATGAAGAAAAGATCGAAAACAAGTATCCAACATTAGGATCGACAACGTGTTTGGACAGTTGAGAAGAGAGTTGGAATTTCTCTAGGATAAAACTTTGCTCCAGCTATCATCAATTGAGGAGCCATGTGAAGGATATTTCTAGGATTGCGTTCTCTACGCGATATGGACAGTATGAGTTTTGGATATACCTCGTGGATTGACCAATGCCCTCGCACACTTCATGAACATGAGTAAAGTGCTTACGGATTATTTGGATAAATTCGTGGTTACCTTATAGATGACATTCTAGTATACTCTAAGACAAGAGGAAAACATGCAGAATCTAGAGATGAGTTTTTGCGAGAGCAGTAGTCGTACGCTAAAGTTCAACAAGTGTGATTTTTGGAAGAAAAAGGTGGAATCTCGTTAGTCATGCAAAGGCTGCTAAAGGAGTTACTGTTGAACCAAGCAAAGTAGAAGTTGGGTTACAATGGAAGCAACCAAAGTTCGTTACTTAGATTCGAAGTTCTGGAAATGGCAGGATATTAACATTGGTTCATAGGAAGGTTTTTCGACACCAGCTAGACCTCTTATGCGATTGTTGAAGAGAAAAAGTTGCATGGACGCCGGAATGTGGAAAGAGTTTTCGAAAGTTGAATAAGCGATTAACATCAACACCTGTGTTTGTATTACCAGCTGTACGAAGCAGTTTCAACATATATGGTGATGCTTCTAGGCATGATCTGGGATGTGAATCGACGCAAAATGACAAGGTTGTTGCCTATGCAATGATGCAATTGAGACAGCATGAAGAGAATTGCCCTACGCATGACTTGGAGTTAGCCGTCGTAGTGCACGATCTGAAAATATGGTGTCACTATCTCAACAAAAATAGATGTGAATCATAAGAGTCTAAATTATATATTTACTCAATCAGACCTTAATATGGAATGAAGAATATGAAGAAAATGGCTGGAAATGAGCAAAGATTATAGTGTCAGAATCCATGGGCATCCTAGTAAGGCCAATGTGGTAATCGACGTTGAGTTGTGAGGCTACAGTGCAAATATGTTGATAATGAGCAATCAACCAGGATTTAGCAAAGAATTCGAGAGGCTGAAATTGGAGGTTGTTCGACAAAGTTTCATAGCTGCCTTGGAAATAAAACCAACATTAGAAGGTCGGATCATAAGAATTTCGAAGGGAGACGAAGTACAAAATCAAGTCAAGGAAAGAAGAAGGCTTAGCCAAGAAGCGGAATTTTGAGCGATTGGGATACCATGAGGATTTAAGGTTGAACCAATGTGCTGGATAGGAAGATCTTAAGCAGATGATACTTGAGAAAACTCATGATTCTAAGTATTCGATTCATCCAGAAGGTGCCAAGATGTAATGAGGTAGAGAAAAAGTATTGGTCTAAAATGAAGAGCGAAGCTATGGTATAGGATGCCCTATGTGATGTGTGTCAGGGAATAAAGGCAATGCATTAGAGACCTAAAGGTTCGTTGCAAGCATTATAGATACCTGAGTGGAAATGGGAGGCACATCATTAAAAGGATCCCTAGTGTGAATTGACCATAAAGGATACGAATTCGGAGAAATCATCGCTGATTGCCTTACCAAAGTTGCTCGTTCCATACCACTGAAGACTACGTATTCAAAAGGTCGTTTGGCATATTTGTATATGTTAGGAATTGAGTGACTGCATGAGGTGCCCAAGAAGATTGTGTTCGATAGAGGTATCCAATTTATCTCGAGGTTTTAGAACAAGTTACATAAAACAATGAGAACTCGCTCGAATTTCAACACCGCATATCAACCTCAGACGGATGGTCAGACAGAAAGAGTTAATCAGATTCTGGAAGATATGTCGAGAGCTTGTGCGTTAGCTTACGCCACGTCTTGGGATAAATGCTTGCCATATGTAAAGTTCAGTTATAACAATAGTTATCAGGCTAGTTTGCAAATATCACAATTCGAAGCCCTACATGGTCGTGCCTATCGTACCCTATTGAATGGAATGAGAGAGCGTTCAGTGTTTGGGCCTGAGATTCTCAGGGAGGCCGAGGAACAAGTTGCTATGATCAGGGAAAGACTGAAAGCAGCGCAGTCAAGACCGAAGAGCTACGTAGACAATCGCCGTCATGATTTGAGCTTTGATCCCAATGATTTCATGTATCTCGGAGTCACTCCCCTCAAAGATGTAAAAAGACTTCATGCCAAAGGGGAGCTTGCACCTAGGTTTGTTGGATCATTCAAAATATTGAGCCGTCGAGGAGAGGTTGCGTATCCGTTGGAGTTACCGCAGTCGTTAGCAAGTGTGCATGATGTGTTCCATGTGTCACAACTCAAGAAATGTCTCAGAGTGCCAGCAGAACAGACGCCGTTAGAAGCAATCGAGTTGCAAGAAGACCTGACTTACAAAGACCAGCCGATCAAGATTCTGGATGTAATGGAGCGTAGGACCAGAAACAAGTCTGTTCGCTTTTGCAGAGTTCAATGGAGCAATCATTCAGAGAACGAAGCAACCTGGGAGCGCGAAAAAGATCTGAAGGCAGAATTCCCAAACCTATCCTCTAGTTAGCCCTGAATCTCGGGGTCGAGATTCTGTTAAGGGGGGAGGTTTGTAACATCCCAAATTTTTGACTTTTATTTAGTTAATAATGTTTAATTGCAATTTATGCCTTTTTGTGAATTTTTTTGGATTTATTTGGATTTTCTGGGATTTATTGGAATTGTTTTGAAATTGAAGTATATTGCCTTTTGGTTAAAGATTATTTATAAATAAATAAGTTTAAAATAAAGTTTTGCCAAAAATATTTTATTTGAATCCAGAATGTCTCAAAGTATTTTTGAGATTTTTCTTGAAATTTTTCTGGAATTTTTATTGCCTCAAATAAACCAGAGCATTTTCTCAAATTATTTTAATTAAAAATCCCGAAGAAATTCACTCGAATAAAGAACGGGTCGAGCCCATTATCAGGCGCGGGACTCACCATGCGGCCGAACGACCGCTGCGTTTAGAAACTCGCAT
Organism: Guadua angustifolia; assembly: GCA_036346375.1. Taxonomy (NCBI): domain Eukaryota; kingdom Viridiplantae; phylum Streptophyta; class Magnoliopsida; order Poales; family Poaceae; genus Guadua; species Guadua angustifolia. The sequence goes on from CM070501.1 coordinate 20,154,659, forward strand.
GAGCCGTTGGATTCCGATCCAAGCGCTCGCATTAAACCAAGCCCATATCGCATCGTAGCCGTCGGATCTCAATCCAAGGGCATTCATCAAGTCTCGTCGCCATGGAACTCTAGCACTCGTAACCGTTAGATGCAGATCGCTCGATCGTCGTCCGTTGCGCCGAACCGAAACCCTAGTCAATCCCCACCGTTGGTTGCTACATGCAGATGTGATCGTATCGGAGCGGGCGTCTTTCGTGGCCATGGATCCTGGATCGGACAGGCGGGAGTCATCGTGTCTGTGTCGGACTCGGACGCCGCCGTCGTATCCGTTCCGGACGCCGTCGCCACTGTAGTTTCCATGTTTGGCACTCGCCGAGGGGTATTTAAGGGTTGGGGCACCTCTCCCGAGGATCATCCCAAGTAGCCGCGCCTTTTCGCCCAAGCGCCGTCGCCAAAGAAGCACCGTAGAAGTCGCGGGAGCTCGCCGGAGTGCCGAAGAACTTTGCGCCGAGTTTCATCGTCGCCGGGAACCTCTTCCGCCGCACCGAAGTCGGATTCGAACTTGTCGCGCGCTGCCGCTCCGCTCCGCCACTTCTTCCTCGCCGGAGAACACCGAGCGCCGCCGGGTGGTCTTCTTCTCAAGTCCGCAAGTTTGCACCGCCGCTTTGCCATCACCGAGATCAGGAGTTTCCAGCCGTTGGATCGTCCGTGGATGCTGAGGATCGAGCCACGTCACGGAGGGAGCAGTACACCGCTCGGGTAAGGTTTTTGCCGTTTGATTTAAGATGAGTGGTCCAGATGGATCCACGTCAATTAGGTCAACAAGAATTCGCCGTAAGGGATAGCTGTCCGAACGTAGATGAACGATGTAGATTGCACCACGGCCGGGGAATAGTGTATGCTTCGGTAAGGTCCACTGTCCGATCTAGATCGGGTGGCTGTAGTTTCGCCACGTGGTAGGTTAACCGTGAGCCGTTAGATTGGTTTTAGACGGCATGGATTGTGCCACGTGTCGACCCCAATAGTTCAGCGCAGGGCTGACGTCAGCTGACGCAATAATCGAATTTTCTTTTATAAAATAATTCGGTTAAATATTGATTTTCCAATTTTAGGAATTTTCAGGAAATTGAATCTTCCGAGAGCTCGTTCTCCCTCATACGAACTCCGATTGAGGTGATTCAAATTTCTAAAAATTTATCAAATTGAGATCTATCTAATGGTGAATTTTATTTGATTTTTTAGAGTTTGTTTGCTTTCTGTTTTGGTATTTATTTGGCATTCTCTTTCGTTTCACGTAGACGATAAATTGTGTGATGCATCCGAGGGAGATTCATCAACTCAAGACCATGGTCCAGAGCATGGGCAAGGGTTTTCCTAAGGCAAGTTGTGCTTTGATCATGTTGAACCCATGTTTGCAAAATTGCTATTTTGTTTTACTCTATTGCATATTAGTTCTTGTGTAGATATGATTTCAATCTAAATTGGGACTTAGCTATCATACCAAATTGATCTGTACCCTACCTTGTCATTTGTATGCCACGATCTATTTGTCACCCTAGATTGGTTCACTATAGTTGGTCAATATTAGAATCAACATGGGATGGTTAGACCGGAATAGATTGCTTAGCCATGCCACGTCATCACATGTACTTGAATCTTTGATAAATAATCTTGACTAATGGAATATGGAACAATGTTATGAATTTGTGTGTCATGTGTGGTCACACGATGAGATTGAGTTGTTGTGGCAATGGATGTCACGCAGCGATATTGACTTGTTGATGGCACGTGGTGCTTGGTAATCAACTGGGGTGGTATGATTTTAGATCGGAGCAAGTGGCAAGGGCAAGTGTGCCTGGGTGGGCCCGATAGGTGGAGGGTATGTGCAAGTCTTGCTTTGATCAACCCTAAGGACACCTTGCGAGCCTTTGACCTGAGTCAACCATGCAACCACATGTCTGTTATGGGGCAGCCTAGTTGACTAATTTTGCAAAGTCTTAGCTTTAGTACTATCGTGGTGGTGTGAGACCCGGGTAGTGGTAACCAGTCCTCACACGGGGTGGCTCATATGGCGCAAGAGGGGGGCCCTGGATGTGGTAACCAGTCCCACCAGTGTTGAAACCTTAGCGGTAGTACTGGTTAAGATGATGCATTGTAAAAACTTTGTCATGATTCTCTCGGCACACAAAGGAAGTGTGCTAATAGCTTGGCAACAAAGAGATTATCATGTCGTGTGGGTAAAGTGCATAACCTCAGAGTGTACAAACTATTCGAATAGCCGTGCTCACGGTATTGAGCAATGCTCGGGGATTCTGATCAAGGGTTTAGACTTTTGAAAAATGAAAACTTGGGATGGATGGCAGGTTGCCATGGAAAGTTGAATCTTGACTTAGGATGAGAAACTTGGTTTATTCGAGAAATGCTGAATCTATCTATTATTGCTATTTGTTTTACTGTCTTTTCAATCTATATATTGTACTTGTTCATAAATGATGCTTTACTGCAAATGAACCACTTAGCCTTCCTTTGGAATATGCCTTGCATATAGTTATGTTAGAATTGCATTCTATGCACAACTTGTTGAGTGCTTTATGTACTCACCCTTGCCTACAACATCATCAGTGCTGAAGAAGGTGTACCATGAAGGGACGAATGTTTAGAGTGTGAGCCTTGTCAGTTGCCTGTAGTATACTGAGGGGTTACCTACGTCTTCATTTCCGCTGCAGTTCAATTTGTTGTTCAGCCTTGTGAGGCATTGTTAAGTAAGTTGACCATAAGGTCATTCAACTAGTAATATTTAATATATACTTTTATCTTATTTCGCTATGTATGATTGTGATATTCACCGATGTTGAGCCTGTGCACTAGCGTGATCCCGACTAGTGCAAGAGTGCTGGGGACCCGAATATGCAAATGCGACCTCTCTGTATATCTTGACTAGTCTAGGATCACGCTAGTGCACACAGGCTCAACATGAGTAAATATCATAATCATACACAGCGGGAATAAGATAAAAGACATCATATATTGAATATTACTAGTTATGTGACCTTATGTCAACTTACATGACGATGCCTCACGGGGCTGAATAACAAATTAAACTACAACAGAATGAAAATGTTGATAACCCATCAGTATACCATAGGTAACTGATAAGGCTCGCACCCTAAATATTCGTCCCTTTATGGTACTCCTTCAGCACTGGTGTAAACTCCTCAACTGGTGATGTTGTTATAGGCAAGGGTGTGTACGTAAAGCACTTAATAAGTTGTGTACAGAATGTGACTCTAGCATATCTATATACAAGACTTATTCCAAAGGAATGGCTAACAATGACTTATTTTGCAATTAAGCAGCATTTAGGAACGAGTACAGTAAATAGATTAAAAAATAGTAAAACAAATAACAGTAATAGATAGATTTAGCCTTTCTTAAGAAAACAAAGTTTCTAATCCTAAATCAAGTTTCAACCTCCCATGGCAACTTGCCATCCAACCCAAGTTTTATTTTGCAAAAGTCTAACCCTTAACTGTAATTCCTGAGCATTGCTCAATACTGTGAGCATGGTTATTCAAATAGATTTTACACTCTGCAGAGGTTATGCCCTTTACCCATATGACATGATATTCTCTTTGTGCTTGGCTATTAGCACACTTCCTTTAGTGTGCGAGCAGAGAAATCATGACAAAGCCTTTACAATGCTGTCTTAACTCAGTACTACCCGCTAAGGTTTTAACACTGAAGGGACTGGTTACCACCACAGGGCCCCCCTCTTGCGCCATCTAGGTTCATGGGTGAATCTCGTGACCACTGGTAGTACCAAAGCTAAGACATTGCAAATTAATCAACTAGGTCCGTCCCATTTCGGACATGTGGTTGCATGATTGACTCAGGTTAAAGGCTTACAAGGTTAAGTCCTTAGGATGATCGAGGCAAGACTTCCACATACCCTCTACCATATAGCCCACCTTGGCATACTGCCCCTTGCCCCAATCTAAATCATAACCACTTTCAGTTGATTACCATGCACCACGTGCCATCAACAATTCAATATAGTTGCATGACATCCCTCATCACAACAACTCAATCTCATTGTGTGACCACATATGACACACAAGTTCATAACATTGTTTCGTATTCCATTAGTCAGGATTAATTATCAATGATTCAAGTACATGTGATGATGTGGCATGGCTAAGCAAGCTAATGCGTTCTAACCATCCCATGTTGACTTTAATGTTAATCAACCAAGGTGAACCAATCTAGGGTGACAATAGATCATGGCATACAAATGACAAGGTAGGGCATAGATCAAAAGGTATGATAGCTAAGTCCCAATTTAGATTAAAAGTATTTGTACACATGAAATAGTATGCAATATGGCAAAACAAAATAGTAACTTTGTAAAGATGGGTTCAACATGATCAAAGAACAATTTGTCTTGACAAAGGTCTTGGTTTTGCTTTGGACCCTGGTCTTGAGTTGATGGGTCTTCCTCGGATGTTACGCACAGCTCAACGTCCACGCGAATCGAAAGAGAAAAGCAAATGAACACCAAAAGAGAGAGAGAAAAAACTCCAAAAATCAAATAAAATTCACCTTTAGATAGATCTCAATTTTATAAATTTTTAGAAAATTGAATCACCTCAATCGGAGCTCGTATGAGGAAGAACGGGCTCTTGGAAGATTTGAAAATCACAAAAATTAGAAAATTGAAAATTCAATTAATAAACTGAATTATTGTTATAAAGAAAATTCGCATTATTACTTCATGTTGATGTCATCCCTACCCGAACTATTCCTGCACTGACACGTGGCCTCTGGTTCACTGGACCAGGTCCATGGACCAGATCACAACACCAAGCCCGATCCTTGGTGGATCTGGTCCACGCACCTCTTTGACTGACAGTGGGACCCACAAACGTGGTGCGCCGGTCACCGATGTCAGCACCACACGACATACACCTCAGCGAAAAGGTCGACGTGTCGACCACATGGACGCACACATCATCATCGGGATAGGCCACGCTACCACCACCAGCACGGGACCCTATGGTCGCCGCCGGTGGCCAGCGAGGGCACCTACAGGAAGCTCTCAACTTCGCCTACCCATTGACGCGATTAGATCACTCTTTTGCACATGGAGCAGTGGCGGCGTTGACTAGAAACCACGACGGCTAGGGCTTCCGATGTTCTGCAACTCTGGCAAAGATCCGATGAAGATGGCGTGAGCACCAGATGCGGCAGTACACGACGAGGCTATAGGTGTTGCTGATGCCCCAATCGGTCCACCTCTGGTGATGAATCGATGGAAATTGAGTCTTGGCGGCGCATAGAAACATTCACGAATTCCCGACAATGGCGACGATTTTCTTCTAGCGAACCTAGGGTTTTGGTTGCTCGTTCCTTGGCGATGCTGATACGCAGCTTAAATAGGCTAGGGTGTCCTCATCCTACACGGGAAGAACTCCGAGTCCATGGCGAGTACGGTAGTGGTGCCACAGTCCAGCTCAGTCACGCTTCGGGGAAGATAACAGGGTGCTTTCCACATTCTTGATCTGTGGCTGAGATGCATTCGGTGCAACACAATCCGAACTGCACACCGAGATCGACGGACCTCATCCTATCCCTAATTCGGTTCAATCCTCGCCGCACCTAGATGATCAAACAGTCGACGATGGTCCATCTAGAAACCAGGCTAAATGGGATGGTGGCACAAAGGGCTGGGCCGAACAGACCACACAGCAATGGGCCACCAGAGAGATTTCGGCCCAATACTATTCTGACATTTCCAGCATTTTCTCTTTTAAAATAATTACGATAATTAATTTAATCAGTTTTATACAATAACAATATCAGGAAAAATCCAGGAAAATTCTCATAATTACTTTAAGACATTTTGATCTTCAATAAAATATTTTTAGTCAAACTTTATATTAACTTTATCTACATATAGCTAGTTTTTCTCAAAAAGCCAAAATAATTAATTGAAGATAAATTCAAATAATTGCCAGAAAAATCCAATAAATTTAGGGAAAACACAAGATGCACAAATGACAATAAAACAATAATAATGGCAAATTTTGGGATGTTGCAAACCCCCCCCCCTTAACAGAATCTCGACCCCGAGATTCAGGGCTAACTAAGGAATAGGTTAGGCAATTTTGATTTTAAATCCTCTTCATGCTCCCAAGGAGCTTCACTCTCTGAGCGATTGCTCCATTGAACTTTGCACAAGTGAATTGACTTGCCTCTATTTTTTTCATTCCACCACATCCAAACTAGTGATCGGCTGCTCCTTGTAGGTCAGATCCTCCTGCAGTTCACTTACTGCTAACAGTGTTTGCTCTGTTGGCTCTCTGAGATATTTCTTAAGTTGTGACACATTAAACACATCATGCACTTCTGCCAGTGACTGTGGTGATTTCAACTGATAAGCAGCCTCTCCTTGATGGCTCAAAATTTGAACGTCCAACATATCTTGGCACAAGCTTTTCCTTTGTGTGAAACCTTTCGACTCCTTTTGAGATACACCAAATTGTCTAGCTCAAAGCTCAAATCATGGTGATGATTATCAGCGTAGCTCTTTTGCCTTGACTGCGTTATTTTCAATCTTTTTCTGATCATAGCAACTTGCTCTTTGGCTTCCTTGAGGATATCAGACCCAAACACCAAACACTCTCTCGTTTCGTTCCAATTCAATGGGTACTACAATAGACATGACAATTGTTGTTATAGCTGATTTCGGCATATGGTAAACACTTATCCCATGACGTAGTATAAGCTAACGCATAAGCTCCTATCATAGTCTCAAAAATCTGATTAACCCTTTTTGTCTGACCATCTGTCTACGGATGACATGCTGTGTTGAAATTCAAACGAGTTCTCGTCATGTCATGTAACTTGTTCCAAAACCTCAAGGTAAATTAGGTACCTTTATCTGACACAATCTTCTTAGGCACACCATGCAAACACACAATCCTTGACATATCCATCTATGCTAAGCGGTCTCTTGAGTAAGTAATCTTGACTAGAATGAAGTGGGCAACTTTGGTCAAACGATCTACGATGGCCCAAATGGAATCATAGCCTATTTGAGTTTTAGGCAATCCTCAACATCATGGATTTTATTACTGGTTTATCTTCTACTTCCACTCAAAAATTTTCAATGATTGTGACCAACAGAACTTCGATGCATTGCCTTTACTCCCTGGCACACACCACATAGAGCATCATACTTAGCAGCTTCATGCTTCATATTAGGTCACCAAAACCTTTTCCTTGAGATTGATACATTTTGGCACTTCCTGGATGAATCAAATACTTAGAATTGTGGGTTTCTTCAAGTATCAACTACTTAAGCTCTTCTTATTTGGTACACAGATTCAGCCTTTAAACTACATGGTACCCTACTCATCCAGAGTAAAATCCTCGGCTAAGCCTTTATCTTTCTTTGACTTGATTCTATTGTTCTTTTCGTCATCCTTCTGATCCTCTCTGATTTGATCTTCAAGTGTTGATTTCACTTCCAAAGCAGCTATGAAACCTTGTGGAACAACTTCTAATTTCAGCCTCTCAAACTCTTTGTGCAACTCTAGTTGATCGCTCATTAACAACATATTTACACTGTGGCCTTTACGACTCAAAGCATCGACTACCATATTGGTCTTACCAAGATGATAATGGATTCCAGCGTTATAATCTTTTATCACTTCCAGCCATCCTCTTCGATCCATATTAAGGTCAAACTGAGTGAATATGTACTTTAAATTCTTATGGTCCGTACATATTTCACATCTATTTCCAATGAGATAGTGGCACCATATTTCAAATCGTGCACTACGGCAGCTAATTCCAAATCATGCGTAGGGTAATTCACCTCATGCTGTCGCAATTGCCTCAACGCATATGCAACCACCTAGCCATTTTGCATCACTACGCATCCAAGACCTTGCCTTGAAGCAATACAATATGTGTTCACATTCTAACACAGGTGCTATCGTTAGACGCTATTCCAAAAAACTCTCTTCATATTATGGTGTTCATGCAACTTCTTCTCCTTTTTTAACAATTGCGTAAGAGGCTAGCAATCGTCAAAAATCCTTCTTATGAATCGACGGTAATATCTCGTCATTCCTAGAAAACTATGGATCTATGTAACAGATTTTAGTTACTCTCAATGCAATACTGCTTCCACTTTGCTTGGATCAATAGCAACTTCTTTAGAGGTCATCACATGACTACGAAATTCAACCTTCCTCTTTCTAAAGTCACACTTGCTGAACTTAGCATACAGTTATTGCTATCACAGCTTCTCAAAGACTAATCTCAAATGTTTCACATGCTCTTCTTCCATCTTGGGTAAACAAGTATATCATCAATGAACAACACAACATACTTGTCCAAACATCCCATAAAAACCTTATTTATCATGTTCTTGAAATATGCAGGAGAATTGGTCAATCCAAAGGACATGACCGAAAACTCATACCGCCCATATCGTGTAGAAAATGCAATCTTGGAAACATCCTTCGCATGGCTCATCAATTGATGATAGCCTGATTGAAGATCTTTCTTGGAGAAAACTCCAGCTTGTCTCAACTGATTAATCAAGTCATCGATCCTGGGTAATAGATACTTGTACTTGGTCTTTTCTTCATTCAGAGCACGATTCTAGTGCACATTCTCAATGTTCCATTTTTCCTTTCTAATAAACAAAACAAGAGCTTCCATGGTGACGTACTAGGTCTTCTCAAAACTCATTCTAGTAACTCCTTGATACGCTTTTTCATTTCCTACTAATTCATTAGTAGACATTCGACATGGTCTTTTTGCTATTGGTGCTGTACCAGGCACTAACTCGCTCACGAACTTGATCTCCCGATATGACGACAAACTAGGCAAATCCTTGGAAAACACGTCAAGGTATTCTATGATAACTGGCGCATCTTCTAAATTGGTACTTCCACACTATTTAACCATCAACTGACTAACACGAACTGCAATCACTTGAAAGCCCCCTTTTTTCATATTTAGGGTTTTAAACTGATATAACTATTCACCAAAATAGCCTTATGTTTGAGCCTCCATTTAATTCCAAGAATAACATTAAAGGTCTAAGTATCCAACACAATATGATTTGCTTGGAACTCTACTCACTCAATACGCACTGAACTCTCAACATTCTGGGTTAAATCTAGCACAACTGAGCACTTACTGACAATGACAAATCCTCTTGCTAACAAGCTCATGCTGGGTACCACTGAACTGGCCACTATTGCACATGCATCATTTTCAGGTGAACCATCAACACAAGTGAATACTCAGAGAAAAATATGGCCATTCTTTTACCATCAATGCTTTTATTCCATCACTTTACATCCCAACATCTCAACCATCTTTTCTTTATTTCTTTAAACAAGAAAACCCTTACATGAAATTTATCACTAATCACTTTTCTTTACAAATGAGGATATGACCCTTGCACAGGGTAAAATCATTGATCTAGGCTTTCTTGATTGACGTTGGCGCTGAGATTCTGACCAGAGTAGAGTTGAGATTGACATGAACTGGCATAGTTAGTTTCTTCTGAGGGCAGTTGTTGGCAAAATGCCCTAGCTTATGCAGGTATATCAGAGTTTGAGGCAAACTTTCTTTCTAGAGCATTCGTTGACCGGGATAGTGTATTTGCTTAGATGCCTTTTCTTCAACTGGTTCTCTGGGCAAACTTCTCTTACAGCTTTTCCGCTCACTTTTGGCATTATGTACTTAACTGAGGTAACTTCTAGAATAACCATAGCTGCCAAAAATATTTGTCTTCTCTGTGGACATTGGTTAGTGTAATGGCCTTTTTTATAATAGTTGTAGCACTCAATGTTGCTCTTCTTATGATTCATTACTTGTTGATTCGCAGCACATCCCCAAGCAAAACGATCTTCTTCACCATACAAGAGACTTATTGTGGTGATGGCTACTTACTGGTTTCCTGATGAAAGCTGACAGGATCAAAGTGTTGCATCTTTAGCTCTTCAGACAACATTACCTGTGCAGCTGGTGTCTCACACCGTCTTGCTAACTCTTATGCAACAACGGCTCGTAGATTCTCTTACTGAAGCTGAGTCACAGCGGTCACTATCAGATCCAAGGGACATTGATCTGGGCAATGATCTCGACCTTCACAAAGGTAACATGTGATGTTGCTTATAGGACACTCTCCAGGAGAATGGCTTCCTTCACAGCTGGAGCAATTGATCGCATGCTCATCAGCGGTATATCCTATTTCTCCACAGCGAATGCACGCACGATCTTTTAACTTGTTTGGTTGACAGCACTTCTTAGAACAACATCTAGATTTCGAACAAGGCGTAGGGGTAGCGTCCCTCTCTGAATTCACAGTGACTATACTATTTTCTAGTGAAGCAACGAGATCACGAAAAGTAACAATAAATTCGTTCCAAGTGATATTCTGCGGGGCTTCATGGTTAACACAATAGTTCTTCCACCAATCAGCAGTAATTCCTTGTAACTGATATGAAGCATACAAGACCTTCTCATCACTTCTGCACTGAGCTTTGAGTAGCTTCCTTTCAACGGTCTTGAACCAATCTTCTGCTTCCGAAGGTGAAACATTTCTTGAAAACGTTGGTGGATGAGTCCTTATGAATTCTAAAAACCTTAAGTAAGTATAGGAATCATTGATAACAGTCCGAGACGCTTTATTAACATTATATTGATTGGTCATACTTTGCATTTCTTCATCATTGTCTGCATTAACTGAGTCTGAGTAGCCAAAAACTCTCTGAAACTCTGCATATCCATCTGTATTGATGGTTGAAGAACTGATCCATCCTTAAAATTTTCACTAAGTTGATTATCACTTTCATTGGCTCTATTGTTGCCACCAATCTGAACCATCTGCTTGATTGCCTCAAAGGGTTAGGGGAGAGGGAAATAGCATAGGTAAGAAGCAGACATCTTACTACAGGGGAGATAGGTTTAACTCAACAACTTAAGCAATCAATATTAATTACTTGGTATGGTTACTTACATAAGCCTATAAGCTCTGCAACACATACTACACATTCAGCAATCACAAAGAACTAATTCAACCTAAACACACAAAACTACCGTCTACATGGGCAAAAGTAGAACCAGTAGGAGGCAGCTGTCGGGACCCAAAAATGCAAATATGGACCCTCTGTGTATACTGCACTAGTCCAGGATCACACTAGTGCACACAGGCTCAACATCAGTAAATATTATAATCATACACAGTGGGAATAAGATAAAAGACATCATATATTGAATATTACTAGTTGTGTGACATTATGTCAACTTACATGACGATGCCTCACGGGGCTAAAAAACAAATTAAACTGCAGCAGAATGAAAATGTAGATAACCCCTCAGTATATCACAGGTACCTGATAAGGCTCGCACTCTAAACATTCGTCCTTTCATGGTACTCCTCCTTCAGCATTGGTGTAGACTCCTCAACTAGTGATGTTGTTGTAGGCAAGAGTGAGTATGTAAAGCACTCAACAAGTTGTGTATAGAATGCAACTCTAGCATATCTATATGCAAAGCTTATTCCAAAGGAATGGCTAACAATGGCTTATTTTGCAGTTAAGCAGCATTTATGAACAAGTACAATAAATAGATTAAAAAAATAGTAAAACTAATAACAGTAATAGATAGATTCAACCTTTCTCAAGTAAAACAAGTTTTCAATCCTAAATCAAGTTTCAACCTCCCATGGTATCCTGCCATCCAACCAAAGTTTTATTTTGCAAAAGTCTAACCCTTAACTGTAATTCCCGAGCATTGCTCAATACCGCGAGCATGGCTATTCGAATATATTTTACATTTTGTAGAGGTTATGCACTTTACCCACACGACATAATATTCTCTTTATGCCTAGCCATTAGCACATTTCTTTTGGTGTGCCGGCAGAGAAATCATGACAAAACCTTTACAATGCTCTATCTTAACTCAGTACCACCCGCTAAGGTTTCAACACTGAAGGGATTGGTTACCACAACAGGGTCCCCCTCTTGCGCCATCTGGATTCATTAAAAAGGGTGAAGCTCACCACCACTGGTAGTACCAAAGCTAAGACATTGCAAATTAATCAGCTAGGTCCATCCCATTTCAGACATGTGGTTGCATGATTGACTCAGGTCAAAGGGTTGCAAGGTTAAGTCCTTAGGATGATCGAGACAAGACTTCCACGTATTCTCTGCCATACAGCCCACCTTGGTATACTGCTCCTTGTCACTTGCCCCAATCTAAATCATAACCACCCCAGTTGATTACGAAGCACCACGTGCCATCAACAATACAATATTGTTGCGTGACATCCCTCGTCACAAGAACTCAATCTCATCGTGTGACCACACATGACATACAAAGTTCATAACATTGTTCCATATTCCATTAGTCAGGATTAATTATCAATGATTCATGTACATATGATGACGTGGTATGGCTAAGTAAGCTAATACATTCTAACCATCCCATGTTGACTTTAATATCAATCAACCATAGTGAACCAATTTAGGATGACAATAGATCATGGCATACAAATGATAAGGAAGGGTATAGATCAAAAGGTATGATAGCTATGTCCTAATTTAGATTGCAAGCATTTGTACACATGAAATAGCATACAATACGGCAAAACAAAATAGTAACTTTGTAAACATGGGTTCAACATGATTAAAGCACAGTTTGCCTTGGCAAAGGTCTTGGTCTTGCTCTGGACCCTGGTCTTGAGTGGATGGGTCTTCCTCGGATGTTTCGCACAGTTCAACGTCTACGCGAATCGAAAGAGAAAAGCAAATAAACACCAAAATAGAGAGCAAACAAACTCCAAAAATCAAATAAAATTCACCTTTAGATAGATCTCAATTTTACAAATTTTGAGAAATTTGAATCTCCTCAATCGGAGCTCGTATGAGGAAGTACGAGCTCTCGAAAGATTCAAAAATCACAAAAATTAGAAATTTGAAAATTCAATTAATAAACCGAATTATTTTTATAAAGAAAATTCACATTATTACATCATGCTCACGTCATCCCTGCCCGAACTGTTCCTGCACCGACATGTGGCCTCTGGTTCGTTGGACCGGGTCCATGGACCAGATAACAGCACCAAGCTCGGTCCTTAGTGGATCTAGTCCACGCACCTCTTCGACTCACAGTGGGACCCACACATGTGGCGCGCTGGTCACCAATGTCAACACCACATGGCGTACACCTCAACGAAAAGGCCAACGTGTCGACCACATGAATGCATGCATCATCATCGGGGTAGGCCACGTTACCACCACCAGCACGGGACCCTATGGTCGCCGCTCTCAACTTTGCCTACCTATTGAAGCAATCTGATCACTCTTTTGCACATTGGAGCGGTGGTGGCATTGACTAGAAACCATGACGACTAGGGCTTCTGATGTTATGCAGCTCCGGTGAAGATCCGATGAAGATGGCATGAGCACCAGATGCGGCAGTTCACGATGAGGCTATAGGTGCTACTGATGCCCCAATCAGTCCACCTCCGGCGATGAATCGATGGAAATTGAGTCTTGGCAGCGCACGGCAACCTTCACGAATTCCCGACAATGGCGACAATTTTCTTCTGGAGAACCTTGGGTTTTGGTTGCTCGTTCCTTAGCGATGCCGATGTATAGCTTAAATAGGCTAGGGCATCCTCATCCTGCACGGGAAGAACTCCGAGTCCATGGCGAGTACAGCGGCGGCGCGAGAGTCCAGCTTAGTCACGCTTCGGGGAAGATAACAGGGTGCCTTCCACATGTCTTGATCTGTGGCTGAGATGCATTCGGTGCAACGCAGTCCGAATTGCACACCAAGATCGACGGACCTCATCCTATCCCTAATCTGGTTCAATCCTCGCGCGCACCTAGATGATCCAACGGTCGATGATGGTCCATCTAGAAACCAGGCTAAACGGGCCGGTGGCACAAAGGGCTAGGCTGAACAGACCACACAGCAATGGGCCACCAAAGAGATTCTGGCCCAATACTATTTCGACATTTCTAGCATTTTCTCTTTTAAAATAATTGCAATAATTAATTTAATCAGTTTTAGGCAATAAAAATATTAGGGAAAATCCAAGAAAATTCTCATAATTACTTTAAGACATTTTTATCTTGAATAAAATATTTTTAGCCAAACTTTATATTAACTTTATCTACATATAGCTAGTTTTTCTCGAAAGGCCAAAATAATTAATTGAAGATAAATTCAAATAATTCCCAGAAAAATCCAATAAATTCAGGGAAAACACAAGATGCACAAATGACAATAAAACAATAATAAAGGCAAATTTTAGGATGTTACAGCAGTGAAGCAAGACTTCCTTGAATATGTTGATCCCAAATTTTATGAAAAGCTTATATTGTTTTAAATTATGCACGCTTACTTTCATGCAATTTACTTTAAATTTGGTCTTAAGGTTTAGTTAAATTTCAGATTTGGTTTACCCTCATTGACATTAATCATGAAGAACTTTTGACACCCTAGATGATACAAGCTATTTTATGTGGTGATAACCAATAGCGTAGCATGGGACGGTAAAATTGCTTAGTCCAGCTTATACGTTTCGATATTATGCTACTATGGGAATCATTTCAAACATTGTTTAAACTTATTTGTGAAGTTACAACAAGTGGTATTGCTGTTGAAATAAAGTGGAAATGGTTTAGACTAGGGCGGATGGATGTTTGGTAGGTGCTGGATGCACGAGACCTTGAAAGTGGATGTTTTGCCCTAGTCAATTAAGGACCGAAGCATGTGTTACCATGGATCGAGCATTACCGTACAACCACAAGTCTATATGGGTACGATCTGGCTAATTAATTTTTGCATCTCGCTATTGGCTTCGCTATTTGGTGGAATGTGGGTGTTAGATGGAGACAGTTTTCCCACGTGACGCAAGAGGGGGCTTCTGACTGGGTGGATGTAACCCTTCAGCGGTGAAACCTTAGCGGGCTAGGTTAATAGCAGGATTGTTCATTGTAAAGGCTTTGTCATGATCTCTTTGTCGACACACCAAAGCAAGTGTGTTAATTGCATGGCAACATGAGTCGATTATGTCTTGTGGGTAAAGCTGTACACACTCTGCAGAGTTAAAACTACTTAAGTAGTTGTTCCCACGGTTAAGGACAGGCGAGATACGCTTACACATTGTAGATCTTATGGTTTGTTTTAAATAAAAATGGTGGTTTGGGAATCCGTGAGTGGATGGAACTCTCGAATTGTGGTTTGGCGGTTGGAGCCAGTCAGGTGATTGGAACCTGTTTAGTTGTTATATCAAATTTAATTACTATTCCATTACGTTTTGGTCACATGATGCTTCATAAAATTATTATTGGTATTTAAAGTTAAAACTTGCTTTATGCCAAAAATGCCATATTATACCTTCAATTGTTTAGCCTTGTATATAGTTATCATGCATTATGATTCCAAGACTTGCAGAGTACATTTTGTACTCACCCTTACAACATCCCAACTTTCTACAGAGGAGTATGCAGAAGCTAAAGGTGACTACAAGTTCTATGCTTGTGGTTATAATGAAGGCGATCCGTATTACTAGGACGCGTGCCCCAGTCGATTACCTATTGGGCAAATGGATGGGTTTATCCTGCTACCGTTATTTTGTTTCTACTGTTTCTTTATTGGACTCAAGCCATGAGGCTGTTATTTGTAATAATTGGCCATAGGGCTAATACCTTTTTTCTTAATTAATCTTATATGATTGTGTTATCATCATTGTTTTCGCTGTGTGTGCTAGCTTTTTCTGGACTAGCACGGTTGTACATAGAGGGTTCGGATTTTAGGAATGCAGTCCCGACAGAGGTGCACATGCACATATTCTTAAATTGGAGCATAAATTAACTAGCTAAACCCTAACCTAAATCATAAACCATGCTAGATCTAAATAATTTTCTCTCTGTACCAAGCTAGCTAGATCTAAACCAAGTATCTTCAATTCTCTCTTTACCAAGCTAACTACATCTCAAATATATTGCAATTATAACCAATTACTACATTAGATCACAAAGAATAAATGGATCTACAAGCTAGATCTAAGAAATCTTCAATTCTATCTTTACCAAGCTAGATCTTGAATATAATATAATTAGAACCAATTATTAACCTTAGATCACCAAGAACAAATTGATCTACAATCACTCTTCTAAATCCACTGTCCCCTTTCTCCAGATCACCTCACAGCCGCAGCCACCTCAATGACAGATCCGAAAACCCTAAAAACCTTAAGTGGATCGAGGCTCTATATTATATATTGCTAGGATATATCACATATGGTTTTATGAAAAAAACCATATGTGATAAGTTGATAAATAACAAACGGTTTGTGATTGTGACATATCATAAACGGTTTTATCCAGAAACCATCTGTGATATTTGTTGATATCACAGACGGTTCATGGTAAAAACCGTCTATGATAATTCATAGACAGTTTTTACCATCAACTGTCTGTGATATAAGCTTATCACAAACGATTCGTAGCGAATCC
Organism: Guadua angustifolia; assembly: GCA_036346375.1. Classification (NCBI taxonomy): domain Eukaryota; kingdom Viridiplantae; phylum Streptophyta; class Magnoliopsida; order Poales; family Poaceae; genus Guadua; species Guadua angustifolia. The sequence goes on from CM070501.1 coordinate 20,171,202, forward strand.
AGTATCTTAGACAAGCACACATTGAAAACCGCTTGTGATTAATTTAACACGGATGGTTTTTGAAAACTGTCTGTGATGAGGTGTCTAACATAGTCATTTTTGTAGTAGTGGAAGTTTCCTTTGCGATGCTACATTATTTAGTAAAGTTTAAGCCCTATGAGGCTAATAATGTAAAGTCTACAGAAAGGTCAATCAACTATCTTTTATTCATTAGAGCCTTTCATTATGTTTTCACCGTGTATGATTGTAATATTTCATGTATGTTGCCACTGTGTACACTAGTGAGACCTTGGACTAGTACAATATACATAGATGGTTTAGATTTGCATATTTAGGCCCTAAAACAAGGTCACAATAGTTGTAGTAGAGACACATAATAGTTCTAGTCACCATCATGCCAAGCTAAGGCATTGGTGCTGATATGAACACGCCTCGATTTAAGATGTGTGCATGTAAATTTGGTCTTGATCTTCCATCATAGGAGAAATCCGATAACTTGAGTTGTGACCTTGATGAAGGGGAGGCTAACCACAATCCAAGAACGTGGCCACTCCTCGATTGGTTATCAACTGTGTCAAAATATGACTGACCTGTTCACGAAGAACGGCTCAAGCGAATCCAAGGAAAGAACAAGAGCAACAACGGAAGAACTCACTAAATAGTGAAGATTCAATTGAGACTTCAAGTTTGCGGCAAAGAGCCTTTACAATAGCAATAGCTAAATCCAAAATCAAAGTTTGAAAGCTAAGGCCAGCTACAAAATATATAGCGGGTAGGGGCGCATCCCTAAAGGACTCAATTGTGGATTTTGAAAACGACTCAGTTCTGAACTCAAAGTATTTTCCTTCATGCGTATGGTATATTTAGAATCTGTGGCTGGTTGTGCATCCATTGGATGGGACACAAAATAACCTTTCAAAGAGTCCTTATTTGCTCTGTTTGGACTTGTTTTCGAAAGTTATAGTCTTTTATTGAGACATGCCTCGATTTAAGATGCGTGAATGCAAGTTTGGTCCCGATCTTCCATCGTAAGAGAAATCCAATAACTTAGAGTTGTGACCTTGATGAAGGGGAGGCTAACCACGATTCAATAACATGACCAGCAACCTCGCAATCGCTAAACCACTCCCTGATTGATTATCAACTGTGTCAAAACACAACTGACTTATTCACGAAGAACGGCTCAAGCAAATCCACGGAAATAGCAAGAGCAACAGCGGAAGAACTCGTTAAACAGCGAAGATTCAATTGAGATTTCAAGTTTGCAGCAAGGAGCCTTTACAATAGCAATAGCTAAATCCACAATAAAATTATGAAAGTAAAAGCTAGGGCTAGCTACAAAATATATAGTGGGTAGGAGCGTAGCCCTAAAAGACTCAATTGTGGACTTCGGAAAGGACTCAGTTCTGGACTCAAAGTATTTTCCCTGCTGCATCTGATATATTTAGAATCTATGGCTGGCTGTGTATCTATTGAATGGGCACAAAATAACCATTCAAATGAGTCCTTATTTGCTCTGTTTGGACTCAATTTGTGAAAGTTATGGCCTTTTTACTTAAACATGTCCTCGTCTGTCTCGGGCTGGAAATCCCATCCAATTCCTCCTTTGATTTATGTCCAAAATTGGCTTCGAACTATCCTCTGCTTTCTGTTCAAAATTGGCCCAAACTTATTAAAATCTCTTATGCTTTATTGACTTTCCTTAATTGCTTGTAAGCCTTCCCTTCTTCCCATGTTAATCCTATCACTTGATGTGTCTTTTGTGGCGTTAAAACCGACATTATTCAACAGCTACTTTCTTCCAAGCTCATATATATAATAATCAACAAAGAACAACTCTTAGGTAGCAACATATTCTCCGTAATAACATAGTTAATTTAGCTAAAGAAAGAAGTCACCTACTGGCCTAATCGTCATGTGCGTGCACAAGTCATTGGTCCTTGCAATGGTTCTAGATTCGGAGTTTCTGAAATTGGTGAAGTACTTGATGTAGGGATGTCATCATCATACTCCCCCTCTTGAGAAGGAGTTGTCCTCGGCTCTAGTTCATCTTCGTCTCCCACGTACACTTGGAGATAAATCAGAAGCGTTGAATGGATCACTCACTCCATATTCCTTAGGCAACTCCAACTTGTAGGTCATCTTATCATTGATCTTTGCAAGCACTTTGAATGATCCATCACCTCGTAGCACTAATTTGGACTTGCGCTACTTAGGAAAGGGATCCTTGCTCAAATGTAACCATACCAAGTCACCTTCAAAATAGCGTGTGTGAGCCATTGGTCTTTGCAATGATTCTAGATTCAGAGTTTCTGAAATTAGTAAAGTACTTGATGTAGGGATGTCCTCATCAGGTGCAGGAGACAGAGCTAGTGGAGTAGGGGCACAAGCAACCCCTAGTGGAGTAGGGGCGCGAACAGCTAAGACAGAAGGGGATTGTAGTTGACCCCTGCCGCCCTCCACACAAAGGTGAGTTTCCTAAGCACGGACAAAAGAAAGGGCCTCCAATAGGGACATACAAGGTTAGCGTGTTAGTAGCAGAGCACGAGCAGGCTTCAGCTAGAGTAGAGACCTGTCAAGAAGTCACAGAGACAGGGAGTCTCTAGGTAAGCCTGCTGGCATATGCAGCAAGAACATGTCCAGTAGACGCTTGGTGCAAAGAGTCAAGTTGACTCCACACTATAGACATCTGCTTGTAAAACTCATCCACGGTGGCATCCATTAGCTAAAAGGGGATGTACCTAGTGCACGACCGATAGGTACATAGCATTACCCACCAGCTCATAGTGAGAACCAAGAGGTGCCATTATGCACAAAACAAAGGATGGAAACATAACCGCAATGGTGCCAAAGCTACTGTAGAGGTAGTAGTGACTTCAAAGGATGCTCCTAAGGTACAAACATCCAGATCAACTATAGAGGAGGTTGGGGATGAAACTTTAGAGGACTCCAGAGGTGTGGAGGATGTTGGGGCAACGAGATCAAGCGGTAAGGGGGATGGACTCACGGTTGCTGCAGGTGGCAAGGGCATGGATAAGATAGCAATGACAATCCTAGTGGCGGCGGCGGCAAGATTTGAGGCCGAATAGGCTAGATCTATGAGAGTCGTTGGGGAAGTAATGACGGTGATAGTAGAAGATAGAATAGAGGACAAGCCGATGGTGACATTTTGAGCGATGACACCGGATTTTGAGGCCAGAGAGGCTGAATCTAAGGAGATGGTGGTGGTACAAGGAATGGCAGCGTTGTCCAGATCAATGGTACCCTGAGTTGCGGTGGCTCGAAATCAAGCAGCGGCAGCGAGATGTGTTGATAGTGATGGCTAGGAGGGCTATAGCGGCTTGTGCAACACAAGGATCCAATAGCGACGGTTGGATCCAAGGGTATAGCTAGTAGGGAAGGCAGCGGTGGTTGATGAGCAGCGACAGCGGCTATAAGTGGGAATCTAGGGTTTGGGTGGGTGGGGAGGAGAGAAACTATAACCCTAACTTTGCTCTACTACCATGCTGAAATGAACCTTGTGTATTATAGTGAGCCAAAGGCCAAAATTATACATGTACAGATGAGATGAAAATATGCAAAGAGCACCTTATACAAGAGAGAAATACTAACACAGCTATACTATCTAATATGTACATCCATTTGTACTAGTTTGGATCTTGCTACTAATATATATATATATATATTGTGTATGCTGAAAATGGCATGAAGTATGATCCCTTTGGTTGGGTATGAATGATCTATAGAAGATTTGCTTTGGCTAATTAACACTTTCAAAATACCAGCTGACCTATTAAAGCGAATTCTGATTAGGACAAAAAAAATAATCATCATGATTATGGAGCATTATATATATTTTTCTCTTCCACTACATGAAATAATATATCACACCAAGACTTAGAGGTGGGTGTTGTGCCGGGCCGGGCTGGTCCAGCACAGGCCCATCGGGCTTAAACCATGCTGGGCCACGATGGCCCATCGTGCTTGCCGTGTCGGCCCGGCCCAGCCCGGCTCGCATTCGACGAGCCTAGGCATGGTCCATTTGCACTTTGTGCCTGCTTCATGCCGTGCAGCCTAGGCCTGGCCCATTTACACTATTGTGATGAGAGGACACTACCCGAAATTGCTTGCAATAGCGTGAGTACGTGGTCCTACCATATGCAATGAATGTGCAGCCTCCTTGCCACCCTACGAGGGATCATCCATCCACTCTTTGTCGGAGCATCCATAACAATCAGACTCTAAAAAATGAGGGAGTAGATAAGGGTGAGTACAAAGGTGTACTCAGCAAGCATTAATATGAATTATGCATTTATGAGCTTTATCACTTGGAACTAATACCAGTTCCATATCACCAAACTATTCCTCAAAACCAAATACCAAAAATAGGTTTATTAAGGAAATCTTGTGTTTTGATTTTTATTTATAAAATTTCTACTAGCACTCGTGTATGTAATATCCCAGATGAACTTTAAGGGAGAGTGTATATTTCAGAAGAACACTGGAGAAGGAAATCAGTATTTTTTTTGGTGGGGTTTTCATTTCTGGGCCAACTTTTGAGCTGCGGGTTAGTCTTTTTGGGCCAGAAGTAGGGGAAACTCCCCTCCCCCAACCCTAGGGCGCTTCCCCCACTTCCCTCAGTGCCTTCCCCACCTCCTGGCCACCCCTCCCTTTTTCCCTTGAGTGCATACAGCAGCCACCCCATCCTCTCCCTTTGTTCTCCAATTTTGATCTCCATTGCTGGCCTCGGTGGATCGAACCGCTAGAAGTGCTACAGATCGGGCGGGTTCTTCGTGTCGTCTTCGATCCCGTAGCTGGGTAAGAGAATCACCCTCTTTAGGGTTTTGTTTCTGGTATAGGTTGATTTTGGGAGTGTTTAGATGGTTTTGTTCTTGGTTTGCACGTTGGGAAGATGGGATTAGAGGTGGATTCAATTTCGGGACTGTTTCTGGATTCGCGGGCAGATCAGATGGTTGTTTTAGAACGCGATTTAGAAAATTTTAGATTCATTTATTGGGGGTACGGCTGTTGTGAAAATTGTAGATAATTGTCTCATATTTCATTAGAGACTAAAATCACGAAGTTTCATTCATCCAATTGAAAGTTATGGCTATTTTACCGAAGGCTATCCAGACTTTGTCGTGACTGACAGCACCTGCAATAATTTGCAATTTAGGGCTAGTTAGAGGCCGAATCAAAATTTCTCAATACTTAGAAAAAGATGGGAAATTTCCTGTATATCACAAAAATGTCCTCGTTTACTAGATTTGGAGTTTTAGACCTCAAGTTATGGTTGCTTGAATTCTGCTATCCCGTTTGACAGACTTCTGGTTTTCAGGGTTTCGGAGTTGAACGTAGGATCAATGTTGTTTTACGCTTTGTGTTTGCTTTGATGGTATGGTTTTGAGTGGTATGCATCTAATTTCAGGTGGTGTAAACCCAGGAGTGGCATCAACCTTCCGCCACACCGCTTCGTAAGGTTAAAAGCAAGTGCATTATGATGTTGTTACTTGGTAGCGCATTGGTTGCTTATTACTTTGCGACCTAACCACCTTATAGAATTTATGTCTTGTTACCATGCTTTTTTTTTACTCATGATTATGATTAGGATATTGTGAATGGTATGTTTATGGATGTGAGGATATGATAATGTTTATGTATTTGAATATGGCTATGAGAAAGTTGGAAAATAATGCAATCTGAGATTTGTTCATGCCATTTGCATATGTGCATTCATGATGGAAGAGGCGACCTATGTAGGTGTGGGCCCCTGTGCTCACACGTAGTAAGCACGAAGGTCCTACCTCCACAGGATGGAAAGGAATGAGAGGGTGCACACCGACGGGTGTGTACTCAGTAATACCGGTATTCGCTATGAGATGAACATTTATGAGCATGCATGATGCATTGCATGAATGAAGAGGTGTGATGGAAAAATTTTAAGTTGTTTATTTTCATGTATGGTTTTAAGATGTGACCTATGATTCCTGATAACATGTTTATGTTTTGTTGCCTTAGCGTAATGCACTTTGCTGAGTTTTGAACTCACGCTTGTTTGTTTAATGTTTTTTTAGGTACCTTGAGATCGGCATTTGGGAAAGGGCATTAGTATCTCCACTTCACCTAGTATCACACAACTAGACATTTGCATAACTAAAACTTCTTTGTAATAGTTCTTTTAATAAACCATGCCGTTGATTGTGCCTCGTTGATTATTATTGGTTAAATGTTTATCTCGTACACGTTTATGTGTGGTTAAGATTTAATTTCCTGTCATGAGAAGGTTTTAGATACTTGGTTTATGTCGTTGTCGTGATCTTCTATAATTCCTTTGTGCTATTATTCTATTGTTGATGCTTAGAACTTAGTTAAAGAGGATACATGCTGCCGAATTTTTTTTTGAAATGTTAGTGTTATTGCTGGAATTTATTCATTTTATTAATATTTAAATGATAGACTTCCTTTTTATGGTGACATTCTTTGCACACTAGGTGTCGGAGTGTTACAGTATATGAAGTAGAATTAACTTTCGTAGCCTTTAGTCTAGGAGACTGTCGTGCCCCGAATTTGCAAATCCAGACACTCTGTGTATTCTGCACTAGTCCAGGATCGCGCTAGTGCACACAGGCTAAACAGAGTTCAAGTATCACATCATACACAGCAGAATAACAAATAAGTATTTCAAACATGTATATAATCGAGTTGTACGACCTTATGGTCCCTTACAATAGTCTGCCACATAGGGCTTACAATAGTCAGAGTAAACAAAGTTCAACAGCGGAAATATAAAAGTCGTGATGTTCCATCCTTGGCCACAAGCGCCTTGGACGAGGCTTGCTCCTAGTTCCCTGGCTCTTCGACGTAATCCTCTTCATATCTTTGGTGTAGTCTCTTCCTCTAGTAAATTTTGTCCATAGGGTGAGTACACACCGTACTCAACAAGTCATGCACATAATTGTAACATCCTGAAAATTGGTGTAATTTAAATTTAATGGTTATTTTGAATTTTTGAGAATTTTTGGAATTTATTTGAATTTATTTGGAATTTTTGGAAATAGACTTTTCTCTGGAAATTAATTTAATAATGAAAAGTTTTAATAAAATATATATGGAAATATTTTATTTGAGTGCAAAATGTCTTAAAGTATTTTGTGGAATTTTTCTAGAATTTTTCGGATATTTTTAGTGCCCCAAATGGATTAAATGAATTTCGGGAATTATTTTTATTTGAAAAACCGAGAAAAACCCAGTGAATAGTGTTGGGCCGGCCCGCTATTGTGCTCACGCTGCGAAAACCCTAACGCCGCCGAATCGCCGACCGTCCGATCCGCATCAGACGGCTGAAAATTAACCGCGTCGTTCATTGACTCGCTCTGTTGGATCGTTCACACGGATGCCGGACACGCCCACGCTGCTTCGTTCTCGGCTTAGTAACGCCGCCGAGCTTCTTCGCCGGCGAAACCATCGCCATTAACGCCGGTGCACTACCTCCGCCGCTTCATTAGCTAGTACACGATATAAAGCGCTTTGTTCCGCACCCGTCGAGCCCTTTCACGCAAACCGAGAATCACCTTAGACATCACACTTGCTCGTCGTAGTTCCGAGACGTTTCGCCGCCGTTTGCGCCTTCTCCGGTGAGTCTCCGCCGCTGCCAAGGTCACTGGAGTACTCCTCGCATTGAGCTGCATCGGAAGGACCACTTCTTCTCACCGGAGGAAGCCCGGAACGCCGTCGCCGTGTTGTCATCCCCAACTCTGGCAAGAACCGTGCTGCCGTGACATCACCGCTTCTTCGAGCTTTGCTAGCCATTGGATCTTCTTTCAAGCGCCCAAATTCGTCCATGTCTTCAATCACCAGTGAGTTTCATCTTCACCCCGTAGCCGTAGATCTAGAGATTAATGATTAGGATAGCACGACGTGCCCGTGAGGGATTGCCCACGTGTGCTTAGAAACCGAGTGCATGTTAACCGTAGGATCTTAGATGTGCGGCTTAGATCTATCCACGTCGCCGTGGTACAGTAAACTTCATCTTCAATTGTCGACCGTTCGATCTTGATCGTGTGATTACGATGCAGCCACGTAGCCATTTAACTGTAGTCATTGGATCTGAGATATTAAGCGTAAAAATTGAATCGATCTAAGCCGTTGATTTTGAAATGGACGTTTGGGATCACGCCGCGTGCCGGGCCAGTCCCGAGACGACGCGTGTTGCTCGGGAATCGAGGCGACGCAGCCGTCGCTGTGGTCGACGTCACCCGAATAATTACCGCCGTTAGATTTAGATCTGATGGTCATGATTGAGCCACGTGTCAGCACCGCGGTAACGATCAAAAGTGTTGGTGCAATCTTGGCCGTTGATCGCATCGCACGAATCTTGACGCATGACCGGATCAATTGAATCGTTATTCGGTTTATTCTCTGCCGTTAGATTTTGATCCGGCGATGAGATTGTGCCACGTGTCGACTCGCGAAGAATCGAACCGAATCGTCGCATGAATCGTGGCCGTCCATTTTAATCCGACGGTTAAGATTAGATTAACCTCTCGGGTGATAATGTGCTGACGCGTGTCACGACCAGATCGTGCCACGTGGCATGCCGACGCCGTGATGGGGCCCATATGTCGAATTCGAAGACGAGATGTTGGCGTCGGCGAAGGACGTCATGCTGACGTCATAAATCCGAATTTTCTTAGAAAAATAATTCGGCCGAAAATGTTTTCGGTGCTGACGTCATAATTATGGATTTTTCCGTATAAAAATAAATAAAGAAATTCGGTTTATTCTTTTTGATTTATTTTTAAAAAAACTTCAAATGCTTATAACTTTTGCATTTTAACTCCGATTTGAGTGATTCCAATTTCTAAAAATTTGTAAAATTAATATCTATTTATTGGTGAATTTTATGGAATTTTTAGAGTTGAGTTGCTCTCTAAAAAAAATAAATTTATTGTGTGTACGTTGCTTTTAATTAGACGTTGATTTGCCGGAGGCTTACGAAGGAGAATTCTTAGAGCAAGACCAAGCTTCAGGCCAAGACCAGCAACTTTTCGAAGGCAAGTTATGCTTTGACCATTTTGATCCCATATTTTTAAAAATGTATTTTGTTTCAAACTATGCATGCTAATTCAACTAAAAATGGATTAAAGTATTTTGGGTGAATTAGCTAGTCAACCTAATTGTTATTGTCACCTTGTTCTTATTATGCCATGATTCCTTTGAACAACCTAGATTTGGTAATAATAGTTGGTTGATAATATTTGTGCCAACACGGGAGGCTAGACCGCAAATAGTTGCTTAGTCATGCATACTACGCGTTATTAATCTTTTGAATACAAAAGCAACTTGATTAAAGAATGGTGAAAGCTTTTTGATAAAAGTGGAATGCTGTTGGTAATGATGTTGGAATGTAGAGACCTGTGTGGTTCTACATGAAAGATGATTACGGGCATGTGTTGCACCATTAAATAACCTGGGGTGGAATAGATTTGGACTGGGGCAAGTGGACCGAGGCTTTGTGCCAGGTGGGCCTTTGTGGCAACTGGGGGTGGGTTGAGTGTGGTGAGGGTTGTGTGCCAAATTGAGAGAAGGATGTCTTGCCTTGGTCAGTTAAGGACCTTACCTTGCAAGCCTTTGACCTGAGTCTCTCGTACAACCACATGTCTGAATGGGAAGACCTAGCTTAGTAGAGTTCTGATGTCTTACCTTTGATACCTCGGGGTGACAGTTACAGGGGTAATCAGACGGGAGCGATGCTGTGCTTTCGCTTGGTACTGTCCAACGGTGTTTGTCTGTCCTATACTTCGGCTCTGAGTGAGGGAAGTGATAGTGAAGACAACACGGAGAGATTCTTAGGCTAAGATAGAAGTCTCTGAAAAGCTTTGTTACTGTTAATCGCCTTTGTGGTGTGCGACTGTATCTTGTGGGTAAAGTGTACAACCTCTGCAGAGTGTCAAAACTGTTCGAATAGCCGAGTCCACGGTACTGGACAATGCTCGGGGATTACAGTCAAGGGGTAGTGTTTGAAAATAAAATGGGAGGGAAGACTAAGTGTCAAAAGAAAATGAGTAGGGACTGTGTGTCCAAAACAATGTGGAAAACAGATTGAGAAATATAATGATTGTATAGTTTTGATGCTTTTAATCTAAATAGATAATAATTTAAAATGTGGTTGCAAAAGCAAAATAACTGGTAGAGCCATTCCTTCATGATAAGCCATGCATGTAGTAAATAGATCTGCATTTGTGCATGACTTGTTGAGTACGGTGTGTACTCACCCTTGCGGACAAACTTACCAGAAGAAGAAACTACGCCTGCATATGAAGAGGAGTTCGTTGAAGGGCCGGAGAATTAGGGAACCAAGCCTTAATCAGTGCATCTGTGGGAGAAGATGGAACACCACGAAGATTTATTTTGTTCCGCTGTTGAACTATGTTACTCTGATTATTGTAAGCCCTGTGTGGCAGACTATTGTAAGGATGACCATAAGGTCGTACACTCGTTTATATACATGTTTGAAATACATATTTAATATTCATTGTGTATGATGTGATATTATACCTTGTTTAGCCTGTGTGCACTAGCGCGATCCTGGACTAGTGCAGAATACACAGAGTGTCCGAATTTGTAAATTCAGGGCACGACAATAATGCAGTTCTATTACTACATGCATGGCTTGTTACAAAGGAATGGCTTTACTGGTTATTTTGCTTTTGCATCAATATTTTAAACAACTATTTATTTAGATTGAGAGCATCAAAACCATATAACCATTATATATCTCAAATTGTTTTCCACATTGTTTTGGACACACAGTCCCTAATCAATTTTCTTCATCAACTTTGGCACACAGCCTTCCACCCCATTTTATTTTCAAAACACTACCCCTTGACTATAATTCCCATGCATTGTCCAGTACCGTGGACTCAGCTATTCGAACAATTTTAACACTCTGCAGAGGTTGTACACTTTACCCACAAGATACAGTCGCTCACCACACAGGTGATTGACCGTAACAAAGCTTTTCAGAGACTTCTATCTTAGCCTAAGAACCTCTCAGAGCCGAAGTATAGGACCGACAAACACCGTTGGATAGGGTACCAAGCTGAAGCACAGGCACGCTCCCCCGTACAGTTACCCTGTGTAACTGCCACCCCAAGGTATCAAAGGTAAGACATCAGAATCCAACTAAACTAGGTCTTCCCATTCAGACATGTGGTTGTACGAGAGACTCAGGTCAAAGGCTTGCAAGGTAAGGTCCTTAACTGACCAAGGTAAGACATCCTTCTCTCAAATTTTGGCACACAGCCCTCACAACACTCAACCCACCCCCAGTTGCCACACTGGCCCACCTGGCACAAAGCCTCGGTCCACTTGCCCCAGTCCAAATCAATTTCCATCCCAAGTAGTTTAACGGTGCAACACATGCCCGTAATCATCCTTCATGTAGAACCACACAGGTCTCTACATTCCAATATCATTACCAACACATTCCACCTTTTATCAAAATGCATTCATTATTTTTTTAGTCAATATTGCTTTTGTAATCCAAACAGAATTGTTCACGTTATAAGCATGGCTCAGCAACTATTCACGGTCTAGCCTCCCGTGTTGGCACAATATTATCAACCAACTAATATTAACAAACTTAGGTTATCAAAGGAATCATGGCATATGAATAATAATAACAAGGTGACAATAAGAATTAGGTTGATTAACTAATTCACCCAAAATATTTAAATCCATTTTTAATTGAATTAGCATACATAGTTTGAAACAAAATACATTTTCAAAGTTTAGGAGCAACATGGTCAAAGCATAACTTGCCTTCAAAGAGTTGCTGATCCTGATCTGGGGCTTGATCTTGTTCTGGAAATCCTCCTTCGAAACCCTCCGGTAGATCAACGTCTACTCGCAATCAACATACACATAATAAATATAATTTACAGAGAATTAGATCAACTCTAAAAATTACAAAAAATTCACCAATAAATAGATCTTGATTTTACAATTTTTTAGAAATTGAAATCACTCAAATCAGAGTTAAAACACAAAAGTTATAGCCTTTTGAAGTTTAAAAATAAATCAAAAAGAATAAACCGAATTTCTTTATTTATTTTTATACGGAAAATTCGGCATTATGACATCAGCACGACGTCAGCACCGAGTTGTATTTTCGCCGAATTATTTTTTCTAAAGAAAATCGATTTATTGCGCAAGCATGATGTCATCATGAACAAGATTTCATTGACACGTGGATCCCCGCTCATCGACGCTATTGATGACGCCAAGACGACTCAAAGACCACGACCGACATGTGGGTCCCATCGATGACGCCATCGCCGACGCCAAGATGACATGTGGCATGATCTGATCGTGACACGTGTCGACACATTATCAACCGAGAGATTGGTCTAATCTCGACCGTCCGATTCAAAATGTACGGGCGAGATCTAATCGATGTTTCAGTTTTTATCTAACACGTGTCTTGATCTGAACCGTGCGATGAAATCAACGGCTGAGATTGCACCGACACTTCGGCACGCTTGACCCAGTCATCGTGCGTCAAGATTAGTGCTGGAACACGTGGCACAATCTCGTTGCGACACGTGGCGACGAACAATTAACCGAGAGCTCAATCCGATCTCAACCGTCCGATTTAAAATGGACGGCTGGATCCAACCCGACGCTTCGGTTCGGTTACTCCGGAGTCGACACGTGGCGTCATCTCGACCCTCAGATCAAGATCGAACGGCAGGCATTAAACTGGCGACGTCAACAGTCAGCGTCAACGCTGACGCCTCGGTTCCCGTGCGACACGCGTCAGCACGGATTTGATCCGGCACGCGGTGCAATCCAAACCGCCCATTCAAAATCCGACGGCTGAGATCTAGCATAGTTTTGAGCACACATGGGTGATCCTGATCCGGGCACATGGCCATGTCCTATCCCTACGTTCACAGATCTATGGTCAATATTGAATCAATCCTACGCTACCCATACAGATCTAACAACTACGATTAAAGACACTACGTGGCTACACCAGAATCACATGATCAAGATCTAACGGCGGATAAATGAAGATGGGGTTTACTATTATCATGGCTACGTGGCTCAATCTAAACCATACACTAATGATCTAACGGCTAAGATTATATCAAAGCAAAACTACTCCAATTAATCTAGACCGTTCATCTACAGATCTACGGCTAAGAAATGAAGATGAGACTCACTGTTTGAAGGGAGACGTGGTGTAATCTGGATCGTTGCTTGAAGATCGAACGGTCGTCAAAGCTTGGCTCGGCGGTGATGTCGCGGTGAGAAGAGGTGGCTGGAGTTGGGGAAGACGATGTCGGCGACGGCGTTCCGGTGTGGCTCCGGTGACAAGGGTTGGCTTCATGGGTGCGGCTCGACACGGGGGTTACTCCGGTGGTCACGACGATGGCGGAGAGTGACCGACGGCGACGCAAACTACGGCGGAGCGGCTACGGAACTACGGCGAGCAACTGCGGCTAAACGGCTGCGAGATGGACGGTGTGGGTTGGGGCAAAAGAAGCGCAATGCAAAGGAGATTCCGGCGAGACATTCATCGGGCTTTATAGCCTCGGGATACAAGCTCAACCGTCGTTTAAACGCGGCGGTTACCCTTCGGAAGCGGCGGCGGTGTTACTGGGAGACGAAGACGAAGCGACGTGGCGCTATCTCAGCCGTCCACGCGGCAACGGATCGACGGTCAAGTCACGGCGAAGCGACGGCAAGCGAATCATACCGCCGTCACGATCAAGATCGCACGGTGGAGAAGCGGCGTCGTTAGGGTTCCCACGAATTCAAGTTGTCTGCGGCGCCTACAAGAATGTGCTTGGCCCATTCATCGCTCATCGATTTTCAATTGATTTTAAATAAAAATAATTCTAGAAATTCGCTTAAATTATTTGAGGCTTTTAAAAAATCAGAAAAATTCTAGAAAATACTTTACAACATTTTGGACTCAAATAAAATATTTCCATTTATATTTTATTAAAACTTTTCCATTATTAAATTAATTTCCAAAGAAGAGTTTATTTCCAAAAATCCAATTAATTCCAAATAAATTCTAAAAATTCTCAAAAATTCAAATAAACCATTAAATTAAAAATGAGCCAAATTTTTGGGATGTTACAAACCTCCCCCCTTAACAGAATCTCAACCCCGAGATTCAGGGCTGACTAGAGAAGAGGTTGGGAAACTCCTTCAAATCTTCCTCACGCTCCCAAGTGGCTTTGCTTTCTGAGTGGTTGCTCCTCTGGACTCTGCAAAAACGGGTTGACTTGTTCCTTGTTTCACGATCCATAGTGTCCAAAATCTTCACTGGGTGTTCGTTGTAAGTTAAACCCTCTTGCAGTTCAATCGCTTCTATAGGTGCTTGTTCCTCCGGTACCCGAAGGCATTTCTTCAATTGCGACACATGGAATACATCATGTACCCCTGCTAAAGATTGCGGCAATTCTAGCTGGTATGCAACTTCTCCTTTGCGGCTCAAAATCTTGAATGGTCCCACGTACCTTGGGGCAAGTTTTCCTTTAGCGTGAAACCTTTTAACTCCTTTGAGCGGTGTGACCTTGAGGTAAACAAAATCTTCTGACTCAAAGCTCAAATCACGGCGTCGGTTGTCGGCGTAACTCTTTTGCCTTGATTGTGCTGTCTTCAGCCTTTCTCTAATCAAAGCAATCTTCTCCTCTGCATCTGAGAGTATGTCTGGTCCAAAAACGTGACGTTCACCCGTCTCATTCCAATTTAAAGGTGTTCGACACGGCCGACCATACAAAGCTTCAAAAGGCGACATTTTTAAACTAGCTTGATAGCTATTATTGTAGCTAAACTCTGCGTACGGCAAGCATTTATCCCACGATGTGGTGTATGACAAAGCGCAGGCTCTTAACATATCTTCGAGTATCTGGTTTACCCTTTCGGTTTGACCATCTGCTTATGGATGGTATGTCAGACTAAAGTTCGGACGGTGCCCATTCTCTGTATGCAACTTATCCCAAAATCTTGAGGTAAATTGGGTACCTCTATCCGATACTATCCTCTTAGGCACTCCGTGCAAACACACAATTCTTGCCATGTACAGCTCCGCTAACTTATCTCCAGAGTAATTTGTCTTTACAGGTATGAAATGTGCAACCTTTGTTAATCGATCTACTATGACCCATATGGAATCATATCCACCTTGAGTCCTTGGCAAACCGGTGATAAAATCCATCCCGATTTCCTCCCACTTCCATTTCGGTATCTTTAATGGTTGTAACAGTTCGGCTGGTCTCTGATGCATTGCTTTGACTCTTTGGCACACATCGCATAATGCTACATGCTCAGCTACTTCTTTCTTCATATTCGGCCACCAAAATCTCTCCTTCAAATCCTAGTACATCTTTGCACTACCAGGATGAATTGAGTACTTGGAATCATGTGCTTCCTCAAGTATCAAATGCTTCAATTCCGGTTTATGAGGTACGCAGATCCTATTTTTCATCCACAAGGTACCCTGCTCATCTACTCTGAAATCCTTGGCTAGGTCTTCGTCCATTTTGGATTTGATCCTATTAATCTTATCATCATCCTTTTGACCTTCTCTGATCTGCTCTTCTAGGGTCGGCTTAACCTCCAAGGTAGCTAAGAATCCTTCCGGTACAACTTCCAACCTTAGTTTCTGAAGTTCTTTACATAAATCAGACTAATCTTCTACTATCATCAAATTCAAGCTATAGCTTTTTCGACTCAAAGCATCTGCCACCACATTTGCTTTTCCTGGATGGTAGTGAATTCCGATGTTATAATCCTTGATTAACTCTAACCATCTTCTCTGCCTCATGTTAAGATCCGATTGAGTGAATATATACTTTAAACTTTTATGGTCAGTATATATTTCACATCGGTTTCCGATGAGATAGTGACGCCATATTTTAAGAGCGTGCATTACAGCGGCTAACTCTAAATCATGAGTTGGGTAATTCTGTTCATGTGGCCTTAACTGCCTTGACGCATATGCCACTACTTTGCCGTTCTGCATCAGCACACATCCAAGTCCCTGATGCGAAGCATCACAGTATATATCAAAGTTGTCCTTAGTATTCGGCAACACAAGACAGGTGCCGAAGTTAAACACTTCTTCAACTCTTGGAAACTATTTTCACATTCAGGTGTCCACACAAACTTTTTCTCCTTTTTCAACAATTGCGTGAGAGGTCTTGCAATTGATGAAAAACCTTCAATGAACCGGCGGTAATACCCTGTCATTCCAAGGAAACTTCTGATCTGAGTAACTGACTTTGGTTGTTCCCAATGTAGCACTACCTCTACTTTCTTCGGGTCAACAGCTACTCCTTCAGCAGTCATCACATGACCCAAGAATTCGACCTTCTTTTTCCAGAAATTGCATTTACTGAATTTCGCATACAACTGGTTTTCTCTTAGCTTTTCCAACACCATCCTTAAATGTCCAGCATGCTCTTCCTCCGTCTTGGAGTAAACCAGAATGTCATCAATGAACACGAAGCCGAACTTATCCAAATATTCCATGAACACTTTGTTCATCATATTCATGAAATATGCTGGGGCATTGGTCAATCCGAAGGACATGACCGTGAATTCATAATGCCCATACCTTGATGAGAAAGCTGTCTTTGGTATATCTTCTGTCCGAATTTTTAGCTGATGGTATCCAGATCGAAGATCTATTTTAGAGAAGACTCCTGCTCCTCTTAGCTGATCGAAAAGATCATCTATTCTGGGCAAAAGATATTTGTTCTTTATCGTCACATCATTAAGTGCACGATAATCTATACACATTATAAAGCTTCCATCTTTCTTTTTTACAAACAATACCGGAGCTCCCCACGGTGATGAACCTGGCCTTATAAATCCCTTCTCCAATAATTCCTCAATTTGCTTCTTCATTTCTACCAATTCCTCGGTAGACATCCTATAGGGTCTCTTGGCTATTGGAGCTGTTCCTGGTACTAACTCAATTACAAATTCTATATCCCTGTCTGGTGGCATTCCAGGTAAATCCTCGGGAAACACATCTGGGTATTCATTAACTACTGGAACATCTTTCATATCAATAGCTTTCACACTGTTAATCATTAATTGACTATCCTGAACAATAAATGCTTGAATCTCCACCTTGCCATTTGGGCTCTCGACTGTTACTACTCTTTGTCCACAATCTAGCACTGCCTTGTGCTTGGATAACCAATCCATTCCCAAAATCACATCTATGGTCTGGATATCCAATATGATTAGGTTCGCTAGGAACTCTATTCTATTTATTATTAATTTTACCCTAGAACATCCTACTTTAGCTCGGAGTTCTGATCCAGGGGTTTGGACTATAAGCGTACTCTTAAGTTTGACCACATCCAAATCATTTTGCACAACAAAAACTTGAGAAATGAATGATGGGAAGCTCTGAATCAAACAAAATTGTAGCTGGTACTGAGTTAACTTGAAACTTACCCAGTACGACATCTGTGGCGTTCCGAACTTCATCCGCCATGATGTGGTTGACTCTTCCTCGCACAACAGATTGTAGTGCAGCTCCTGCTTGAACAGGTGCTCTACTTCCTCCTTGAACAGGAGTTCCAGCTGGTGTATTACCCAGGTTGAAATGAACAGGAGTGACTCCTCCCTTCTTGGGACAAGCATTGGCGAAATGCTCCATCTCGTTGCAGTTATAACAGCGTCTTCCTGCCATCGACGGGTTTCCTGCACCTTGGGTAATTGCTCTCGCTGGTGTGTGTGGATTCTGTCCGGTGGGTCGTGGTGCAGTTAGTGGTGTTCTGGCACTGCTTCCTGGCTGAAACCTGGTGAACTGTTGAGGTACCACCCTTGGTCTCTGCTGACCCTGGCGTCCTCGCTGCTGTGCCAAGCGACGATTGCGATTGTCATCTAGCTCTTTGCGCTTATCCTCAAGAATGAGCTCCTTGTTGACAAGTTCTTGAAAATCCGGAAATGTGTGGGTGATCAGTCCTACTTGAAGTCCAGAGTTGAGTCCCTTCATGAATCGGGACTGTCTAGCTTTGTCCGTGGCTACGTCCTCTGGAGCATAGCGTGCAAGCTGTGTGAATTTGTTCAAGTAATCGGCCACTGACTGGCCTCCCTGCTTTAAGGATCTGAACTCCTCCTTCTTGAGCTCCATCATTTCCTCCGGCACATGGTATTGACGGAAGGCAACAGTAAACTCATCCCAAGTAATCTCCTGAGGATGCTCGTGGGAAGCGCAGTAATTCTCCCACCATTCTGCAGCAGTTCCTTCTAACTGATGAGAGGCATACAAGACCCTCTCATTGCCTACACACTGGGATATGTGCAGCTTCCTCTCAATTGTGCGCAGCCAGTCATCTACTTCTATGGGGTTGACATTTCCAAATATTGTCGAGGGTCTGGTTCTCATGAAGTCTGACAGTCTAGAGTGATGTCCCTGGTGCATCGCCTGATTGTTGTTAAAGTTGTTGGCGGCAGCTTGATTTTGCATTTGTTGCATCTGAAGCATCATAGTCTGCATCAGCTGGGTCTGGGCAGCCAAGAATGCTCCTAAATTACCCATATCAACGGGTGGTGCAGCTTGAGGATTTGGTGCTTCATTATTGTTGCCCCTCTGCTGTGAGTTGCTGCCTCCAGCTCCACTATTGCTTCGTGTGTTCACCATCTGAGGAACAAAAGAATTTAAGGAAAAGAGGAACAGAGTAGACAAGTATACAAGAATCTTATGTGGGGAGAAGATTTGACTCAACCAAAAGTATGAAATTTTATTTAATATCATAGGGATATGACCGCTCACAAGTGCCTACGGGCATTGCGGCACATACCTTGCACGCATTAAGTAACCATAAAAATTGTTCATCACAACCAACCATAACAACTCATAAAGTTCAAATCAACCAACCGTTCTAAGGATGGACTCAATAAACTTGACTCAACATAGGAGTCGACTCTGGAAAGAAAGTAAAACACTCAGTCGTCAAGCCATCCAGGCTGCGGGCCTCCCGGTGGGTACGGCAGCGGGTGCGGCGGCATAGGAGCAAACTGGTCCTGATGCCCCACAGCTGGCGGTACGAAGGAGCCCACCGACTCTGCTGGCTCGGCTGCACGACGGTGCTCGGTGGCTCTGCACCACCGCATTGGTGTCTTCAATCTGGTGCCTCTGCCGGCGCCTCGCTCGAGCTCGGGCTCCTCGGGATCGGGGTCGTGCAGCTCTAGCTCCGGCTCTGGCTCAGGTCCCTCCAGCGCCTCCTCCAACTCGTGCACCCTCCTGATGTAGAGACCCTGGCCCTCAGTAGCCTCTCGCAGCTGAGCCCTGACCTCCGCAATCTCGTCACGGGCCCTCTGCAGCTCCTGGACTGTCTCGTCCAAGGTCTCCTCCTGGGCGATGACGAATCTCACCAAGTGGGTTATCGTAGTGTCGTCCTCCTCGATCGGGTCCCGGTCGAAGCGGTTGTCTCGGCGCGGATGATGACGGAAGACGGTGCCCTCTAGCTCGGCGGAGTAAGTGCGGGCGATCTGCCGCATCGCAAGGCGTGCGGTCTCCTGGATGCCAACCTCAAACGTAGACCTCTGGCGGTGGCGTGGGTGGACGACCGGCTCTCCCCTGTCTCGGCGCGAGCGGTGACCTTCACATCCCAAGCGATGTCCAGCCCTACCCGAACCACCGAGGCTCCTCGGTAGATCAGCCTAACAAAGCCCTCGAGCTACCGCAAAGATAAACCATAACTCAAGAAAGAAAGCCTCCGGTCGCTCACCAAAGGTATGGATCCTCCTCATCTCGCCAAAACACACCTCATTAGTCAGAAATTTTGAAATCATGAAGTAATAACGAAAAATTGCAGCATAGACACGAAGTAAGAAGAAAAAGATTAGTCAAGATTTCATTCATAATCTTGTACAATTTTAATCTTTAGAAAATAACCTTATCTTTATCAGCCAGTCTACCTAGGGTCAAGTCCTACAGTCAGTATGCTCTGATACCACCTCTGTCGTGCCCCAAATTTGCAAATCCGGATACTCTGTGTATTCTGCACTAGTCCAGGATCGCGCTAGTGCACACAGGCTAAACAGGGTTCAAGTATCACATCATACATAGCGAAATAACAAATAAGTACTTCAAACATGTATATAATCGAGTTGTACGACCTTATGGTCCCTTACAATAGTCTGCCACACAGGGCTTACAATAGTCAGAGTAAACAAAGTTCAACAGCGGAAATATAAAAGTCGTGATGTTCCATCCTTGGCCACAAGCGTCTTGACAGAGGCTTGCTCCCTAGTTCCCTGGCTCTTCGACGTAATGTCAGGACTCAAATTCGCAATCCGGAAACCCTCTGTGTTTTCAGCACTAGTCCCAGGATCAGTAGCTAGTGCCCATAGTTAACAAAGATGAATATCACAATCATACACAACGGATTAATAAATAAAGAATTCATCTTTTAATATAATATGTTGAACAACCTTAAGGTCAACTTACAATTTTGAAGCCTAGATGGCTTCAACTCAGAGTAAAATGAACAGCAGTGGAACGAAGAACGTCGGTGAATCCCATCAAAATACCACAGGCATTTGACAAGGTTCAACTCCTAGATATTCGCCTTCTTGCAGAACTTCTCCTTCTTCGAAGACAAAGACTTCTCCTCAACTGGTGATGTTTTGTTAAAGCAAGGGTGAGTATACAACCGTACTTAACAAGTCGTGCATAGAATGCAATTCTATTACTACATGCATGGCTTATTCCAAAGGAATGGCTGAAGGGTTCTTTTGCAATAAAGCAGCATTCACAAATAATCATAATAGATAGAAAAGCAGTAAAACAATAATACTCATAATAAATTTCGTAATCATTCTCAAGTAAAGCATTTCTCATCCTTAACCAATTTCCATATCACATTGTCCACATTCCCAACCTCATTTTTATCAAAATCTAACCCTTGACTGTAATCCCCGAGCAATGTCCAATACCGTGGACACGGCTATTCGAATAGTTTTTACACTCTGCAGAGGTTATACACTTTACCCACAAGATATAATCGACTCACCACGTCAGCCGTGAATCGCCATACAATAGTATGCGAATGAGCGATCATAACAAAGCCTTTCCAAAGATCCGTGTAAACTCAATACTGCCCGCTAAGGTTTCAACACTGGTGGGACTGGTTAGCACATCCAGGGCCCCCCTCTTGCGCCTGTGAGTTTTACTACCCATTCACTCGGGACTCACTCCACCACGACAGTACCGAGGAATAGATTTCACAATTTACTCAGCTAGGTCCGTCCCATACCGGAACTTGTGGTTGTATGAATGACTCAGGTCAAAGGCTCGCAAGGTTAAGTCCTTAGTTGACCGAGGCAAGACTAACCAAAAGTTCATCACATCAACATGTCATAAAACCAAATGCATCGCCTAATTACCACTTTTGGCCCACGAAACAATCTAAAACCAAATGCGATCGCCAATTGTCACTCTTGGCCCACGAAACAATCTTGCCACTTGCCTCACCCAAATCACTTTCCCACCCCAGGTCCTTTACCATGCACCACGTGCCATCATCAACTCAATAACACATGCCACATTCCCAAAAACACGTTCCATATCTTATTAAGTCAATATTAACTTTAATTTTCCAAAATCATGATAAATCTACGTGGCAGGGCTAAGCACACTACATACGGTCTAATCAACCCATGTTGGCAAATTATTAATGTCCAACTATTAATCCACAATCTAGGGTGACAAATGAATCATGGCATACAAATAATAGAGACAAGGTGGCAATAATAAGTAGGTTGATTATCTAATCCCAGATTAATTGAAATCAGTTTATTTCAAACTAGCATGCAATAATTTCAAACGAAGTAATTTTAAAACATGGGATCAATATGGTCAAAGCACAACTTGCCTGGCCCTTGCAATTTTTATTATTCTTTACTCTTTATCTTCGATCCTTGATTCTCGATCTTCAATCTCCGCTTGCTTGATCCTCAGCTCCTTCGAGCGACTTTCGGCAACGCGTCTAACGATAAACAAGCACAAATACCACAAAACTCAAAAAGCAAATCAAGTAAACTCCAAATTAAAAACGAATAGCATTGGGCACAACGGCTTAGATGAAATTAGGAACTTGAATAGATTAGGTCGATGATTAGACAAAATAGAACGGCTTTCGGAAAATACACAGAAGAGAAAGATTAATAACTAGGAAAGAAGGAATGATATTCTGAAGAATATTTCTTCCAAAGTTATTATTTTGATTGGATAGCCGATGACATATGGACTCTCGATCTATAGATCGGGTCCACGATGATATGTTAGTTCGCCATGAACTAAGCAGATGCTCGAGGTTGACTTTCGTTGATCGAGTGGCACAATCAACCAAAAGGAAGATAGACTGATAGGCTAGGTCTGGCATAAGAATATGACATATGGCTAATGGTCTATCGACCAAGACCACGAATGAATTCCAGATTAATGGCAGATTAGATTTTCAAGGATAAGACAAGGACGGATGGAATCGACATCCACTACGGTTCGATCCGGAGGTTAGTCTTACATCGAGGACGGAACTCAACGACGACGAGGCGGTGATGACAGGAATACGAGGCTGAACTCAACGTGATGGGTTAGATCAAAATAAGGCGATAGAAAAAGGTAAAGACATCACATTAGGGCTTCCGCTTGTATGCACCCATGCGATGACAGCGATACAATGAGAGCAAATCGTTAACGGTGGAGCGTTAACGGTGGAACGTTAACGATGAATATGAAGCGTTAACAGCGGAACGATTCAAGGATGGATACACTTGACATAAGGTAGATTGGTAGGGTTGGCTCTGCGATTAAAGGTTACCAAGGATGTCGAACCGAAACGCGCACCGATACGAAGGACTAGGCCAAAAGACGACGAGTAGATTCTAGAATATGGTTTTGACGGCAACCGCGGATCAAATGAACTTCACCGATGAGCAAAATAGTGAATAATGATCTACTGGACACAATGACATGGCCACGACAAACTAAAATGGTTGGCGGCACAAGACGACACACGGCGGTGGCAAAAAGGCGACGGTAACGAATATTAAAATTTTAGGAGGACGGAACAACAAAGAAAAAGTGAGCACCACGTAGAACGCGGCGACACGAACTCAACGGTATAGTCGGATTTGGCGGCAACCCAATGGATTGATCACAAACTGCCGATTAATGGCTCTCGGAGCTAATAGATCAAACAATCATAACTATTAAAGTACTGCACGAAACCTAACCAAATTTTACAGAGAGCTATCTGAGAATATTTGGCACAAAGTGACATGAACGGATATGAGTTTTACCTTCTGGATCAACGGGGAACGAACGATGAAGATTTCTGCTGTCTGCAACGCAGTCTGATCAGAGAAAAAAAAATTTCTGCACAGAATCACAAGGTCAAAACCATGCGATAGGGTGAGCACCATGTAGGGGATATCAAGGGAAGTCTACCATAAAAATTTCACGGCCAAACTCACAGAAACAAGGGAGAACGGGCTCCGGCAAGATTTGATCTTTGGGCGGCCATAACTTTTGATCCAGTGGATGAAATTGTACCAAATTTGGATGAAAGATAGAGGGTACCTTGAGGCACGACGTGACGTAGACAGATCTTGAAAAGAGTTGACGAGTTGACGGAGAACGCGACGCCAAAACAGGCCGACGTGGGGGCTGCGCTCGGGGCGATGCGGCGGCGCGGCTGCTCTGTTTGGAATCTTAAAAAACTGTTTTACAGGGGTGTTGCAAAAATCATGGGGGTGATCCACAAAAAATTTGAGGATGAACGGAGAACGGGAGCGCCCGGTAGAGCTCGCCGAAGTTCTCACCGGAGTTGGGGAAGAAGACTTGCCGAGGGAGATCCGTTATGATTCTGATACTGATCTTTGAGTATGATGTGGGGAATGTGGATAGTCGTCTAGGGTTCAATTTTCAGATATAAAGGAGCAGTGGATCAACGGGAAAAGCTCACCGGAGTTGGGAAAGAAATCGGTGGCCGGAGGTGCTCCGGTAGGTATTTTCAAAATCTGATTTTACTGGAGATAGAGGATAGCAATAGGAAACTCTGGTAAAACTTTCAGATCGAAATAAGTTCAAGAGTGACCAGGAGAGCTCATCGAAATTTTCGCCAGAGTCGAAAAGAATGGCTCATACAGGAAGATCCAGAACTTGGATGGAGAAAATTCTAATTGGTTTGTAAAGAGAACGCATGTAAGAATCTGTAGTTCAATTTATAGGACAATCGGACCAGCGGATCGTCAGAAAACACTCACCGGAGTTATAACTGGAAACTGACGGGAAGCTGCCGGAGTTACTGTAGTGTTACTGTTTATTTAATCCGAAAATCAAACAACCATTCAAGAAAAATCGAAATAAATGTCAAACAACCATTAAAAATTCTGGGAAAAATCTGGAACATGACCCACAGCCTTAGTAACACAAATAAAATATTATTACATAAAATAATAATTTTATTTATGTACAGTAAATACTTTTATATTGTTTTTAATATCTATTTAATTTGGAAAATACTAAAACAACCCCAAAAATTCTAAGAAAATTCAGGAGTTTAATTAGGACATTTTAAGATCAACTAAAATATTTTGGTACCACCAAATTTTTATTTTTATATCAACATATATTTTTATTTTGTTAAAGCTTTCGGAAAGGCTTTAGAAAATATATAATTTGACAATTGTAGGAAATTTTGCAGAAATTTCCTTAGGTTTAGTTATATTAAATAAGATAGTTTTTGCAAAACCAAATCTTTTACTTTGTCTCCAAAGTATATTTTTTAATTAATGAAACTTTTGGAAAGGTTTTGAAATCAGGATTTTAACAAATAATGGAAAAATTCTCCGAAGTTCTTTGTGATATATTTTTTTAAAATTAATTCCAACTTAAATAGGGGTTTTTTAAGGAAATAGTTTTAAGTTTTTCTAAAAATAGGCAAAAGTCCTTTTCTTTTTAACTCTAGAGAAATCCAGAAAATAAAGAGAAGACAAATAACTTGAGATAACCAATAAAAAAATAATTTAAAATATTTTTTTATCCTATTTTTGAAATGAAATTTTGGGATGTTACACGTAATCCTCTTCATATGCTGGTGTAGTCTCTTCCTCTGGTAAATTTTATCCGCAAGGGTAGTACACACCGCACTCAACAAGTCATGCACATAATGCAATTTCATATTACATGCATGGCTTGTTACAAAGGAATGGCTTTCTTGGTTATTTTGCTTTTGCATCAATATTTTAAACTACTATTTATTTAGATTGAGAGCATCAAAACCATATAACCATTATATATCTCAAGTTGTTTTCCACATTGTTTTGGACACACATTCCTAATCAATTTTCTTCATCAACTTTGGCACACAGCCTTCCACCCCATTTTATTTTCAAAACACTACCCCTTGACTGTAATTCCCGAGCATTGTCCAGTACCGTGGACTCGGCTATTCGAACAGTTTTAACACTCTACAGAGGTTGTACACTTTACCCATAAGATACGCCGCCACCACACGTGATTGACCGTAATAAAGCTTTTCAGAGACTTCTATCTTAGCCTAAGAACCTCTCCGTGTTGCCTTCACTATCACTTCCCTCACTCAGAGCCGAAGTATAGGACCGACAAACACCGTTGGATAGGGTACCAAGTGAAGCACGTGCACGCTCCCGCATAGCTGATTACCTGTAATCGCCACCCCAAGGTATCAAAGGTAAGACATCGAATCCAACTAAACTAGGTCTTCCCATTCGGACATGTGGTTGTACGAGAGGCTCAGTCAAAGGCTTGCAAGGTAAGGTCCTTAACTCCACCAAGGTAAGACATCCTTCTCTCAAATTTTGGCACACAGCCCTCACAACACTCAACCCACCCCTGGTTGCCACACACGCCCACTGCACAAAGCCTCGGTCCACTTGCCCCACCCAAATCAATTTCCATCCCAAGTAGTTTAATCTGCAACACATGCCCAGTAATCATCCTTCATGTAGAACCACACAGGTCTCTACATTCCACTATCATTACCAACACATTCCACCTTTTATCAAAATGCATTCACTATTTCTTTAGTCAATATTGCTTTTGTAATCCAAACAGAATTGTTCACGTTATAAGCATGGCTAAGCAACTATTCACGGTCTAGCCTCCCGTGTTGGCACAATATTATCAACCAACTAATACTACCAAACTTAGGTTATCAAAGGAATCATGGCATATGAATAATAATAACAAGGTGACAATAAGAATTAGGTTGATTAACTAATTCACCCAAAATATTTAAATCCATTTTTAGTTGAATTAGCATGCATAGTTTGAAACAAAATACATTTTGAAAGTTTAGGAGCAACATGGTCAAAGCATAACTTGCCTTCAAAGAGTTGCTGATCCTGATCCGGGGCTTGATCTTGTTTTGGAAATCCTCCCTCGAAACCCTTCGGCAGATCAACGTCTACTCGCAATCAACATACACATAATAAATATAATTTACAGAGAACTATATCAACTCTAAAAATTCCACAAAATTCACCAATAAATAGATCTTGATTTTACAATTTTTTAGAAATTGAAATTACTCAAATCAGAGTTAAAACACAAAAGTTATAGCCTTTTGAAGTTTAAAAATAAATCAAAAAGAAAAAACCAAATTTCTTTATTTATTTTTATACGGAAAATTCGGGATTATGATGTCAGCATAACGTCAGCACCGAGTTATATTTTCACCGAATTATTTTTTCTAAAGAAAATCGATTTATTACGCAAGCATGACGTCATCATGAACAAGATTTCATCGACACGTGGACCCCACTCATCGACGCTATTGATGATGTCACCGATGACGCCAAGACGACTCAAAGACCACGACCGACATGTGGGTCCTAATCGATGACGCCATCGCCGACGCCAACATGACACGTGGCATGATTTGATCGTGACACGTGTCGGCACATTATCAACGGAGAGATTGATCTAATCTCGACCGTCCGATTCAAAATGTACGGACGAGATCTAAATGACGTTTCGGTTTTTATCTATCACGTGTCTTGATCTGAACCGTGCGATGAAATCAACGGCCGAGATTTCACCGACACTTCGGCACGCTTGACCCAGTCATCGTGCGTCAAGATTAGTGCCGGAACACGTGGCACAATCTCATTGCGACACGTGGCGACGAACTATCAACCGAGAGCTCAATCCGATCTCAACCGTCCGATTTAAAATGGACGGCTGGATCCAACCCGACGCTTCGGTTCGGTTACTCCGGAGTCGACACGTGGCGTCATCTCGACCCTCAGATCAAGATCGAACGGCGGGCATTAAATTGGTGACGCGTCAGCGATCGGTCAACGCCGACGCCTTGCGGTTCCGTCGACGACACGCGCTTCACGCGGATCTGTCCGGCAGCGGTGCAATCCAAACCACCCATTCAAAATCCGACGGCTAAGATCTAGCATAGTTTTGAGCACACGTGGGCGATCCTGATCCGGGCACGTGGCCATATCCTATCCCTATGTTGACCGATCTATGGTCAATATTGAATCAATCCTACGCTACCCATACAGATCTAACGGCTACGATTAAAGACACTACGTGGCTACACCAGAATCACATGATCAAAATCTAACGGCGGATAAATGAAGATGGGGTTTACTATTATCATGGCTACGTGGCTCAATCTAAACCATACACTAATGATCTAACGGCTAAGATTATATCAAAGCAAAACTACTCCAATTAATCTAGACCGTTCATCTACAGATCTACGGCTAAGAGATGAAGATGAGACTCACTGTTTGAAGGAAGACGTGGCGTAATCTGGATCGTTGCTTGAAGATCGAATGGTCGTCAAAGCTTGGCTCGGCGGTGATGTCGCGGCGAGAAGAGGTGGCCGGAGTTGGGGAAGACGATGTCGGCGACGGTGTTCCGGTGCGGCTCCGGTGACAAGGGTTGGCTCCAACGGTGCGGCTCGACGCGGGGGTTACTCCTGTGGTCATGACGACGGCGGAGAGTGACCGACGGCGACGCAAACAACGGCAGAGCGGCTACGAAACTACGGCGAGCAACTGCGGCTAAACGGCGGCGAGATGGACGGTGTGGGTTGGGGCAAAAGAAGCGCAATGCGAAGGAGATTCCGGTGAGACATTCATCGGGCTATATAGCCTCGAGAGACGAGCTCAACCGGTGTTTAAACGCGGCAGTTGCCCTTCGGCAGCGGCAGCGGCGGCGGCGGTGGCGTTACTGGGAGACGAAGACGAAGCGACGTGGCGCTATCTCAGCCGTCCACGCGGCAACGGATCGACGGTCCAGTGCGACGAAGCGACGCGGGCGAATCACAGCCATGCGATCAAGATCGCACGGTGGAGAAGCGGCGTCGTTAGGGTTTCCGGCCGAACGGGCTGTGCAGCGCGCACAATAATGGGTTTGGCCCATTACTGTTCATCGGATTTTGAAAGACCATATGGAGGTCTATCCTTGTGTGTGATGAGTAATTGACAAGAGTTGAGCTTGGTTTGATTTGAAATTGAGTTTGATTTGAATTGGATTTTCGATGTGAAGCAATTTGAGTGTTGGTTGCTTTTCTAGTGCTACCGGCCTGGGGGCGGTAGCACCGGACCGTTGAGAGAAATTATGAATGATTAATGATTTTGTGATAATCATTGAATATATTTGTGGGCATTGCTATGAGAAAGGTTTTTCCTTGTCTTTGATGGTTGCAGGCGATTTGCTAGGTCATGGTGAGGCGGAGGATGACCGGACTAGGCGAGGCGCCGGAGGTCCAGATGGTCGGAGATCGCGGAAGATGATCGAAGACGGAGTGCAGCAAGTCAAGAAGACAAGGAAAGGAGATGATGCTAGCTAGATGCAGCGTGGATCAATGAGGGCCGCTTGATTGCGGTCTAGTTGATAGGTTAGCGGGTCTAGGTAGTATGCTTTGAAAACGTGCAAGAAAACCGGTATGTGTGTGGGTTTTGGGTTAGCCCTTGCATGGCTATGTGAGTGGGTCAATCCTAGCCCTTAGATAAGTGTCCTAGGGTTGAGGGACTCATCCAAGGGTGGTAGGTGGCCCAAGAGTAGTATAAATAGGGGTGGAGGGGTAGCCTCCTCCCCTAGAAGGTTTGAGTTGCTTCTTTGAGCTTTGCCCACATGAAGTGAGGCTTTGTGAACCTTCCCACCAGAAATAAAAAGAAATTTCTTTACATTATTGTGAATTTAAATTGCGCATTTACATTATGTCTTTACTTTACGCAATTTAAATTCAGCATTTACTTTACGCATTTACTTTCGCGTAATTTACTTTATTGCAATTTGGATTTATCTCCACTCCTTCTAAATGCTGATCTTGGATGTTTTGAGTGTGTTCATATGGTTTTACATCTCTTTTGCACTCTTTGATTGAGTAGAGATCATCTTTTCTTTCAAGTTCCAACTCTGTCCAGAACTTGTTCTTCGCGCAGCAGTTAGTATTTTATTTTTAGAAAAATCTACAAAAATTCTTTTTGAGTTATTCTTGTTTGAGCTTGTGCAAAACTCCTGTATACATCTGTATAAAAATTTTGGAGTTCACTTGATGCACCGTTTGAGCGCCATGAGGTGAAAACCGAGCCCTAAACTCTCTGCTCGAAGTTTCCTGACTATCTGTGCTCTTTGATTTTTGATGAATTTTCTGTAAGGTATTTTGAAGTGAAATTTGGTGGAGTTCTTGAAGACTCATCTGCTCATAGGAAGAAAATGTCTCATAATTTCTTGAGCAGCAGAGACCCACCAAACACCTATTCAAATTGAAGACAGTTTCTGGAATTTCTGCTGTTGCTTTTCTAAAAGTGGCTTTTATGATTTGAATTGATCTTTTTCTAAAAGCAAGGGTAGATTTGATTCCTTCTTGATTTGGACACTAGACAACCAGAATTGTGACTCAAAAATCCCCACATATTCTATGGAACTCATCCATGCATACTAGGGGTACACATAGTTGTCTAGTTGTTCGGGTTTTTCACGATTTTCTTTGCGCGATCTTTTCAAGGTTTTAGTTGGAGTATTTTGGGGAAAATTTTATTTGCGACCATTCACCCCCCTTCTGTTCGCCATCTCGATCCTTCAGATTTTCAATATATTTTAAATAAAAATAATTCTAGAAATTTGTTTAAATTATTTGAGGCTTTTAAAAAAATCAGAAAAATTCTAGAAGATACTTTACAACATTTTGGACTCAAATAAAATATTTCCATTTATATCTTATTAAAACTTTTCCATTATTAAATTAATTTCCAAAGAAGAGTTTATTTCCAAAAATCCAATTAATTCCAAATAAATTCTGAAAATTCTCAAAAATTCAAATAAACCATTAAATTAAAAATGAGCCAAATTTTTGGGATGTTACAGAGACAGACATAATTCATGATTTTATATCCTACGTAGGTTTTGTATCACTTTACCTATAGTGAACTCAATATCCATTGAGAACCCAGAATGTTTATCACTACTCTGGCATTTGAAGTCTCCAACCCTGGCCTCTTCCAGTTGTACGCTTTTGATTTAATGGCACTATGACCTGTGTTGGCCAGTTGTACCTTGCCACAATAATTAAGGTACTCATATCCCCAGACCACCTACTAGTTGTGCTACAACACAAATCAGAAGCATTAAGACATTGGGGAATCAATTGGTCTTCACCACAACAATCAGATATACTCATCCAGCCTTTAAATATGGGGACATATCCAGTGCAATCATGATTTTGGTGCAATCACCGTACAATCCAACTAAGAAAAGTTTCAAAAAATTCTGAAAAAAATCATGGATGTATATCTCATCTTACCCCATCTACATATAAAATTTCATGATCAAATTCGTCCTATGTTAAGAGTAATAAAAAATAAAAATTTCTGACAAACTTGAATAGTTCAAATGCACCACAAATTTGTCTTTTTTGCAACTTCTAGCATAGAACGAATTTGATCATGAAATTTTATATGTATATGGGGTAAGATGAGATGTACATCCATGATTTTTTTCAGAATTTTTTGAAATTTTTCTTAGTTGGATTACACGGTGATTGCACCAAAATCATGATTGCACTGGATATGTCCCCTTTAAATATAGCACCAAATAACCAATATAGGTTATTAGAATGTACATTCAGTGGGCATCTGGCATATCCCAACTAAACATTTATAAGCTTACGCAATGTGGAGATCAAATATCATCATAGGACAACTTTTTTTGGTTGTTTCCACGCACTATGGTTGATACGATTGAATACAACTCATTACCTAAATTTAGTTGTTTTAACCTTATATTATATTCTTATGTAGAGGGTCTCGCTGGCAAAATCAAATATGGCACCCTCTACCCACTATTTATTAACTCACACCGACTTCACCTGTCGGTGGAGTTAACAATCACAATCACAATTGCATCCGCAGTAAATCCAACCAACTGATTTAGATTTTAATTAAAGCAACATTTTACCATGCATCAATGATACCACATATATTCCAAATAAAACATTGATACCAAAATAAGTATGGTCATGGTTCTTGTTTTTCTCTTTATTTTATTTTCCGGTCCATTTATTACCTGCGATTGATTTATGCATCTTTTAGTACATACTTAGTCTTGAGATTATTTTTCTGCGATCAAAAAGCAAATTTTATGCATTCCAGAAATTCTGAATTTTGTCTTCTTTTTTTTCTTTCTTTTCCTTCTCTTCTTATTTCTTTTCTTCTCTCTCTTCATTTATCTAGTCGCTTCCTGGCCGAATGGTGCTTCTTCTAGTTTCTTCCATTTTCCCCATTCTCAGACTTACTTCCTTCTCTACCCAAGTTGGGGTCTTGGCCATCTCCAGGCACCGGCATCGGCCACAGCCACCGCGTCCCTGGCCTTCCTCTTGCCTAGCCTTACTTCTTCCTAATCCTAGCATTAGTTCCTTCCTTTCCCCATTCTTTTGCTTCCTAGATTCTACTCTATTTCTTCATTTACGATGATTTTTTTTTGCGCAGTGACCACGTCGGCCGATGTCTACGCGGTGCGTCACCAGCCAAGACTGCTCGCCAGCTTGCTTCCTCACTGGCTTGGCTGAGGTTGCCGCCTACCTCGCCCCACCTTGCGCTCAGGTCGCGTGTGCACTACAGGCCCGGCCCAAGTTTTCCTCGTACGCACGAGCTGCACTCGGCTGTGCCGCAGGGCCGCCACTCGGCCTGCTCAGCCTCACGCCCACTTGCCAGGCGAGCCAAGGTTGCCAAGGCCTGGAGCGAGAGGTGGGGCAAGCCGAGGCCTGGCGCGGGAGGTGGCACTGCGTGGCAAGCGAGGTCGGCGTGCCCTGCCGTTGGCCGACGTGCCCTGCTGCGATCCCGTGACATTGCGCCCGTCGCGCGCCATGTGCGGTCTCCGTCTTTGCTGCGTCCGCCGCCAGAAGCCGCGGCCGCCGCCGTGCTAGCGTGCTGTCTCCGTACCAGGCCGTGCCGTTACCTAGTTTGTGGACCTGACAAAATCCGTGTTACAGTGTTGTGTCTGACCGTCGTGCCTTGGGCTGGCCAAAAAAGGCTCAGCCCAAGTGCCCACCTCTACCTGGATTCTAGTGTTGGATTGATCTCGTACGGCTCAGTCAGAGACCGAGTCCGTACCACGTTCGCGCCCAGATCGGGGGCGCAACAACCTCATGGTTGCGGCCCCCTGTCACACCCGCGCTATATATATAGAGGGACAAGGCCGGCACGCGAACCAACGTTCGTTGTAACCCTTGCGCCCCACATACACTCAAGAACCGATCTAAACCCTAGCGCGAGGAAGTGATGGGAAGGACGCCGCCGCTCGTCACCGATCGCTCCGGGCTTCCTCTATGAACCCCGGCGCCCTAAGCACTGCTACGGCTTGAAGTCCAGACGCGCTCCAACCTCCCGAAGGCCTCGACCTCACCATGGCTTTGGGATCAAACGGAAATGACGGCAATAACCAAGGTACACACTAAATACTCCTAGATCTAGTGGTTAGAGATGAAGGGGAAGGTCCTAGACACACTAGAAGTCTATCAATGGTATCAGAGCACCTTGTTTTTACCCAAACCCTAACCCTAGAAGTGTTGAAACCTTCGGGTTTAGTTTCGTCCGTAGCAATTAGAAGGAGAGGATGAAGAACTCTAGCGAAGAACTTTAGATCATGATTCCTTCTGGAATTTGTGAAACCCTAGTGTTTTTTCCCCAAAAATCCCCAAGAACCGAATCATAGAAAATCAAGAAAAGGGGAAGAAACCTTACCTGGCTTTGCCGTGCTCATCTCCATTGGCGACTGCCACGGGAAGAAGCCCCCCTTAGCCGCCTCTGCTCCTCCGCTCCCTCGTGCGACGCGCCTCCGCGCTCCGTGCGAGTCGTCGCCTCCACGCGCGGCTTAGGGCACCCCCGCAGGGCCACTCGACGGCGCCATGTCCACCCACGGGCGGTCATGCGCACCAGCGAGGGAACTGCAGACGGCGCCGCCATTTCCTTCTCTCGTGCGCAGTGGAGACGAAGAAGGAAGGAGATGAAGCGAGCGGAAATTTTGGAACAAAATGAATTAGGGTTTCGGGGGCCTTGCGATTTTTCTGGGTTTTTATCCCCGTAGTGAATCCATCCCAGCTGTCCAATGCGATCTGACGGCGCAGACAAAGTGCAGCCCTACCGAGAGCTTCTACCAAAGGTCGATTCACCTCGCGGCCCAGCCCAGTTGCTTTGGCACGGTGTCCCAAGGAAACATGAGAAGGCCGACAGTTTGGTTGGAATAAGTTTTCGCCATGAACAATGAAATGAACAGTGAAAAATTTTCTTTTTGCTGTGAAATATTAGTTTAAGCGCATGATTTAGTTAAGTGCTAAGTTAAATTCAGTTTCCGCTGCAAGTTTAAGTTTTTTTTTCTGATTAAATTGAAACCAACGTGGATATTTAATTAGAGAAAATAGTAAATGAGATGTTTATAGTTTTTCCGCTGAATATTTTAAGATATGGTAATTTTATTTTCTGACCAACGTTGAAAATAACTTTGCCATGACCATGTCAGGTTTGATAGAAATTTTTGAATAAAGTTTGCTCTATTCTAATACTGCCCAACGGTGTTTTAGAATTAGATCAGTCTTTATCAAAGTTGAGAGCATGTTTAATTGACCAACGTTAATTTATTCATGCCAAAGTTTATATGTTTTAATTTACTGCTTAAATTTTTTATTTCATTTACCAAGCTTTTCCAGCTAAGATTGCCAATTTCATAAGTGTCTTTCAAGGGCTTGAGAAATTGAACGGCAACAATTACTCCTCATGGAGAGAGAACTTGAACTTGGCCATGGCTATGGCTGAGATAGATTATGCCCTGCTCCATCCAAAGCCTGTGGCACCGGTTCGCGGTAGTCGGACTCAAAGTCGCAAATAATGCTTTGCGATGTAATTATCGTATAGTATTGAGAAGGGAAAGTGGGACAACTCAAATAGAAAATGCCTCATGGTGATCAAGGGCACCATCATTGAGTCCATAAGGGGAGCAATCCCAGACTGTACAGATGCTACACAGTATCTGAAGAAAATAGAAGAGCAAGCATCGATCCACAAAGGCCTATGCAGGCACATTAATCAAGAAACTTGTCAATGACAAGTATGATGGATCTGGGCTGCGCAATGGACCAGGCATTAGAGAGCATATTCTCAAGATGACTAACATGGCTCACTCTCTCACGTCCTTTGATATGCCTTTAAAGAATGATTTCATAGTCCATCTTGTACTGGTTTCATTACCAAAAGAATTTGAGACTTTTGTTGTAAATTACAACATTAGTGAAGAAAAGTGGTCTATTGAAAAGTGCATTGATATGTGTGTCCAAGAAGAAGAAAGATTAAAGGCACAAAGGGCTGAAGAACTGAACCTGGTTAAGCATTCTCAGAAGAAAAAGAATTATTTTTAGATTCAGAATAAGCCAAATTTCAAGAAAGGTAACTACCAAAAGGGCAATTATCAGCAGAAAAGGTTCACTAATTTTGAGAAGGGTGAACACTCAAATAGAGGGCAAAACTCCAATGGAGGACATGGTTCCAGTGGACAGGGTTCTAGGCCTCCACCAGAGCACATAGACCCAGACACCTGCAGGCGCTGCCATCAGAAAGGGCACCGCATGAAGGATTGTGTTCTGTTCCTCAAGTGGCTGAACAAAAGAGGTAAAGATCAAGTTACATTCATAGATGAATCCTTGTATATAGATTCACCAACTAGTACTTGGTGGATAGATTCTGGTGCAACTGTTCATGTTGCTAATTCTATGCAGGGATTCCGTACGAGGAGGATCCTACAAAGAGGAGAAAGAGGAATTAGAGTGGCGAATGGAGTTGAAGCTGATGTGGAAGCCATTGGAGATCTTCCTTTAGAGTTGGATGGCGGCTTCATACTCCATTTGCGTGATGTTCTATTAGTGCCTTCTTTAAGAAGGAATTTGATTTCAGTGTCTTGCTTAGATGATGAGAACATTCAGTGTTATTTTGGGAACGGAAAGTGTGTAATAAAATTTAATAATGTTGATGTTGGTCTTGCCATCCGACAAGACAAGCTTTATTTGCTATCCCATTATGATATTGTGAATGACATAAGTACCTCCTCAAATGCGAAAGTATGCAATGTTACTACAAAACGAAAGCGAATAGAAAGTGAATCGTTGTCGAAATTATGGCATTGTCGTTTAGGCCATATTTCGAGGGGGAGAATTGAACAATTAATCAATGAAGAAATTCTTCCTCCCCTAGACTTTTCAGACACAGATCATTGCATAGATTGTATTAAAGGAAAGTATGTTAAACAAATAAAGAAAGGCGCCAAGCGTATACACAGAATCTTAGAAATAATCCACACAGTACATTTGTGGTCCTTTTCCTGTAAAGACAGTGGATGGTTTTGATTCATTCATTACATTCACTGATGATTATTCTCGCTATGGCTACATTTATCCTATCAAAGAAAGATCAGAAGCATTAGAAAAGTTTAAGATATTTAAAGCTGAAGTAGAAAATCAACATGATTTAAAGATTAAAGTAGTAAGATCAGACCGTGGAGGGGAGTACTACGGTAAACACACCCCTTATGGCCAAGTTCCAGGACCTTTTGCAAGGTACCTGCAGGAAAATGGCATAGTAGCCCAGTATTCTATGCCGGGCGAACCTCAGCAAAATGGAGTAGCTGAAAGGCGTAACCGCACATTAATGGACATGGTACGAAGTATGATAAGTTACTCCACTTTACCGGTTAGTCTATGGATGGAGGCATTAAAAACCGCTGCCCATATTCTTAATCGGGTCCCCAGTAAGTCGGTGTCTAAAACACCATATGAGTTATGGACTGGGAGGAGGCCCACTCTAAATTATTTACATGTGTGGGGCTTTCCAACTGAGGCAAAAGTATTCAACCCAAATATAGGAAAGTTAGATCCAAAGACAGTTAGTTGCCATTTCATTGGCTATCCTGAAAAATCAAAGGGTTATCGTTTCTCTTGTCGCATGCACATACCAAGTTTGTAGAAACAAGACACGTGTGTTTATAGAGGATGATATGATCGGGGAGCATGGTACCCGAGAAATTAGCCTTGATGAGAAGCGGGTTTGTGCCCCAACTCCTATGATTCAAGAGCCTTTCTTCTCGATACTGTTGTTGCCGCATCACCGGGTTACAAAGACTGCGGTGTTTCTCCGAGTTCAACAGTCGGTGTGCCAGAGGCACCTGTTGTGGAGCCCGAGGCCCCTGCTGTTGCTAGTGAGGAGCCTGTGCAGCCTCCTGTAGAGAGCAGTGAACCTGCTCAAGAACCACTTAGAAGATCACAGAGAAACAGGAGATCAGCTATTCCAGCTGATTATGAAGTTTATGTCAGTGAAGACATAGAGATAGAGGGTGATCCCACCTCTTATGAGGAAGCGATGAGAAGTCCCAATTCATCGAAGTGGCTTGCTGCCATGCAAGATGAAATGAGATCCATGAGTACAAACAAAGTCTGGGACTTAGAAGAAATTCCTAAAGGAGCCAAAACAAGAGGGTCAGAAATGGGTCTACAAAACCAAACGTGACTCCAAAGGAATGTTGAAAGGTTTAAAGCTAGACTTGTAGCAAAAGGCTTTACTCAGAGAGAAGGAATAGATTATCTGAAACCTTCTCACTTTGTTTTAACAAAGGATTCTTTTATAATCATTATGGCACTAGTTGCTCATTATGATTTAGAATTACATCGATGGATGTTAAGACGGCATTCCTAAATGGGGATTTATATGAGAATGTATACATGACTCAACCCAAAGGTTTTGTCATGAAAGGAAAAGAAAATATAGGATGTCGATTAAAGAAGTCCATTTATGGATTAAAACAAGCGTCTAGACAGTGGTACATTAAGTTTGATGAAACCATAAGAAATTTTGGGTTCAAAGAGAATGAGGAGGACAACTGCATTTATGCAAAGTTTAGTAGAGGGAAGTATATTTTCCTAGTTTTATATGTGGATGATATCCTATTAGCGAGCAGTGATAAAGATCTGCTGCTAGAAACAAAGAAGTTATTGTCCTCAAAGTTTGATATAAAAGATCTTGGTGAAGCATCTTATGTATTAGGAATTGAGATACACCGAGATAGAAAAAGAGGGGTGCTAGGGCTATCACAGAAGGCATACATAGAGAGTGTTTTGAAAAGATATAGTATGCATATGTGTAATGCTATGCCTGCTCCAATAGTCAAGGGCGATAAATTTGGGAATTTTCAATGTCCAAAGAATAAGTACGAGATCGATCAAATGAAATCAGTCCCATACACTTCAAATGTCGGAAGCATAATGTATGCTCAAATATGTACTCATACGACTTAGCATTTACAACCGGATGCTTGGCGGATATCGATTAATCCAGAGTTGATCATTTGAAAGCG
This sequence comes from Guadua angustifolia, assembly GCA_036346375.1. NCBI lineage: Eukaryota > Viridiplantae > Streptophyta > Magnoliopsida > Poales > Poaceae > Guadua > Guadua angustifolia. The sequence goes on from CM070501.1 coordinate 20,209,153, forward strand.
AGAAAGAAAGCCTTGCGGTATTTGCAAGGGACAAAGAGCCTCATGCTAACATATAGAAAGTCAAGTGCCCTAGAGATTGTGGGCTATGCAGATGCAGATTGGGCAGGGTGTAAAGACACTGGAAAGTCCACATCAGGATATGTGTTCACCCTCGCCGAAGGAGCTATATCATGGAAAAGCTCGAAACAATCAGTCGTTGCAACGTCGACAATGCACGCTGAGTTTGTGGCATGTTATGAGGCAACCGGGCAGGCAATGTGGTTTAAAAAGTTTGTACCCGGGTTGAGAGTGGTAGACAGCATAGAAAGACCACTCAAATTATCTCATGACAATGAGCGGAAGATATTTTACTCCCACAACAACAAATCAAGTGGTGCTGCCAAACACATTGAGATTAAGTTTTATGTTGTGAAGGAGAAAATCCAGGATCAAACAATTGAACTTGAGCATATAAGCACAAAAGACATGTTAGCGGATCCGCTCACCAAAGGTCTTTCTCCCAACGTGTTTGAAAAGCACGTAGCCGGCATGGGTTTAACAGAAAGACTATGATTCTGGATAATAGGGGTCATTCAAAGCAACCATCTCCCACAAAGACAAATTTATTCTGTTTTGAAGTAGAGAGGTGTGCTATAGTCGTTGAGTTCAGCAGTACGTAACTGACTGTTGTGACGCCTTGGTCTTGGTGCACCAATCTATGGAGGAGTGGGATGTTAAGTTAAAAGTATATAATAGTTAATAGATCAAGATATAAAGTTTCAAAGTTAAGTTCGAGATCAAGGGGGAGAATGTTGGATTGATCTCTTACGGCTCGGTTAGAGACCGAGTCCGTACCACGTCTGCGCCCTGATCGGGGGCGCAACAACCTCATGGTTGCGGCCCCGTGTCACACCCGCGCTATATATATAGAGGGACAAGGCCGGCACGCGAACCAACGTTCGCTGTAACCCTTGCGCCCCACATACACTCAAGGACCGATCTAAACCCTAGCGCGAGGAAGTGACGGGAAGGACGCCGCCGCTCGTCACCGACTACTCCGGGCTTCCTCTGTGAACCCCGGCGCCCTAAGCACTGCTACGTCTTGAAGTCCAGACGCACTCTAACCTCCCGAAGGCCTCGACCTCACCATGGCTTCAGGATCAAACGGAAATGGCGGCAATAACCAAGGTACACACTAAATACTTCTAGATCTAGTGGTTAGAGGTGAAGGGGAAGGTCCTAGACACACTAGAAGTCTATCATCTAGAAGCAAGCACATGACCAGCATCGTTTTTACAATGATATTATATATACTATAACTTGGACCTAAATGCAAAACCCTTTTTTTCCAAATCTGTAGTCCCTACTGGATGAACTACTTGGAATACCCGTACAATTCCTACTTGTTTTCTTGGATTGTGTTTTTGGATGACAGTCAAAATAAAATTTGACCAAATGTTTAAAATTGAGATCTGAGTAATAATTATAAAGACAAAAGGAGATATCTGACAATGTAAGATCTACATTCTTCCTAACAAAATGTAATATCTGAATTAGTACTTTTAGAATAAACTAGATCGAACTTGTTTGGCACTTGGGTCAAAATATGAATCGGGTTATTATTAGATTTACTCCACTAAGTAGATTTGTATACACAAGTTTGATTTCTGCCCCTCGCAAAAATAAAAAAAAAGTTTATTTGGATTTAGCAATATCAATATCTACCGAATATTGCTGTTGTTTTACAAGTTTGTTATCCATTAGATGTACAGATTATTTTAAAATATATATTAGTACATTTCATTTTATCATTACTTCAAGCATTTGATCCAATTTAGTAAAGTACTTCCTAAGCAAATTTCACTCGATCTTGTATATGGAAGCATAAACGCATCGCTTGTTGGAGATAGATCTACACATGTAAATTTCTTACACAAGAGGGATTGAACTGGACATGCAGATACGTCATTTTGAGTGCCCAGTGGCAGATACAAATAGAAAATAATCGTGGTTCAGTTGAATTTGGATATGAAAATTCTTGCACAAGTTGACAGATGGAATCAGAGGAGGGAATAAGAGTGAAAATTACCTAGTACAGAGAATAAGAGATGTCAAAATAACATGTAGAAGATCAAAGCCTAATATACCAAATTTGAAGAAAAAGAAGAATAACAAACATGACAATTCTCTTGATTTTGACAAAACAGAAAACAGCCTAAAATATAATAAATTGCAAAATATCGAAGATTATTGCAGCTGAATACCATATCTGACCATTAACCATGAGAACCATACCGAAAGGCTGGAGCTATTATTGACTTTTGGGACAAGACCAAACGTGATAGCTTAATCTAAACTTGTGTTGCCGGGGCAGGAACTGCCATTTGTTGCTTGCTGACACCAATTTGTTCAGTTCTCTTCGCCCAAAGAACACAGTACAGACCTCCAACCATTATCACTCCACCTATTATACTGCACGTAAGAAACCGAATTCAGGGTAATAATCATGAAGCTTTTTCATTGTTACAGAAAACCTGAAGGCAGTGAGCTGCTCAGTAGAAAGAGACACCTTCCCAGGGTAACTGCTTCTCCTAAGAGAAATGAGGACAGCATTATTGTGACAAGTAGAGTTATGGGCATCGTCATGGCCAAGAAAACCGGTCCACTCTTGTCAATCACCCATAATTGCATGTAAAATGAAACTCCAGAAACAACTATGCCCTGCACTCAGTGTTCAGTAATCTCAGAGTTACATTGGCAGCGTAAACACAGGGAAATGCAGGAAATGTGTTTTGATTGGTAGGAAAAACAAAGGAAGCAGTAATAAGAAACTCTGATACTCAAATACTTTAGAAAACTGGCATATTGGTATAATATACCATATTGGATACTGACACGATATTATCCTGCTCAGATAGTGAATTTTCTATTTTTAAAAAAGAAAATAATTTCCAATACTTGTCGATACTTTCCCGATACCTCTCAACCATGATACATCTACCAAATTAGAAGGAGATGTTCGAGTCGTTTATTCCCATCATGTAACCTCTTCTTGCTCCCATATCACTCCCCACACCACCGCCCCTAGTCCTATCTTCCCCTAGGCTCCCACGACAACATTCCTCTCCTCTATGGACGGTGGCGTACAACACCCACTACTACATAAAAGGTTATATTAGATGCCTCATCACAGATGATTTTGAAAAACCGTCTGTGATAAGAAACATCACTAATGGTTTTATAGTGATACCGTCAGTGACATCATCACAAACGGTACTCCTCATAAACCGTCAGTGATATACAACAATATCACAGATGGTTTTATATAAAATCATCTGTGATAACTCCTGTAGCTATCACAGACGCTCGATAATACTCGATATCACGACGGTTTTAGTTTAAAACCATCTATCATAGCTTCGAGTTATCACAAACTATTTTATAATAAAACCTTCTGGGATTCTATGTATATCACTAACGATTTATGAATAGAACTTTTTGTGATATAAAGTATTATCCCAAACATCTATGATAGCTACAAGAGTTATCACTGACGATGTTATACTAAAACCATCTGGGATTCTATGTATATCACTGACGATTTATGAATAGAATCGTCTGTGATATCTCCTAGTGATATATAATACAGAGTCTTGAGCCACTTAGTGTTTTTAGGGCTTCAGGATCTATCTTTGAGGTGGCTACAGCTGTGAGGCGATACGGTGAAAGAAGACAATTGATTTTGAAAGGTGATTGTAGATCCATTTGATTTTGGTGATCTAAGGTTAGTAATGAGTTCTAATTGTATTATATTCAGATCTAGCTTGGTAAGAAGATAATTTGAAGATTGTTTAGATCTAGCTTGTAGATCCATATGTTCTTGGTGATCTAAGGTTAGTAATAGGTTATAATTGCATTATATTCAAGATCTAGCTTGATAAGAAGAGAATTTGATAATTGTTTAGATCTAGCTTGTAGATTCATGTGTTTTTGGTGATCTAAGGTTAGTAATGGGTTCTAATTGCATTATATTCAATATCTAGGTTGGAAAGGAGAGAATTTGAAAATTGTTTAGATCTAGCTTGTAGATCTATGTGTTCGTAGTGATCTAAGATTAGCAATGCTTCTAATCTCATTATTATATTTAAGATTTAACTAGCTGGTTTCGTGAAGAGAGAATTTGAAGATTGTGTTTAGATCTAGCTTGTAGATCCATCTGTTCTTTATTATCTAAGGTAGTAATTGGTTTTATAATTGCATTATATTCAGAAAATAGCTAGTAGTGTATAATTTAAGAATGTGTGCATATGCATATCTATTGTACTTCAATATTTAACACTAAATGTTATATATGCGTAGCATAGATAGACCCAAGCTAGATGTACGCTGAGAACCGTGTGAGTACCGAGTACATTATTGGCGTCTACACTTTTAGAAGAGCTACAGAGGAGGATATGTTTAATAAGGGGGTGCAATTTATGTCTCTTGTCTATGCATTGACTGTGATAATCTGAAGATGTTTTGAAAATCAGCGCAAATCGAAGCACACTTAATTATGAGGGGTTTCAAAAGGGAATATACATGTTGGACTAGTCATGGTGAAGAGCAGAATATATAGGATGGTCACGGTGAAGAGAAGAATATATAGGGAAGTAGGTAGTATTAACATTGTTATTGAAGTCAACAATATGCCGGATGATCATATTGATTGTACTTCTAATGAGGAAAGATTGCATGATGATAATCTGAATCAGATACTGCGTGACACAGAAAGGAACCATGATGATAGAATATTGTAAATTCTGGGGCTTGGTGGAGGACTTGGAGAAACCTTTATTCCCGAGCTACAAGTCGAAATACACAAGGTTGTCATCTGTGCTTGAACTGCTAAAATTGAAGGCAAGCAACGGTTGGTCTGACAAGAGTTTCACAGCATTGTTACGTCTATTGGTGGACATACTTCCAGAGGGTGAGGTCTTTAACACAATTGGTCAGAAGGTCATCGATTCCGAAGCACTAGATGCCCTACAGCCGAGGTAGTGATGCCTCTATGTAATCTTGAAATGTTTTTCTCTCTGTTATTTTTCAATATCATGGTCCATCTTATTGTTCACCTTGTGACAGAGATAAAGATGTGTGAACCCTTGTTCCTATGTAGCATGTACTCATTCGAGAGTTACATGGGAATTCTTAAGTCCTATGTATGGAATTGATCTTAATCAGAGGGTAGCATTGTCGAAGGTTATGCAACCGAAGAGATTATCGAGTTTTGCATTGATTACATGACTCAGGTCGAACCAATAGGTATGCCTCGATCTCGCTATGAGGGGAGGCTCTAAGGCATTAGGACAAATGGAAGGAAAGCAATCACACCTAATCTGGTTGCGTGTGCTCAAGACCATTTCATGGTTTTGCAACACATGGCTATAGTGTCCCCGTACATCGACAGGCATAAGCACTAGCTATGGCAAAAGAATCCAATGCGGCAAGAGTCTTAGATCACGAGACAGTATAACCTTTAGTTCAACAAATGGTTGAAAGAGCGACCCATCACTGGGAGTTCGTCAGGTGATATACTGTCATGGTTGTCAAAAAGGCCAATATTTACAGTTGTAACATGAAAAGAATACGACTTAAATAGGTACACATTTTACACAAGAGATTAGGATATGAAGAGCACAAACCAGAACAGCGGTGTCCGTATAGATGTGTTCAATACTGCTGGGTCAATGAAGAGCTCCTACTATGGGTTCATAGAGGAGATTTGGGAGATCGACTATGTACTATTCAAGATCTCCTTATTTCGGTGCCATTAGATCCACCTCCAGCAAGTGAAGGTTGATAAATACGGTGTCACTACTATCGACCTCGCACGTGTCGGATACCAAGATGAACTACTCGTACTCGCTAACCAAGTTGTTCAAGCATTCTATGTAACTGACTCGTCCAACAAGAAGAGACATGTAATTCTTCAGGGAAAAAGGAGAATTATCGGAATTAAAAATATAGTAGATGAGGAAGAATACAATCAATTTGATGAGTTGCCTCCTATCAAAAACAGCATCACGGTCCAGAAAGAACAACTTGAGGAAGCTAGCTACACATGCGTCGATCATCGTGAAGGGCTAATTTTTATAAAAAAGAATAAGCAAGTGGAGTTATGATTTTAATTGTACTATCCAGCATAATAAAGTTGTTTTTAATGAAATGCTTGAAAGTCAAAACATCTTTATGCATGCATCTAATTTATTTAATAAAGTCCTAATTCTTTTACTGATGTTGGTTCATCCACAATTCCAGATACATTATGCAATTCTTTCACTGATATTGGTTCATCCACAATTTCATATACATTATGCAATTTCTTCACTAATATTGGATGTTGGTTCTTCCATAATTCCTTCATTGATGTTAGTTCATCCACCTAACATCACAGAATCACAAACAATTCTAAAGTAGAAACGTCTGTGATAGTTTCTTATCACAAACGGTTAGTTCTAAACTAGAACTGCGAGGGAGGCATGTCAGGATGCTGAGGGGAGATGACCGTTGGAGAGGTTGTTCGAGAGGGGTCCGCGGGACGGATCTGCGATCATCACCGTCGGCTCACCCTTGCTCCTCGCGCTCTCTCTTTGGAGAATGGTAATCGGATTGGTGGCGGGTTCATCTGTGGTAGGCCGGATTGCGTTCTCTCGGCGTCTTCCGGTAAAGGCAATGGATCTGCAAGCGGTGTCGTGCCTGAGGGTCAAGGGCTGTCAAGTGATCCCGCTTCTCAGGTATGTTATGAAGATCATTTTCGAGAAATTTTTTGGAATGATATGGGTTTTCCCAAAGGTAGTCGGTGGTGGGAGAGATCATCTTCTCCCGGTAATGTTGCATCTAAGGGTTCGGAATTCTTCATCGGTTCTGAATCATCGGTAAGGCTAATGAATCTTGGATCGATTAATTCGTTTTCTCGAAGACTCTTGCGGGGATGCAATTGGAAGGGGTTCTAGTCTGGGAGTACCTGCGGATCAAATAAAACGATCATATGCAGCTACTTCCTCGGCTAAATTCAAACCAAAAAGGCATGCTGTGCAAGTTAGATCATGGTATGGTTCTCGGCGCAGAAAAGTGCAAGCAGTAACGCTTGCTGATTTTTGTCCGTCATCGATGCGTTCTTCTGGTGTTCAACCTTTGGCTGAAGAGTACCAGATGGACGCAGCGGTGAACTTGGCTGCTGACATGCAGTTCCAGCCGCCGGCCGATGAGCACCAAAAGGATGAAGCGGCGATCTTGCCGGATTTGAAAATGCAACAGCATTTTCTGCCATTGTCGGGGGTGATGAATGCTAGATTTCGATCAGACTCAGAGCCAATCAAGGAGGTATTACAGGCCCATGTTTTTTCTTCTTCAAATAATTTGGACCAGGATAGGTTGTCTTTGGTGAAACGGGCCAAAAGTTATGGCCTGCATCGTGTGTTATTTCGGCGGCCGATTCCTAGGGTCAGGTGTGACGCTTCTCAGTTCGTTGTTTCTTCCAAGAGCGCCGCCTGTCGTCCCTCTTACGCAGATATGGTTGCCCGACCGCCGGTTGGTGATCAAAGGCGGCCTGCGTCGTATTTTGCAAGAGGGGAGTCGGTGGTTGAGCGCAAAGGATGGCCTTTTTCTCGCGTCTTAATCACGGGCAGGATCAGGCTGGCCGCAGTGTGGCTGGCGCTGGCCATGGTCTTAATCACCGGCATGATTATGCTGGCCGCAGTGTGGCTGGCCGTGGTCGAGAATTCTGGGCTGGTCGGGGTTCTGATATCTCTGGACGTGGGCGTGGCGTCGGTCTAGAGAAGGCGGGAGAGACTAATCAACCTGGTCACGCGCAAATGTGTTTTGTGCCGGTCGCTCGTGATCTGAATCAGGGAGACCGTGCGGTGGCGGCTTCTGCAAGGGATTCTATGGCTCAACTTGCTTTGAACAAGGCCAAGAAGCCACGGCCTCCGTTCTGCTTCCGATGTAAGTGTGTTGGACACATTCAAGAAAATTGTGCTGCGGACCTTGATTGTTATGTTTGCAATAAGCGCAATTCTCATTTGGCTGCTAAGTGTCCGATACTCAAGATGCCAAAGCCTGTAGTGTCTATGAATGGTTGTTCAAAAAATGAGTTATGCTTTTTTCGGATACCGGAATTTGTCTTCAAGTTGGAGGTTCCAGACCCAGCTCCAACTGCTTTGATTATTGTTATTGGTGGTAAACTTGATGCAGCCTCCATCCAGATGGAGCTGGCTAAGTTGTCTAGAGTGGAGTGGAACTGGGAAGCTTTACATCATGGGGCGGATGCCTATCTGGTGGCTTTTCCGTCGAAGGATGAATTGCTTTGTATGGCCGATATTGAGTATAAGTTGAAAAGTGGGATTACTCTCAAAATCAGTCAATGGGAATTAAATGGTGACGCAACTCCGGCCTACTATTTGGATAAGGTTTGGGTGCATGTCACTGGGGTACCTCATGCGTGGCGCCATTATCTTGGTTTCTGGGCGATCGGGTCTATGATCGATACTACTCTTGATGTGGATATGTTGACATACAGGAAAAAAGGTGTCATTCGTATTTTGGTTGGTCTTCTGGATGCAAAAAAGTTACCTTTGACGACGGATATTGTTTTCCACAAAGTGGGATATGATATTTCTTTCACACCCGAGGCTCTAGAGTTTGAGCCTGCAGTTCCACCCCAGGCTGTCCCGGATGCAAATGGGAGAGAGGATGGAGATGACACAGAGGAAGCTGCTCAAAAAGAAAAAGAAGCTGAACAGACAAATAAGAAATTCAGAAATGTGCCAGATGCTTCCAGTTCAAAGAGCTCTCGTGAAGGTCAAGGTTCAGGTCCGACGCAAGTAGATGGCTGTGAAGCTATTATTCCGCTTAGTTCATCTTTGTCTGGAGAGATTGCAATTACACCTTTGGGAAAAAAGCCTAGTGTCAGGTTATCTAGAGCTTGGAATTTTAACTTGGTTAAGCAACCTGGTTCCATATGGGTGACAAAGCCATGTTGTGGTGGTTCAAAAAGGAACACCGGTTGTCAGATTTTGCATGGCAGTGTTAATGAGTTCAATGCTGGATTGGAGGAGGTTCGGCCGGTCTGTGCTCAGGTGGATCACTCGAGCGATATTGCTTCGGATGGTGTAGCGTCGGTGCTGGGGTTATCTGTCGGGCTGGAGGTTACTAGTGGTTCAATTCGTGAGCAGGATTCCAGGGCGGTTGAGGTGGTTGCGATGCATAGCAACAAGAATCAGCCAACGGTCCAAGGGTGTGCGCAGTCGATTGGTGCTGTCCAGGGAAGCGAGCTACTGCTTGGTTCGGTTATGGGTCGCCCAGTGTCTCCGATGACTGAGGTGCGTACATTGGCTTCTGGAGATTTGATACTGGATTAGCATGTCAAGTCCTCTCAGAGTATTGGAATGCAAAGTTCACCTGGTCTTTCAAGCGGTATGAATCTTGTTCATTTTAATTCTGTTGATGGTCTTCGCCGCAGCCAAAGATGTAATATCTTGGATGCAGATGGTAATTCTTTCACAGATGTCAATATGCTGAATAAAGCGATGCGTCGCACTGCTGCTCGTAACCTGGATCCGGAGTTGAGTTCCAAGACGATGGTTGCCTCACAAGGGGTGCCACTTTCGTCTAAGATTTCGCTCCCCCTAGAGTCAGGTATGTTTTCTGGTGCTTGTTCTTTTTCTATTGATGAAATGCCAGACGATATTTGTGCAACAAACTTATCCAACTTAGGATTTAGAATGGAAAAGAATAGCACAGGAATAAACTTAGCGATTAAAGCCCTCAAGAGAGAAGAATTAGATAGAGTGAAACTGAATCAGACTAGAAAAAAGGAGTCTAAAAAGGCACCAAATAACGACAATTTGGTAAATCTTGTTGAGTCAAGTGATGACGAAGTTGCTGATGCTAACAGTGACTTACTCGCGCACCTGATCAAAGATGTTTCTGAGGTTGACTTTGAGACGGAGGATCTAGACATGACCATATGTGATCTAATGGCCTCCTATCGGAAGTCACGAATGCATTGGAAAGGTAGGTCTAAACAAAACAACTAGTTCATTATGAAAGGTTTCTTTTGGAATAGCAGAGGTCTTTCTGACTTGGCTAAGTTTCGTTATATCGCGGACGTTGTTAAAGAAAGTAATCTAGATTTTATAGCCGTAATGGAAACAGGCAAGCAAGATATGTCAAAATCGAATCTGGCAAGACTATCAGGCGGTGCGGATTTCGTTTAGCATTGTCTTCCTCCCAGAGGGAGGTCAGGTGGCATTCTTCTCGGAATCAATGCAGCTTCATTTGATTTATCCTTGATTGTGGAAGGGGAATTTTTTTATCAAATTCCATCTAAGCAATAAGTCGGATAAATTCAAATGGATCCTAATGGCAGTGTATGATCCAGCTCAGGATGATTTCAAATTAGCATTTCTGGCTGAACTTGTAAGAACATGCCAACAAAATTTTCTTCCAACTCTGATAGGAGGGGACTTTAATATTATGCAGAGTAGCAAGGAAAAAAATAATGCCAGGTTCCGTGAGCGTTGGCCCTTCTTATTTAATGCTGTCATAGACAGCTTTGAGTTAAGGGAGATCGAGCTCACTGGCCGTCAATTTACATGGGCAAATTCTTTACCTACCCCTACATATGAGAAGTTAGATAGGGTTCTTATATCTACCGAGTGGGAGTTTAAATTCCCACTAGTCTCTGTTGAAGCTCTTGACAGGGGTATTTCGGACCATACCCCTTTAATCCTTGATACTGGATCACCAGCCTTCTTGGGCATTCATAAACCATTCAAATTTGAGTTGTCTTGGTTTGCCCGAGAAGATTTCTATGATAAAGTGGTAGAAATTTGGAATACACCGGTACGAGCAAATAATTCAGTTCAACGCTGGAACCGCAAATTGGGGGTTCTGCGGAGGTTTCTCCATGGGTAGGCTTCCCATACTAATGGACTTTATAAACAGCAGAAAGACGAACTTCGGGCTACTATTTATGAGTTGGATATAGCTGCTGAGGTTAGGGATTTGACCGAGATCGAGCGAGAATATCTAGCTTAGGCTCGGGATAATCTAGCCTGTCTTCTTAGGGAGGAAGAAATCAAATATTATCAACGGGCTAAAGCGAAGGATATCCTCTTAGGAGATAATAATACTAGATACTTTCAGATGCTTGCCAATGGTAAACATAGGAAGAAAAAGATTTATTATCTCGAAAATGAGGATCGAAAAATTGAAGGACAGGCTAATCTAAAAAATTATATAACCAAGTTTTATAAAAATCTGTTTGGGGAGCCTGTAGAGAGTTTGATGAGTCTAGATGAGGAAGAGAACCAGGATATTGTGCGAGTATCACCGGCTGAAAATGATCTTTTAACTGCTCAGTTTACTGAGGGCGAAGTTAAGGATGCTATTTTTCAGATAGAACATAACAAGGCTCCTGGCCTTGATGGCTTCCCGGCTGAATTTTATCAAAGATTTTGGGAGGTTATCAAAGGGGATTTATTCTCAATGTTTGAAGAGTTTTATACTGGGGATTTACCTCTTTTCAGTCTGAATTTTGGTGTAATAACCCTTCTACCAAAAGTTCAAAAGGCTAATATTATACAGCAATATAGGCCAATATGCCTTCTCAATGTGAGTTTCAAAATCTTCACGAAAGTAGCCACGAATAGGCTAAACTTGGTTGCAGATAAGATTGTTAGCCCAACTCAATCAGCTTTCATGCGTGGACGAAATATTCTTGAGGGAGTCGTCATACTGCATGAAACTTTGCATGAGTTGCATAGGAAAAAACTAAGTGGAGTTATTTTTAAGATCGACTTCGAGAAGGCCTATGACAAAGTTAAATGGCCATTCCTGTTCCAAGCCTTACGAATGAAGGGATTCTCACCTAAGTGGATTTCTTGGGTTCAGTCTTTCATCTCGGGAGGCAGTGTGGCGATGAATGTTAATGGGGAGATTGGAAACTACTTCCAAACAAAGAAGGGAGTCTGTCAGGGGGATCCTTTATCGCCTATATTGTTTAATATTGTTGCGGATATGTTGTCAATTTTAATTACAAGGGCTAAGGATCAGGGGCAAGTGGGGGGTGGTACCTCATTTGCTTGATGATGGCCTGTCTATCTTACAATATGCAGATGATACAATTCTTTTTATGGAAAATGATCTGGAGAAAGTGCGTAACATGAAGCTCTTGCTTTGTGCATTTGAGCAAATCTCAGGTCTCAGGATAAATTTCCATAAAAGTGAGTTATTCTGCTTTGGTGATGCCCAGAGTTCCTTAGAACAATACATGGAACTGTTTGGTTGTAAGCACGGAAATCTCCCTTTGAAGTATTTAGGCATTCCTATTCATTATAGAAAATTACGAAACTCAGATTGGAGAATGATAGAAGAACGCTTTGAAAAGAGGCTTAGTAGCTGGAAGGGAAAACATCTTTCAGTGGGAGGTAGACTGACATTGATTAATTCAGTGTTGAGCAGCCTGTCAATGTATATGATGTCCTTTTTTGCGATTCCTAAAGGAGTTCTTAAGAAGCTAGATTATTATCGTTCTCGGTTCTATTGGCAAGGGGATGACAACAAGCGAAAATATCGCCTTGCTAGATGGAACATCCTTTGTCAACCAAAAGACCAAGGCGGCCTTGGGATTCATGATTTGAATATTAAGAATATTGCACTTCTAAGCAAATGGCTGTTTAAACTCTTATCATCAAATGGTACCTGGCAATAGCTGCTTAGGAACAAATATTTAGGTTCAAAGCCGCTTGTCCAAGCTGAGTGGAGACCAGGAGATTCTCGATTCTAGTCCAGCTTGATGAAGGTAAAGCAAATTTTTTTTTGCTTTGGCACCTTCAAAATCAACAATGGATCGCAGGTGAGATTCTGGGAGGATATATGGCTTGGACATAGTCCACTTAAAGATCAATATCCGGGATTATATCACATTGTTAGAAGAAAGTTTTCAACTATTGCTGAGATCTTAATATCATCTCAACCAGTTATTTCGTGGAGAAGGACACTGATTGGACCAAAGTTAGTGGCGTGGAATGAATTACTTTCACGTATCGCTAATATTAATTTAACACAGAATGATGATGTGTTTCATTGGAATTTATGCCAAAATGGTCAATTTACAGTGAAATCACATTATCAAGCTTTGATTAAAAGTGATGTACCGAATTTAAATAAACAAATATGGAAACTGAAAGCTCCACTAAAAATAAAGGTCTTTTTGTGGTATCTTAGGAGAGGAGTGATTTTAACTAAAGACAATCTGGCAAAGCGGAATTGGCAAGGAAGCAGAACATGTTGCTTTTGTCAAGAACCAGAGACAATTAAGCATTTGTTCTTTGATTGTCGTTTTGCGCACACAGTATGGACCCTAATATATTTGGCCTTTGGCATATCTAGTCCAACGAGTATTGATCATATGTTTGGAGGTTGGATAGGTAGTTTTCATGCAAACATTAGAAGCCTAGTTCTTCTTGGTGCTGCGACTACGTGTTGGTCTATATGGTTAAGCAGGAATGACAGATTGTTTCAACAAAAAACCAATTTATCTCCTTTGCAGGTTATTTTTACTATTACCCACTGGCTGCGTATATGGGTTGTGCTGCAGAAGGTGGAGCTGCGAACTACTTTGGTGGAGGCTACGCGTTGCTTGGCATGGGTGGCCAAGGATTTCTTCTCCCAGGCACATGGGTGGCGGTTTAGTCTTCGGATTGCTAGTCATTAGATTGTGCGTGTTCTTGTTTTTATTCAATTGTGGCTGTGTGCTTCATGCGAAGCAGAGGCCGGAAGTATTTTCAAGGACTTGTATCATCTTGATGTAATATTCTTGAAATTAATAAAAATCTTCCGTTATAAAAAAAAGAACTGTATATAGACTCTATAAAATCTTCCTCATGAGATTGATCGAGTTACCACTTACCGTGCTCAAAACTCTAGCCTAGTACCGACGCTGTTGTCTCGAGCAGCACCTCCTCGACCTCGGCGACGCCCCAACCTCCCTCGGGCCCCACACCACCGGTGCCCTTCTCCTCAGCCTCCTCTTCGCCGATGCCTCCTTGGTGCTCTGTCACCTCTACAGTGGTGAGGTATTTAGAACTAGCTCCTTCTGCTGGATGCATTGATACTTACGCATAGTTTGGCATACTTTCGGATCGATGCAAGCATCGATTTGGTTTTGGTATTAGAACTAAATGGGGAATATTGGGTGCATGAGCTTTAAATGGGGACTAGCAAGATATATGGGGAATATTGGGATATTTTTAGATGCCAACCGCTGCAAAATTATGGAATCACTCCAAAGCTACTTAACAAAATGAGAACTTGGCAAACTTGTTTACATATTGGTAAAACATACTGAACATGAGTCGACATCATGTGCAGTTTTCCAAAGAAAAGGAAAAACCATATGCCTTTCAAAGAAAATCAAGTAACACATGTGCGTTTTCCAAAGATGGAATGACTAATGTTTTTCACCGGGAATTGCATCTTGTGCTTGTTCCAATTCAACTTATTAGAACCATAACCTACAAGGGCAAGTCTTATTCGTTTCTTGCTAAGATAAAATGCAGCATAGTGCTACTTTCTTTTTTGACGGGAAACAACAGTGGAAGCCACTGTTGGGAAAATATTGACAAGAAAATGCAAGCAAGATACAGAGAAAGGAAAGGGCCGGTGATGAACCAGCCGAAAAGAAAAGAACTAAAACAGACTAAGAAGAGGAAGAGAGACGATTCCCCCAAGCGATAAAACCAGGCCTAAGAGAAACACTTAGCCTAAAGGATTGCAGGTGGATTTCCCCAAGAAACCACGCTTTCCAACTAATGGAACTAACAGGCAGGCCTTTGAAGATCTTGTCATTGCGTTGCTTCCAAATTCCCCAAGATGCAATCATGAAGGCATCCATGAAGAAAGGACCCCCATCAGTCTGTCGAGTTTGAGAAATCCTTTGAAAAATATCGTCGTTAATGATCCATGAGATTCCTAGGGCATTCCAACAAGACACGCTAAAAGGACAATCGAAGAAGAGATGGTCCCTAGTCTCCTCAACTTGATGCTGGCATAGCACACAATCGAAGCAATTACCTTGGATGGGACAATTCTTACGCCTGAGCAGGCTTCTGGTATTAAGGCGATCTGAGCAAAGAAGCCAGGTGAAGATTTTCAGCTTGATGGAGCACTTAGCTTTCCAAATCCAAAGGATAGGATTGGGCACCGCAATGTGATTAAAAGTCAATTTGCAAAACTTGCTGGGGAGGTATTCCTTGGAATCCCAAGTATAGACCCATTCGTCTTTGCAATCCTGAATGTGAACATCCTCAATTAGGTTGGCGTGCAAGTCTTGAAGTTCCGAAAACGCTTGCTCCGACAGAGGCAAGTGAAAATGAACCGAAATACCCGGATGCTGAATGAAAGAGGCGACGGTACAATTATCCTTCTTGATGAACGAAGCAAGGTGCTGGTAGGTGGTTCTGATATGAACATTCTGCCAAATATCATCCCAGAAGAGGGCTGTGTCTCCCATACCAACGAGACAGCGAGCAATTCCCCTGAAGTGGTCAAGGAAAAGAAGTACATCTTTCCACCAAAACGACCCCTTCCTCACCGAAGCTTGAGGGATAGTCCTCTGATAATATGAGTACCAGACCATTTGAACCCAGGGGATTTCCATTTTGTTGTAAAACTTATGCAAAAACTTGATCAGAAGGGCAATGTTGTGGAGCCTTAAATTAACCACATCGAGGCCACCTTTACATTTGGGCATACACACCTTTTCCCAGTTTACAAGAGATTTGCTTCTACCGTTGATGCCGTTTCTTCCCCAAAGGCAGACCTTTCTGGCTCTGTCGATTCAGTTGATAACAGCCGTCGGAAGCTTTAAGATCGACATTGCAAATATAGGCATGGAAGAAAGAACCGAAGTTAGCTACCGCGATCGCCACCATAGGAAAGCAGCGGAGCAAAAGACGTAACTCTCCTATTAATCCTGTTAATCAAGTTTTCAAAATCCTTGATCTGAGGCCTAGAGGAACCCATAGGCAACCCCAAGTAGGTGAAGGGGAAATTACCAATCTTACAACCAAAAAGGCTCGCCAATAGTTGAACGTCTTCCTCCATCATGTTGATAGGGAACATCCTTGATTTGTTGAAGTTGATCTTGAGGCCCTTGTCATTGGCAAACGATTGTAAGAGGCATTTAAGCTTGAATACCTCAAATTGATCACCCTTGACGAAGATGATGGTATCATCGGCGTATTGAATCACCGGAAAGTCCGAGTTGGGGCCCAAGATCAAGGGAAGAGAGAGGACCCCCATATGCATGGCTTTATTGAGAACATGCTGCAAGCCTAACCCCTCTTTTGCAGACGAAGGATTCCCCTGGAACCCCATTCAGTAAGACCGAAGTAGACGCAGACCCGAGGATTTCCTGAATCCAGTTGAGCCATTTATTCGGGAACCCCAAGGCTCGAAACATCGCAGTAATGGCAGTGTGTTCAATGGTATCAAAGGCCTTTGCGAAATCAAGCTTGAGCAGGACAATCTTTTGTTTGGAGCAATGGCATATGTGAATATATTCATAGACCCAAGCTAGGCGATCTCAGACGATCCGCTTTGATGAATCCATATTGGTTTTTGTGGACCAGGGAAGTGATGACCGAGTTTAATCTGGTGGTGAGGACTTTTGTAATCAGCTTGACACTTAAGTTTAGGAGAGAGATCGGCCTGTAATCATTAGGTGATTCCGGGTTGTTGATTTTCGGAATTAGAACAATATAGGATTGATTAATTGAGGATAGGGAAGCATTCCCATCATAAAAATCAGAACAGAGCTTGTAGAAGTCCTCTTTGATAATGTGCCAGGATTTCTTGAAGAATTTACCATTGAACCCATCCGGGCCGGGGGCACTGTCGGAATGAAACTGACTAACAACATCATCAATCTCTTGGATAGTGAAAGGAGCATCAATGGACTGGAGGCCATCTGAAGGGGGAATAAGCTCGGCTAGGTCAAAATTCATGCTGGGATTATCAGAAAGACCCATTCTAGTAAAAAAGGACCTGAAAAGCATATCAGCTTTGGTTTGATGGTCATAAACAATGTCACCATTATCTAAAGTGAGAGGAGATTAAGTTCTGTCTGAATCTTTCAGTGGCTTTGGCATGGAAGAACTTAGTATTAGCATCTCCAAGCTGGACCCACCTAATGGAGCAGCGAGTCTTCCAGTAAGTATTTTGGATATCCAATAATTTCATAAGCTGCCTTTTAAGAATGAGTCTAAAATTTCTTTCCTGGGTGAAGAGAGGTCTGAAGTCTTCAATTTTATCTAGGATACCAATAGCCTTGTTACAATGAGAAGACTGATCTTTTATCTGAGGCCAGCAATTTTTCCATTTGAGAGCTTCAATCTGCAAGGTATGAAGTTTGTACTTGATAGTATGCACTGCACTGGTATTTGCTATAGGAGGAGGTTGATGGTGCCAGGAGTTTTCCACCATCTGTAAGAAATCCGAATGTTGTAACTAGAAATTTTCAAGCCTAAAGACAGCCGGCCTCGGGATATGAGTTTGAATTTGAGCCATGCAAGGAATGTGGTCCGACATAGTGCGCGATAGAGGAAGCCACAGAGTTCCCGGGAAAGACTGAGTCCAGTGAATGGATGTAAAGCACCAGTCAAGTTGCTCCAACAATGGCTAGCTCGCATATTACTCTGTAAACTTCTTTCCTTTGAGCGGAATTTCAACAAGACCAAGGGAGTTAATAATATCATCAAAACGTTGTGCCTCATAATATCTTCCACCAGGCTTATTTCTATCACAGGAGGATCTGTAGAGATTGAAATCACCTAGCAAGATCAAATCCTCGTCCGGCTGAAAAGATAGGTTAGATAACCAAGCCAGAAAATTAGCTTTCCCCGGCCCGGAACATGGGCCATAAACAATGGTTAGAGTCCAAGTCTTAGCATCGAACTTGGACGAGAAGGAAACCGACAAAGCAAACTGAGAGCTGAAGGCAAGGGTACCAGAGTGGATGGATCCCATCCAGGCGATGAGGATCCTCTCGACGCCTCCGTGGTCGGAGGAACACAAACTGGTTGAATCTCTTTGGGGCAAAGCTCTTAAGGATGGAGTGATTAAACACCGAGCGCTTAGTTTCTTGAATGGCGATAATGGTGCAGCCAGAATCTACAATTTTGGAACGGAGACCTTTGCACTTGATGGGGTCGTTTAACCCCCTGACATTCGAGTTGAGAATTTTCCAATTACGGCCTGTTGCCATGGAAGGCTTGGGGGCGAATGATGGAAGAAAAAACAAAGGCAAGGGCAACAACCCACAGCCAGAGAATGCCACAGCCCTTCCCAGCAGAAAAAGGCGGGAAGAAAAACCCTGGAGAAGGGGAGCTGGAGCGGCCTAAGTGCACAGCCCAATCAAGCAGCACCCACCTACGATGGCCCAGGGTCGAAATGCCCGAACACAGCAAATACTCAGAGCACTGCCCAAAGAAAAACAGATATGCCCAACACAACGAACCAGACTGTAAATAGTAACGGCAAAAGGAGGTAACAGAATTCGTCATAGCATAGACAAAAGTAGTCAAGTTCACAGATAAACCAAACGGGCAAACACTGCCGTTGAGAATGTCCGGGGTACAAAAACTGCAACGAAGAAGAGGACTATTCCTATTCCGACGACCAAACAGCTTGGGACGGGCCTTCATTGTTGACTGTCAGTTTTGAGGAGAACGCTTGTGGCCACCTCGTCAGGAAGAAGCCCACACCTTTCAACCGCTATGTTTTGGATGGCCTTCACAGAGATCATAGGAGTAGAAGATTTTAGCATGTCAATGTCATTAGCAGAAGGGAATCGTTGAAATGGTTGAGCATTAGAACTAGAGCACTGATTGGAATGGGGGCTAACATACTTATTTTTATCAGAACGTTGGCTCTTGGCGCGAGGGTTGATTTGCCTTTTGAACAACGCTGTGACACTTGGCTGCTTTAGACCTTTGTACTTCTCCTTGAGTCTTGTACTTCTTCGAAAAGCAGAGGACACTAGGTGATTCGCTAGGACATCAAGCCAGTTTGATTCGAGCCTGTCATTAGGGCTCAGATCGTTGAAAAGCGCCGATGCCTTCCTCTTCCGTTGATATACCAGAGCAATTCTGTTGTGACAATCAGGCAGGACCACCTTAGCAGCTTGCCGAACCAAGTCAATCTGAAGGCTTGGAGCAGAAATCTGAGGCGGGCCTTGACTCAAGGTTATTCTTCTGCGCAGAGCTGAAGCTCACGCGCGCTGCATCCAAACTGAAATTGAGGCCTGTGAGGAACGGGAGGTTGATCTTGAAGAGTTTCCCTATGCTGAAACCGGAGAGAAGGCGATGAAGGGGAGACCCAGAGGGAATCGACAGTTTGTAGGAGGAATCCTTCATGGCCACTGGATCATATACCTTGACCATACAGATAGATACTGAGGACCTACAGAAGATAACTTTGCTTACAGATGGAACAGCCAGGGGAATCAATACAGCCTTAGCAAGAGATGTTGTGGACTGCGAACTTTGGTCACTTTGCTCTGGGGGAGGTTGTTCCAGGTCAAAATACTCGTCATCGAAAAAGTCCAAAACGTTTAGTTCAACCTGATGCTGAGGATCATGGAGGTTGTGAGGACCATGAAGCCCATTATTTTCTTGGTTCCAGTTCTGAAGACCCTGGCCTTGGTTGAGATCATTCTGGACTGCCGCATCCCAAACCGGGTCACCTAGAGGAGGGATAAGGTGGTTGGGGAGTTGGACTATGTCAGCTGGGGCCTGATGATCTTGAAAATCTGGGGCATCTGGCTCCTCATCAGGCAGGAAATTAGCATCAGTGAACTCGTGGTAAAGAATGACGATCGACACCGTCCAAAATGAGGCAGCACCTTGAGGACCTGAACCAAGTCTAACAATCAACCTTCTGGGAACCTCCGCTGGAGAGTCAAATAAGCACTGAACCAAGACATGAGATAGGGTTCTGTCATGGAGACGCCAGCTGACCAGTCAACCAAACACAGAACAAGCCTGGTCCAAGAAATTCGGGGACCTAAGGTCCAGAGGAAAACCCATCAACATAAACTAGCCCAGCCTTGGATATGGAGCATTTCTGGCATTTGAAGCACTGTCGTGCTGCTGGAAGTGAACCCTAATTCCCCCAATGAAATGATCACCAACATTGATAAGACGATCACGATTGAACACACTATTTAAGCGCAGAAGCCCAAGACCCAGAATGGTTCGACAAGAACTAAGAACCGGAATTTGGTACTCGGCTTCAATATAGTTTCTGACCTGAGGAATGAACTCGTCGAAATCAGCTTCAGGCAACTCACCATCCCTGTCCAGTGCCAAAACCCATTCTTCGTGCATTCTGGGCAGTTGACCACTGATGTGAGCCGTCCTTCTGAGAATTCTTTGCTGGCCGCCATCATCCACAGGCACGTCTGGCGGGATGAATCTGGCATGATCAAACTGGAGGTGCGCCATAGGAGCGATGGCGGAATCTTTCAGGAGAAGCAATGAGAAATGGAAGGGAGAGAAGCAAGCGATCTGGGGAGGCGAGTGGTTTCTAGGACTCCGGGCCCCAGTACACTGAAGCTCTAAATGCCTCTGAGAAGGCTCGTTGGAAACCGTCGAAGAGTTCCTTTTCATCCAAAGCAGCCGTTGATTGAGCCTCTTCTTGAAATAAACAGCCATCCAATGGCTATAATTGAAACAAATGGTGCACCTGATGGGACATAAACGGCGGACTGCGTTGTGACCCGAACCATGGCAACAGGAACAAATGAGAGGAAAACCTAAACAATCAGAAAAAGATTGGCGGGAGACAGGCACTAAGGCCTGACCAGACTGAACCCCGCAATGATCGTCCCGGTCAAGGGAAGGCTTGTCACCAACTAGGCCATCAGAACAAGTCTTGGGTACCATCACCGACCTCCCCTCTCTCTGGGAAGAGGTCTCATCAGCCTTGGAACCGTTTGAATTCAAAACAAGGTCCTGACTACGCAAAGAAGGCTTACTGCAAGAACCAGGGCAGAAATCCAACAAAATCGGACAGTAAATTTGACCCACTAAGACTGAATTTTGATGAGGATCCGACTGGTTCGACTTGCATTCCTGATCAGGGTGAGGTTGAGCAACCTCAAAAGAGACCCTCTTGATATGGGGGGATCGACGACTATGGAGGATTGGCCAGACAGGTTTTTGGGAGTTGAGAAGCAATTCCGCATTGATGAAATCTTGCTTGGCCGCCCGCCAGAACGGGTCAGATTCTCTCCAGGAATGAAAATAGACATCAAAGTGATGAGTGGTGATCCTCTTCAAACGGCAAATATGGTAACCAACAGAACTATTTGCTACTGAGAACCGAAAGTGCTTGCTAGCAACTTGAACCAACTGAAAATCCTCTGGGTTACCACCAAGAATTGAAGAGAGAGCCAGGGCAGCTGACGAGCCATTAAGCTTGAAAACATGCCTTCTGAAGAAAACCAGCAAAAAGAAGGGTCTTTTGGAGGAGAAGGCTGCCGGCTGAACTTGTGAGTTAAACTTGAACTTGACTTGTTGAAGAAAGCGTGTACCAATACTGAAATCCAAAGGAACCGCCGAAATCGGAGAACGAAGGTCTGAGGCCCCCGAAGACGACTTGGTGACGATAACCGGAAGACCATGGAGGCAAGAACTCCTTTTCCTGGACCTCCGAGAAACTTGGGTCCAGCTATCCTCATCCTCCGAAAGCCAGGCCTCAAATTCCTTAAGCCAATTAGGCCCGCCATCCCTCCACAGGAAGAATGAAACATCGAAGGAACTAGAGAAGACTCTTCCGAGTTGAAGAACAAGGAAAGCTACCCTTTTAGAAGCCACAGAGAAGCGGAAATGGGAGGAGAAGGCCTAAAGGACATGAAACCCCGCAGGAGCTCCCCCAAGGATTGAGTGCAAAGTACGACCAACCGAAGAAGCGTCGAGACGAAAGGAAAATCTTTTAAAAACCACTAGCAGGAAGAACGAGCCAAGTGGCGAGGAGGATGGATGATGGACCGGGGAGGCAGCAGATCGAAGCACCGAGGAGCGGAAGAGCTTACCAAGCTCCGGATTCCATTCCACAGGATGCGAAGAGAAAGGAGAGACACGGGAGCGCGCAGGAGCAAACGGCCACGAAGGCTTCATTCTTCCCTGAATGACGCAGTTCTTGAACATATCTATAGTGCTACTTTCTTGGCGACGACTGACAAGGATAAATGCAGTCGACTCTACTATCTTAAGTTTGATTTGTGGTCATTCGTTTGCAATGTAGTTTGGGTTTGTATCCCCTGCCGAAAACACTAGCATAAATTAGTCTAGTGGTAATATGTTGATGAAGGTTCCTGGTTCAATTCTTGGAATCCCGATCCGAACATGACCTTTTGCAACCCGAATTGATGAATGCATGATCTTCAAGGCACGGACAACCTTCGGTAATGGAGGCAAGGTCTAAACCTCAACTTCCTCAATGCATAGTGAAAAGTAGTGTATCACGGTGACATGAGACTCGCCCTTGAGTATGGGTGTACTCAATGGCGTCTCGAGTATGATATACAAAATCGAATATATCAACAGATGATTTGTTTCTCGAGAGTGGCAACCATAAACATCTCAAAACTATTTTATTAACAAAATCTCAAGAAAAAGGTGTTCCAACCATCATCAATTTGCATTTATAATTGTCAACGAGCATCAAGTAATTTATATAAAAAGTTACATAGAGAGTAGGTTCAAGCACCCATTCAGGAGTGAATTAGTAAATCCATAGATAAAGCCAACCTCACATAATTTAAATGGAGTGTTGGTTACTCTATTCCCCTGATTGTGTTAGCATTTCAAGCTTTTAGTTCTCTTTTGGATTAGAATTCTACTTGTACATTAATAGAAGTTAAGTTTGGAAATATGCATATTTTTAATCTTTGTAATAATAACCTCTGTAAAGTTGGGAGACTTCCCGGGAGGACAGCACCCCCACGTGTCTCTCTTGGCGATTTTGCAAAAAACACCCTGCGTTTCTTGAAATTACGGATAGGTCCCTATAGATTACGAATAAGTCCTTCGCGATTTTTTGTGAGGGGAAGATGTTTTTTCCTAAATCGCGTTTGGGTTCCTCGTCTGCCGTTTTACGGAAAAAAACTCCCGTTAAATTCAAATTCGAACAAGCCCTTTTCTAATTTTTTGGGATAGCGGACAAGTCCAAAAACGTAACAAACATGTCCTTACTCCTTACGTCTAGGTCTTTTCTCCGTTTTCCGCGGAAAAAATGTTTTCGTCAGCAGAAATATGTGTGCAGCTCTACCATTAAACTTTTTCCCCATCTCGATTTTCCAACTCGATCTCTGATATTTTTTAAAACATGTGTTGTTACTCGGTGAGCGCGATCTCTGATATTTTTTAAAACATGTATTATTACTCGGTGATCGCGTAGAATGTTAATGATGTCATATATCACAGATGGTTTGGAAACCGTCTGTGATATGCTATAACATCACTAACACAAGGTTACAGATGGTTCGGAAAACCGTCTGTGATGATGGTTTCGAATTATCTGTGATGAACTTTTCTGTAGTAGTGACCCCTCTCCTTAACGGCGCAACGGTGCCCTTAGTCCTCACGCACGATGAGTTTTCCACTAGTCCTCTTCTCCCCTCTTGACTATAGTAGTATGGTATACTCCCAGGCAGCCAATGGCAGCTAGGAGTTGGTGAGGACAACAATGTCTAGGAGACAAATATATGGTTGCAGTTGGCAGGAATAGAAATGCACAATTGTAGAGATATTTAGAACAAGAATAGACTAGATGCCCTAAGTTACTTGCTATAGGTGGACGGGCCTCTGAGGATGATCTCGCCTATTTGATTGTACATTTTCATTGTTATTGTCTCTTTTTATATCTATTTTGTGTATAACATACCATATTTTATGTATGTTTCTCTATATTTTATTATATATATATGCACGCATATCATCGTGTCGGTGTTTTTGGAGAGATGGCATATCGCGGTATCAGCGTATCGTGTATCTGTATCGGCGTATCCGGGCATCCTAGATAAGAAAATGTAAAAAATGTAGGACGCTATGAAACAAATTACGTAGCTATAAACCTAAAATTAAACTTTAGGTTTGAGGAATGTACAGTTCCGAACATGCCCTAAAAGATTTACGGGAACTGATCAGACTTTAAGACGTCCTTTGCTCAAATACAGTTTGGCATAATTGACATTACTCTTCTTTCACTTGGATGATCAACAGTGCAAGTGATCATTACCATTGGATGCATCCAGCAGAAAAATTCCTCTTAAAACTTTCTTAGTTGATAGTACTACCCGTATTATTATTGACCTTGCACTGCTAGTTTTTACTCAAGGGCACAGGATTCTGCCAGACATATCATAAGAAACACCTTTTTTTTTGTTTATTATTTACAGTCTAATGACAATCAGTTGTTCAAAACTTATTGTTGCCCTGAAGTAACCAAACAATCTGAGGAGATCAATGACTTACAGAGTAAAGCACAGCAATATAACCATCTAGTCCCAGCTTCCATCGTGAAAAATCTCTCTCAACCGCTAAAGCGATGAAGAAACACTGAATAGTTGCAAAGATCAACTGGAGAGTTGTGTTGAGCAGCTTAGAGGGGTACGCCTCCAACATAGGCCCCTGAGAAGAAGTATATCAAGGTAAATATGAGTACCCTTTGATCCATTGTTAACATTTCAGAGCGGTTCTGAAAATATTCTACCTGAAGTACTGTCCAAACAGCCCAACATGCAGTCGATAAAGTCGTTAAGAAAATTCCCAATATCCAAGTCTTTGTGGGATGAGCAGTAACCCCAGCATGGGAGGTACTTATGTGATGAAAAAGACGGTGATGGTTGAAAGATTTCAATTCAGGTCCTTGGTAAAATGCAAGTACAATAACACCAGAAATGCAAAACACTACACCGGAAATTTTTGCAATCCCATGGAACCTCTTCAAGTTCAAAGACTCCACCCTACCAGAAATAGGCAGGAATATTAAGTTGAGAACTTTAATATAACAAATATCCTCAAGTTTGTGGAAGAATTGCACAATGCTCCATAACTAATCTTTCTGATACAAATCACTCTCAGGTTCACAAGTTTTGATCTAGATATGACTGTTTTGAAGCTCTTCCAAGTTATTTGTTTTCATCGATTTTTGTTTAATGATCACTTTATTATTTGTATATTACAATATTCTATAAAAATGTATTTAAGCATACATTGATATCTATGTTTTGTGTTACTGTGTCAGGTGGTAATGATAAAATTCATTTTCATGTAGCTGTATATAAACTGTCCAATGCATATATGTTCAGATATACATTGGACACCCTACAGATTGCATCCCCGTTTCAAACAGGGGAATTTTCCTGATTTCTGTAGGTAACTGTTTCTTGTGATATTTCCGCATTCCAAATCCAAACAAGACCTGCATATTGTGTTCACTTATAGTACATATTTAAAGAGTGGGAAAAATCCTATAGAAGCTAGTGTTCCAGGGGATCAAGTTGGACTCCTTCGCCATCATAACATGTGGCAACATGAATTTGAAGCAGTGGCAGGTGGACAGCTTTACAATTCATGTTGACGCATGTCATGATTTGGAAAGGGTCTAACTTGATCTCCTGTTAAGACTATGTCCTACAGAATATTATGCAAAGGAAAGCAACGCACAATTAGCCCAATAGACTGTACTTTAAAAGGACCAGCTTATGACTTATCTGGTTTAGTACAAAATTTATCATCCTAGGAAAAGAAGAAAATTATGAACATATTATTCCTACCTGTCTAGGAAAGAATGCAAGTATAAAACGAATCCTTACCCCAACAGAACAGCCAAAAGGAAAGCCACCACTGGTAGAAGGTTAAGTATTGCAGATGATGATGTTGCTGAAGTATAACTGAGACCAAGGCTAAATATGTTTATCGAGCCAGAAATTCTAAAAAAAATTGGAAAAGACAAATAAAATAATTGATTACAGCTGCGAGTAGAATAAATGGCACAAATTGACAACATAACTAATTCAAAAAAATTAGCAATTGCTCCCTCCAGTGAAGAATGCTATTTTGGACTTCAACATGGTCCCCAAAATGCAACTTTGACCATGAATTTCTACTGTAATAGATTTATAAAACCTAAAAATATATATTTTTATGAAAGTTCTTTTCATTAAATATCTGTACATACCATTTTCATGTGTTCAATCTAAATATTGAAAAAGATATAGATAGCCAAAGTTTGGAAAGTCTGACTGCATATACCCCAAAATGACATTCTTTTTGTGAATGGAGGGAGTATGAAGAGAACAATTCAATTGAGCTACTTAAATAAATATTCTACAACTTCTGCACAGATGTACCACTGTCAGTTGGAAAATCTGTATGAAATTTAACATAAATTGAATCTGTTCTTATGAACAGCTTAACGCAGGACTCTCATTTGTGAAGCTAATTAAGTATATAGTTCTTTGAAGACAATGAAGAACATATTTAAATGTAACCTAGAAAAGAGAGAGAACAATATGTGCTGCACTATGACCAAGAAAAGAGAGAAAATAACAATATATGATGAACATTAACCCAAGAAAAAGAGAAGTGGACAAATGACTGAACGGGAAAACTGAATAGCTTTGCACAGGAATGGAAAGGTATCTATGCATTCAAAAGAACTTCAAACATAGAGTGATTGGACAAGCTAGCACTTCCAAATGAAGATTGTTAAACCCATCCAGTTTAATACTAAGATTAGGAAAATTAGTACAGCTTTTTTGCAAGCAATCATTCGTCTTGATAGCCAAGATGTTTCAGCTGATCAGGTCAATACCAATCAGATAGAGAAGAATGATAACAAGTAAAGCATATAAATCACACTTTGACTTACCCGTATAACGTATGCACAAATAGTTTCAGAGAGACTTTGTATGACAGTTGTGGAGCAGTTTTCCTGCACAAACAAACCTCAATGCTTGCTTCCATGGTGACATCCGGGCAAATAAGTAAACTTCCATACCTTTCAAGCACAAAAGCAATGGGCACTAAGAACAGAATAGCAATTGCATGCCTGTAGAATGCAAAAACAGACGTGCTCATGCCTTCATTAAAAGCATCTTTGGTTACTATCTGCATGCCTCCATATATGGACCTTATGAGAAACGCAACCACGAAAGCTGCCCTATTGCCCATTACAAGTCTGTTGGAACTTCTATAGATGATTGTTTAAATAGGAGGGACGATCCTGGCAAACATGAGATATCATTACTTTAGCGTCAGCATACTTCACTGTCAAACTGGCATTGAGTTGATTCACACAGGAGTAGGACCTTCTGAGGTGATCCACCTAGGAAATGCATATTTAACCTTGTACAGAACACACAGGTTACCCATCTTAATTGTGGCTTAAACAGGAGAAAGTTTAAAACGTACAAATTGATGATTCACATGGTTGTAAATATGGCTGGTAGTTGCAATAATTAAATTTACAAGTTTTGATTAGATTCCAACAGATTGCAGCACAGTTGCCACAATTGTCAATTGGAAGCTTGACCATCTACTTTTAGAAAGTGTATTTTTTCAGTGGAACATCCATTAACAAGCGCTCTCAAAAGTGGCCGTCTAGAAATGTAAATCATAATCAGTAAATTGTTCACAGTTCGATCCTCTAAAGTTTATAAGAATGGTGATTTGTAGATTAAGTTGCGTAGTTACACTACACATAAGGGTTATGGTAAACGAAGAGTCAGACCACATGCATGTTGCTGCAATTCAGCAAGATGTACTGTTTTTGCAAATTAATCCGAAGTATACACATACACTAGATCACTTTTACAGCTTAAAGCGGGCTACAAACTAACCAGACAACACGGAATAATTCATGAAAGAAAACATAACTAACTTGAAGCATGTACCCATGACTAAATACAATTTAGTGACAAACACTACCTTTGCTCAGTTGTAACATGTTGTCCTAGTACTAATTGTCTCACCTAGTCCACATTCTCAACTATCTTGTGGCAAATCTGCATATTGAAAATATATTATGCAAGAAATGGTGGGTAAAACATGAGATTAAGCGAGCAAGAACACATATTTTACAAGCACATCTACTTTGTAGGATTTATTTGCACAAATCAGGTGAGCAAATATAGAAAATAAAGAACAAATAAATAAGAAAATACTGCTACATTACTTCGTCAGAATGAGACTTCATATTTTCATACTAACGTAACGAGGCACAATAAAAGAAATATTCATCAACATTTGTAGGGGGGAAAGAAATTGAGAGAAATATGAGAGTTCTGTTGACACCCTGCTACATTAATGTTCTTGTGCAACTGAGTAGTCGATGTCTAATGCCTGCTGCCACAGAACATGCGTTTCCAAACAAATACCTGATGCTAATCGTACCTCATCAGCACCTCAGAAAGAATGGATGAGAAAACATTCAGCATTTGTTCTGACTTATGTGTACGTCATTGATATCAACCATCCATAGTGAGAGAAGTACGTATAATACTCTATCCATATCACTTGGCACTTCACTTTGGAAGATCCTGATTCCCCTAATAATGTGCCATTCATGTGCATTACTATAGGAAAGCACACACTACCTTGAAAAAGGTTATCTGTGGCGGTTCATAACTGCCAACAATAGTGGTTGAACCGTCACAGATTTAGTGTCACTGATAATCAAGGATTGTGGTGGTTTTCGAACAGCCACAGATAATTTCCAGCCAAAAACCACCACTGATACTTATGTGTCTATGACGGTTCTAGCTACAAACCGCCACAGATACATGATTATCTGTGGCATTCTATCCACAAACCGTCAAAGATACCCAAGTATCAGTGGCGGTTTTAGCCAAAAACTGCCACTGATAACTCCAGACAACAAAATGAAAAACTAACATTTCAGACTAGCCTCAGGCAGCACTAGCTATACCCTCTGAAACAATATACACAAAGAACAGATATATCATACACATTGTAACAGATGTATACACAAAGTAGCATAAGATTAGTCAGAATGAAACATCAATTTACACTTTGTAATGAGACAAAATTTAAATAATAAAAGACTAAACTAGTTTTCTAAACTACAAGCCTACGAGTCTTCGATGTTGGTTAGAGACACGTGATGTGTAACATGAGTATGGATGACTGGATTGTTGTTGTTTTTTTAGCAAAACTCGCCTTTTTTGTTGATGACTTCCTTCATGATGAAGTAGACGAGCTGTCCCTGAATGACTTGGATTTCAATAGGACGCAGTCCTCCCGCAGGCAACTTGAAGCGCTATAAATAGGAAAAATAAATCTCAGAGAGTATATAGAAATTGAGTGATGTGAATCAATGTGTGATGCAAGCACGACAAATCTCTACATCATTATCTATTATTGTATAATCTAAGATTTCACGCATGTATTGGCACACGAAGTATCCATATAAATTTAGCCTCGCTACGCTTGACACATCGTAAAAATTAAATAAACTAAAATGTTATGGAAGGAGTTATTTACTATGAAATACGATATAAGAATATTGCTTGCGTGCGTCCCAGAAATTTAGTACGGATTGAAAGAGATTTTTGGTATGGGCGGTATCTCGAGCTCTTATTACAATATCTTTTGAACGCCTCATTCATTAGAATTATCGCTCTTCGTAGTCTTTTTATCTTTATCCAATGGGTCCATGATCAAGATATTGCTCTTTTCTAGAGTAATTACTATGAGAATCCAATAGAATCTACATACACGATATGATGCCGTAGTCATCAGTCCTAAGATCGAATATGTTGGAACACAAAACAAAGAACCGAAAATCAACTCAAAACATATGCCGCCCAAGGAGCTCAAACTCACGACCACGGAACATGGGAGCAACGTGTTGAGCCAATTGAGATACAACACCTTTGTATTGAGAAAGTTCTTTGCATCTCTTCTTATGGGGGTAACTCTCAGTTGTAAAGGTGAACAGAGCGAGAAGTAATAAAGAGAAAATTATCTCAAAATTTTTTAACGTTCTGTTTCAACAATTAGTATCAGAGCCTAAAAATTTCGGATCAACCCGCTGCCTTGGAAGGAGGAGACTCCCGGGGGCAGCACCCGAAGAAGCTCCGGCAGCGACGCGCATGAAAAGAAGAAGGCGCGTGTGGCGCTGCAAGAAATAAAAAAGGCGAGCACTGACAACGGCATCGAGGCCCGCTGGTGTGCGGCTTTCAGAGGAGACGTCACAAGCAGCAGGGCTCTCCCTCTAGGCGGTAGGAGCAGAGGTGATGTGCGGCGGCAGTGCAAAGAAAGAAGTCCCGTACGTACGGTGCCTACGCTTGACATGCATGTGATTGATGTTCACCTGAGGAATCAGCAAGGAAGAAGTTCCAGGGAGTCTCGACTCTCGAGGGAGCATGCTCTGTAACTGCGGCTGCAGTTGAGGCGTGTGGCGTACAGCCGAGAAGCTCCAGGAAGCAGCAAGCGTGACGCGCAGTTGGTGGGTCTTCCTTGCCTAGGTATTTGGTTGCAGAGAAGAAGCTATGCCAGATCACGTGCATTCGTGGCTGTGGAGCAAGGTTCAAATTTTCGATGAATTTCGCCGAATTTTCACCGAAATTTCAGATTTCAGACCCTCCGAGATTGTAGAAGCCAGGCAAATTCAAAAATTCAAATTTTTTTTTGAAAATACTACAGTAATTTCAGAAATTTCGGTAAATTTCGCCAAAATTTCGGGTTTGGAGTCCGAATTTTGAATTTTGACCACCGGATTTGGCCGGATTTGGTCCAATAACCTACCAGAAAGTGATCTTCCAAGAAAATTTGATGAAAAACTAATTTTTTGAGATTTTTGAAGATTTGGACGGAAACACTGTCAGATTTTTAAAAAATTTTAAAAGCTTGATAATGATATGAAAAATTTATGGTACCATACTTAGTATTTTGGGATAATACAAAAAAAATTAAAAATAATTTAACATCATTTGTTATCTTTAAAAAATCAAAAACAGAATGGACATAATTGGGACAGTAAACTTGTTAGATTTTTATAAATTGTTTCGAGTGTGATCATCATCTAAAACTTTTATTACAGATTAAAAATTTCCTCATTAACATGCTATAAAATTTTAAAAAAATTTCAACTTTCTTTGTTTGCTCAATAAAATCTATGAATACAGTAAGCACTGAACTTATGTGACAATCTGCTTTCCACAGTTTTCAGATTTTGGATTTTGATATATCAGACATTCAAATATTTTTTAAACTTTTTGAAAATTTGTTTTTAAAGTTTATTTCAGCTAAGGATCCTTATTTAAAATTTTCAGCTCCAAATATTGTTCCAGGAATTTATAAAAATTCTGACATTCAGAGTACTAATTTTCAATTCTCTCTGTTTTTGAATTTTTAAATATTCTAAAATAATTTATTAATTTCTGAAAGTTTTACTTTAGGTGCATTAATGGCTTCAGAATATAATATAAAATGTTTAGCTGGAGATAAGTCCTCATTATTTTCATTTAATTCTGACAATGCTACTGTTTCTAGTCTTGGTGCAATAAATGAGTTTGGATTTTATGCATAAATATTGGATATGATATTTTATCATTTAAAATTGGGATTCCAGGTTATTCTCAAGATTATCCATGATTTTCGAATTTTATTTGCTTTAGATTTTATTTTTGTTATTCTTTTATTTCTTGATTACACTTTTCCAATGAAGTAGAAACACTGTCAGATTTTGAAAAAATTTTACAAGCTTGATAATGATCTAAAAAATTTATGGTACCATCGGATCATACAAAAAAAATTTTAAAATAAGTTAACATCATTTGTTATCTTTAAAAAATCAAAAACAGAATGGACATAATTGGGACAGTAAACTTGTTAGATTTTCTAAATTTTCTCGAGTGTGATCATCATCTAAAATTTTTATGACAGATTAAGAATTTCCTCAGTACCATTCTATAAAAGTTTCAAAAAATTTTAACTTTCTTGGTTTGCTCAATAAAATCTATGAATGCAGTAAGCACTGAACTTAATTAATTTGTTGTATTATATTTCAAAAATCAAACAGAGAAAGAACATAAATGGCACTATACCTTCTACGAATTTTATAAATTCGCTGGAGTGTGATCATGATTCAAAATTTTTATGAGATATTAACCATTTCCTTGTCACCCTTATGTAAAATTTTTAAAAAATTTGAACCTTTCTTATTGCTAAAGTAAATCTATTATTTATCATCGGCCTTTTAACAGGATAGTACCACTGTTTGAATTTTTCAAAATTCAAGACACCTGATCATCATATGAAAATTTTATGAAAATATTATGGATGTGTCAGGACCATCCAAAATTTTTTTCAACATTTTATAACCTCGTTTGTTCTAATTTTCATTCGGATGAATCTTGCCGCTCAGCGCTTTACCAAGACAGTACCAATGTTTCAATTTTTAAAACTTCCTCACATTTGATCATCATCTTCAATTTTTACAGAAATATAATAAATATGTCAGGAATCTCCACAAAAAATTTCTAAATTTTCTAACGTCATTTGTACTATTTTTCATCCGGTTCAAAGTAGTTACAATAGTTACAAAATTTTGTCATTTTATGTACCATTTCATGTATCATTTTACGTATCATTTTATGCCAGGACAAGCATGCACATGGCCAATAATGATACATAAAATGATACTTTGAATAAGACTCGACTCGATAATGGCTTGTTAGCTCGAATTTGATATAACCATTGAAATGATACATAAAATGATACATAAAATGATACTTTGCTGGCAGTGCATCAGTGCATACTTGTCCTGGGCTCCTGGCTCTTTCTTTGATTCTTTCCTCACTTCATGCATGCTAGACATTGGATTCTTTCACTCATGCATGCATCAGTGCATGAATGTACAGAAGCTTTCACTTTTGCTTTCTTGGATTCCTTCCTCCCGCTTTCACTTTTGATTTGTTTGATTCTTTCCTCACAAAGATCCACAAAGATGGAAATGTAACCAATTGTTCTTTATTACACCTGTGAATCTTGTATGTCGGGACCAAAAAATAATATTAATGTGACTTGTAATTTGTGACAGGTGGGAAGAGCCTTAGAAAGTGGGCTGAGGACACGGTCGGTGACACGCACACAGGCAAGAGGAAGCATGCCACCGATACCGCCGCCGACGACATCCTCGCGGGAGCTCTAGGCGGGATGCAGAAGCTATCACAGAGCAAGCGCGCCAAGCACAGAGGAAAGGCCCTCGTTGAGGATGAGCCCATTGTCGGCAGCGACGATGAAACTGAGACCGCTTCTGAGGAACAGCAGGGCGAGGATACTAGCTCCGACGGCGATGATGGGAGCGACGATGGTGGCTCGGACGCTGATCGATATATCGGCGCATCCGCTCACGACCACAATCACCACCCAGATCACAGAGAGGTGGCGACGCGACCCAATTTCCGTGAGGAAGGGAAGGCCATATCGAGTAGTGTAGGTGGGTGGCCAAAGACAAAGAACCGCATGACGAAGGCTCATGGTGCAGCAGCCAGACCGGAAGCCATTTGGACTTTCCAACTTCTGATATTGGGTATGGCTACAGACAGAGTTGTGATGGATCGAACATCTCTTGGCCGTCTGAGCACACTGATCCATATGCCGATCCGTACGCACGACACTCGTCTGTCACTGTGAGGTACCTTTTTCAGATTGAGGATTACAAAGAAATGGCTTGCTCACTATGAATATTACTCGTGCAGCAGCAACCGCTATTGGACTCGGGAGCAGTACAAGCAACAACACGAAAGGCTGAATCACGAGGTC
The DNA here is from genome assembly GCA_036346375.1 of Guadua angustifolia. Taxonomy (NCBI): domain Eukaryota; kingdom Viridiplantae; phylum Streptophyta; class Magnoliopsida; order Poales; family Poaceae; genus Guadua; species Guadua angustifolia. Next base: position 20,243,040 of record CM070501.1, read on the forward strand.
ATTATCGACAGCGAGGTGGGGTCACAACCACAGGACTACTACTCGTAGGTATGTTATGCAAATATAGATCGATTTTATTGTGATATACATATGTGATTTCTACGTATTTCTCTTTTCTAGCTTGCATACCATGACAACTGTAATTTTCTGGAATAAAATTAACACTATTTTTTTTGTTCTGTATTGTTTCAGAGAATGGTCAATGGAGGATCCATCAATTACTGGGCTTGTCTGACTTTTGCTTCTCATTTGCATCTGAATGGTATCACGATGTTTTGCAACAACTTGGTTGTCGTGTGCAACAACATTGGCATGGTAAAAAACTGAACATGTTTCTTTCAGAATAGGCTTCTTTCACCAAAGTGTGTGTTGGTTCACTGTCTTGTATGGTAAGCATGCAAGTACACTACTACAGAATAGGTCATCACTGCCGGTTCGTCCACGCCATTACTGCCGGTTATGGGCGCCGGCAGTGATTGGTCGGCAATGATACTCGGGGTTATCACTGCCGGCTCAGGAACCGGCAGTGATAATAGATATCACTGCCGGTTCATTGTACAACCGGCAATGATACTCGACTATCTCTGCCGGTTTATACTAGAAACCGGTAATGATACTCGATTATCTCTGCCGGTTCACACTAGAATCCGGCAATGATATATGTATTCTCTGCCGGCTTATACGAAGAACCGACAGTGATCTGTGTATATCATTGCCGGTTCCTAGATGAACCGGCAGTGATAACCGAATTCTGAAAGAATTTGTAGATGTACTTCATAGATTACTCTACCTATGTATAAAATTGTAGGTTCAAATTCAATACATATCAGGACTTAAAAAAAAGAGAAAATCTAAATTTTCCAATGAAGAAGAGGAGCGGAGGAAGCCTATGGACGTTAGTGCAGCGGAAGAAGACAAAGAACCAAGTCCATTTCAAGCGAGCCTGCCTCCTCATGGCTTCGCCTCTCGGTGTACCGGACGCTCTCGTGACATCCATGCTTCTTGAACTTGCAGGGGCTTATTTTTTAAAAAATCATTTTAGTGTGGAATAAGAATGATTCATTATTTTTTATTAAGCAAATATATTCTTAAGAATATATGAATTTTTTCATATTATTTTGTACAGTTGTTTTCGGGATTGTGATATGTCACTTTTTATACACATACATCTTTATACACACAAATATATATGTTTATACACATACATCTTTCAAGGTCACATATATATATTTTTAAACACATACATTTTTGGTCAACAAAATATACATACACATAAAATTGTAGGATCAAATTCATTATATCTGAGAGTTTAAAGAGTTTAAACTTGACAAGTTTAAAGAGTGTAAACTCTGTGATATAATGAATCTGAACCTACAATTTTATATAAATAACCTACGATGAAATTTCAAGATCAAATTCATTATATACGAGAGTTACAAAGAGAAAATTCTGACAAGTTTAAACTCTTTAAACTTGTCAGAATTTTTTTTTGTAACTCTTGGTATATAATGTATCTTGAAATTTCATACATAGGTAGGGCAATCTATGTGCACAAGATACGTTGCTCACATACAAATATTTGGAAGACTTAGCGGTCCAGATCCTGATCCTAAGGATCCCCTCCGGATTCCTTCCTTATCTTATGCTTCCTATAATACACCTCTAACATTACTCCCCTCCCCGAGAACAAGCTTGTCCGTAAGCTGGAAGGTGGGGTATGAACACCGAAGGTCAATAGCATCAACCCAAGTCGCTGCTTCCTCAGACTCGCCCTTCCACTGGATCAAGAGCTGCCGGCGGCCTTGGAGAAAATGTTGAGCCAATGCTTGATGAGGTTCTGGTTGAACCGGCTCTGGCCCTGACACCACCTCCGGAGGTAATGTTGGCATGGATACAGGAGGTGTTCCTTTATATGGCTTGAGGATAGAGACGTGAAAGACATCATTAAGGCACGCCTCAGGTGGAAGCCGAAGCCGATATGCAACTTGGCCAATGAGCTCAATGATCTGATAAGGTCCAAAATACCAAGGAGATAGTTTATGATCAGCCGAAGTCCAGACCGAAGACTGGCGATGCTGCTGAAGACGTAACCAAACCCAATCGCCAACGGCAAATGATACATCGCGATGATGGTTGTCGTAGTACTGCTTCATGCGATTTTGCGCGTGGGCCAAATGGGAACAGGCGCACTGGAGGAGAGCATCATGGTCGGTCAAGTGGCAATCCACTGCGTGGAGGCGAGTTGCCCCCTGATTATAAGGGAGTAGCGGCGGCGGTTGTCGGCCATACACAAGCTCGAATGGTGTCATACGATGAGCCGTATGGAAGGAAGAATTGTAGCAGAACTCCGCCCAAGGAAGCCATTTGACCCAAGTATGTGGATGATCCATGGTCAAACAGCGGAGATACATTTCCACTGTCTTGTTGACTGCTTCGGTCTGGCCATCCGTTTGAGGATGGTAAGCTGTGGAAAGAAGGAGAGCCGTGCCACAACGCTTGAAGAGATCTTGCCAAAAGGCACTAGTGAAAACTGGGTCGCGATCCGAAACGATGGACTCCGGCATGCCATGCAACCGTACCACCGTGTCAAAAAAAAGTTGAGCCACCACGGATGCGGACGAAGGTTTGGTGAGAGCCATAAAGCGCGCATATTTGGACAACCTGTCCACCACCACCAGAATGGCTATTTTGCCTTGAGACTTGGGCAGCCGTATGATGAAATCCATCGAAATGTCGGCCCAAATTTGATGTGGAATAGGGAGAGGCTGCAGAAGACCGGCTGGAGACAGCGTACTAGCTTTATTGCGTTGACAAACATGGCAACGGGCAATGAAATCCGCCATTGTCTTGCGCTGATGAGGCCAAAAATATGACTGCCGAATCCTCTAGAGTGTTTTCTGGATGTCCTCATGCGTCAGGTCATGCACTGCCGCGACCAGTTCTTGAATAATTGGAGATGTGGCCGGAATGACCAGGCGATTATTGCGGTAGAGCAACCCATCAGTGGCATGCCAAACTGGACCAGTGAGCGCCGAAGAAGGGGCTGGAGGGCAGTCCGCCGACTGAGAAGAAATGCTGGCCCCTGGTGGTTCCGACGGTGTGCTGGACGATGAGCTGGCCTCGCCGGACAAGCTAGAAGGGGTGGTGAGTTGCAGCAACAATGATAATTCTGGATCCCACCGGGCTGTCCGATAACGGTCGACTATTAGAAGCCATGATCGAAATGGCGCCACAGTGGGCATAGCCTCAGTCAGGCGAGACAAAGCGTCAGCGGCTTGGTTGTGTCGCCCGGGTTTGTATTCCACTTGAAAATCAAACCCCATAAGTTTACTAAGCCAATGCTGCTGCGGGGGTGTGACGAGGGCCTGTTCCAACAAGAATTTCAGGCTGGCATGGTCTATGCGAACCACGAAGGCGCGGCCCCATAGATATGGGCGCCAATAGCGAATAGCTTTAGATAACCCAATAAGCTCCCTTTCATACGCCGCCAATTTCATATGTCGGTCCGCCAACTGCCGGCTGAAGAATGCTATTGGATGACCGTCCTGTTGCAAAATGGTGCCAATACCTTTCCCAGATGCATCACATTCCACAATGAAGTGAGCCGAAAAATCCGGTAAGCGAAGCACCGGCGCTGAGGTTAATGCAGACCTTGAGACGATGAAAGCAGAGAGTCGCATCACCATTGGAAATTATTCCGACGCAGCAGGGCCGTCAAAGGTTCGGCAATATCAGCATATTTATAAATGAAGCGACGATTATTTGTCTAATTAGTGTTCAATACCTGTTGTCACTTTACTTTTGTTAGTAGCACTTCTCTATCTATATTTTGTTTAGTTCAGTTGATAATGTTGTTTGACACTGATCTAAATGTTCAATTGCTATGTCAACTAGTTGATCAAAACACTATTTGTTGATGAGTATTAGGCATTGAACTAGTAGACTTTACTCTATTTTCCTTAGTCTGATCAGTACTACATATCTGCCATTGCTCACTATCAGTGTTACTTCATTGTCTTTATAACGCTCTGTTCGCTTAATTAGTTGGCTACTGATCTGAATAATAATTGCTTGGTAAAATAGCTAGCTAACTAATTGAAACTTCATTTCATGATTCGCTTAGCAAATATTTAATCTACTGATCTGAATGTATGCTGAACTGAATATAATCTGTTAACAGCGAGCTTGATTATCAATTTTTTTAATGTGTATGTTAAGGTGGTAAGTGTTCGAAACTAAGGTAAGGTTGTCACAAATTATTCTTTTACTCGTCCCTCGTGGCGAGAAGGGCCTTTGGGCAACCCGACATCTGAGAACACTCAAAATAAACAAGTTGAACTTTATGCTAGTTGCCTTGTTCATTTTTCTGCCCTTGTGCTGTTTTGATCATTTTGCTCTATGGTTATTTATATTGCAGCCAAAAGTAAACTTCAATTTGGTGCTTTGTATATGTTCTTGAAAGATGTATACATGTGTTGTAAATATTTGTTTTTCTGATGTATACATGTCTTTGTAAATATTTGTTTTGTGCCACTAATTGTAATAGTAAGTAGATGTAATAGTTGTAGTTCATTTAGTTAATACTACGTGCACGGGACTTTTGGGTGACAAAGTGAGCATACACTTAAGTGGAGTATGGGTGTCACCTCTAAGTTTTCCAAATATTTGTATGTGTTCTTTTAAATATTTGTATGTGTTCTTCATGGAGTATGGGTGACTTTCGGTGACAGTGAGCATACACTTAAGTGTAGTATGGGTGTCACCTCTAAGTCTTCCAAATATTTGTATGTGTTCTTTTAAATATTTGTATGTGTTCTTTAGTGGAGTATGGGTGACTTTCGGGTGACAGTGAGCATACACTTAAGTGGAGTATGGGTATCACCTCTAAGTCTTCCAAATATTTGTATGTGTTCTTTTAAATATTTGTATGTGTTCTTCAATGGAGTATGGGTGACTTTCGGGTGACAGTGAGCATACACTTAAGTGGAGTATGGGTGTCACCTCTAAGTCTTCCAAATATTTGTATGTGTTCTTTTAAATATTTGTTTGTGTTCTTCAGTGGAGTATGGGTGACTTTCGGGTGACAGTGAGCATACACTTAAGTGGAGTATGATACAAGAGAGAATTCCGAATGTGAATACAAGAGAGAATGCAGTAAAAAAATATTCTGGTGGACAAACATTCTGGTGGAACGTGCAGTAAAAAAACAATCTGGTGGAAGTCAAAATAGAAGAGTAATTAGTTGGAAAAATATTTCATTACAATGGAACATAATATGTTGCTCAACTACCAATCAGAGCTTAAACTAACAAGATGTCACAACAAGCATCAGCAAATCAAAAAGAACAGATCGTCACAAATTAGTTGTCACAAATTGTCTATTTCAGTCCCAAATCCTCACTGAACACTATCCCACATCCCACATGCTAGGTCCCCAAGCCAAAATTGGCTGGCCCCTTAGCATTCATCTGCACATTCACATGAAGAATCACTGGAACCCTAAGCCAAACGAATTGACTGGCCCCTTAGCACATTCATTGAACACTATACCCACATGTTAGGTCCTCAAGCCAAACGAATTGATTGGCCCCTTAGCACATTCACATTCACATTTGCACATGCACATTCACACATCGTAAGAGCAGTACCAAGGCGACAGCAGGGAGACGGTGGGGAGGTCGAGGCGACGGTGGGGAGACAGCGTGGAGGTGAAGGCGACGGTGGGGAGGCGACGGGGGCCGGCCTGAGTCGAGGCGAGCGACGCGACGGCAATCGAGTCGAGGCGGCGGGGGGAGCTCGACGCAGCCGACGGCGGTGGTTCGAGCATGGGCGGCGGGAGCTCCGAGGCGACAGCCGAAGAAAAGTGAGAGGAGGGCGCGGGTTAGGGTTAGGGTAACTAAAAGGAGAGCACGGTAAAAGTATATTTATAGGGGGGATTATCACCGCGGTTCAATAAAACAACCAAGACGATAGTATATTAGTGCCGGTCAATAATTACAACCGCGGTGATAACGAATATTACTGCCGGTCAATTGTACAACCTAAGGATAGTGAATATTATTCTTGCCGTCCTTTGTACAACCGGCAAGTGATAGTGGAATATTACTGCCGGTCAATATGTAAAACCGGCAGTGATAGGCTCTGGCCAAATTCTATTAAATTTGATCCAAATTCTCTTAAAATTTTTAGAGGCATACTATAGGACATCTAATATTTTATTTAAATATTTCCCCAAATATTTATTAGGTTCTAAAATTTTAAAAATCAGATTGCTAACTATTTTAATTGTTTTAATATTTAAAAAATCAAATAATGCTTGCAAATTGAACAACAAATGCTGTCAAATTCAAACAAATTCAAGTGCAGTCAAAATCACAAAAATCCAAATGCAGTGATATGCTAATCTCCGACCAATTAAGTGAAACTTTCAATTTGATCAAAAGAAAGCATAACCTAAATTTCCATTATTGCATATATTACATTAATTGTTACATATGAGAAAATAAACATGTCGTTCATACAAAAGAAAGCATACATTTCATTACTACAACTAAGGTATGATTCGACCTTCATTATGATCGCGACGTATGTACGTAGCTTCGTCACTCTCTTCCATGGTACTTAGGTCAACGTCCTCTCCAAAAGGGGAAGCTCATCGAATTGGTTGTACTCTTCCTCGTCGACAACATTCTCAACTCCGACAATCCTTCTTTTTCCTTGAATAACTACGTGGCGCTCCTTGTTAGCCGGTCGCCATAAAGAAGATTTGTGTAATGTAATTAGCAAGTACGAATGATTCTTCTCAGATCCGACGAGTTTGAGGTCCACGGTAGTGATGCGTATTTGTCGATATTCACGCCACGGAAGTCGACCCATTGGCATCGAAGAGAGGACCTTTAAAGGTCCATAGTCAAGCTCCCAAATCTCTTCTATGAATCCGTAGTAGGTTTGCCTATTTCCATTGCTGTCATAGGCATCTATACGAATACCGCTATTTTGATTGGTGCTCTTTTTATCTTGCGCTCTTGTATAAAATGTAAAACCATTTATGTCGTATCCTTGGAATGTCCGAATTGTAGTTGACGGTCCCTGAGCCAACACTTTCAACTGAGTGCAGTCTGTCTCCATACGCATCATGTGTCTACGCAACCAATCGCCGAAATTATCTCTGTGCTCTCTCGCGAGCCAAACCTCTGACCTCCCTGGGTTTGTTTTGGATAGCACGTTCTTGTGCATGTCGACATACGGGGCCACCACAACTGATTGTCCCAAAACTGCGAAATGTGCTTGTGTAAATGCAGCTAGATTGCTAGTACGTACTGATTTCTCGCCTAGTGTCCCTTTCCCCTGTAGCCTTCCCTCATGCCGAGATACAGGCACACCAATCGGTTTGAGATCCATGTAATCGACGCAGAACTCAATGACCTCCTCGGTTCCTCGACCATCGGCAATGCAAGCCTTCCTACGATTTCTAAGCATTTAACATATTTCTTTATAACCCCATGAATCTCTTGAAAGGGTACATCCGATGTAGAAATACGGGACCAAGAATCCGTATCTCTTTCACAATGTGAACAATGAGATGGACCATAATATCAAAAATATGGAGGAAACACATCTCAAGCACGCACAGAGTGTGGACCACGCCTTCCGCAGCTTATCTAGTATTAATGGATCGATGGCCTTCGTGAAATCGCATTGAAGAATGAACACAACTTGATAATTGGGTCTCGGACTTTCTCGCGAAACCCCTAATTGCAATTGGAAGCATCTGTGTCATCATCACGTGGCAATCATGAGACTCCATACCAATTAACTTTAAGTCTTTCATTGAGACTAGTCTCTTTATGTTAGCAGAGTAACCAGACGGAACTTTGATTCCGTGCAAGCATTCGCAAATGCTAATTTTCTCTTTCTTGCTCAAAGTGTAGCAGTCGGGAAGGTACTTTTTGCTCAGTATCCATTTCTTCGTGATCGCTCCTTTCTCGCCTCATATCTTCGAGGTCCATCCTTGCTTGAAGTGTATCTTTCGCTTTTGCCGGTATGTCCAAGAAGATACCAAGCAAACTATCACACACGTTCTTCTCTATGTGCATGACGTCGATTGTGTGTCGAACTTCCAGGTGCTGCCAATAAGGTAGGATCCAAAATATCGATTTCTTTTTCCCCAAAGGAGCCTTATCCCGAGAAGTCGGAATAGATGTACTGCCGGCTCCCTTTCCGTGAATAATTGTAAGATCCTTTACAGCGCAAATATCTATTTCCCGATGTGATTCTTCGAGCTAAGGCGCCTCTTTTGTCCCGTCAAAAGCTCTCTTATTATTGCGGTATGGGTGATCCTTGCGAGGAACCTACGATGCTGCATGTAAGCCATTTTTCGGCGCCAAAGAACCGCTATTCAGATCATCCAGTAATTTGGACGATCCGTTGAAGCCTTTTGTCGCTCTAGCCCGACGAGTTGCCAAGAGCAGATAATCATTAATGGTTACGAACAATAATGCCCGTAGGATAAAGTTTTCTCTTTATACTCATCCCATACCGTACACCATCGTTCCACAATATTAGAAGATTTTCAACCAATGGTTTGAGGTACACATCGATATCATTGCCGAGTTGCTCGGGCCCTTGGATCAATAGTGGCATCATAATGTACTTTAGTTTCATGCAAAGCCAAGGAGGAAGGTTGTAGATGCATAAAGTCAGCGCCAAGTCTTTGTGACGACTACTCATGTTGCCAAAAGGATTCATCCCATCTGTACTCAACCCGAACCTTATATTCTCACATCATATGCAAAATGCTTCTTATATTTTCGCCGATGTTCCTCCATTGCACGTAATCGGCAGGTGTCCGAGCATTCCATCCTTCTTACGCTCTTGGCGTGCCATCGTAGCAATTGGGCATGCCTTTTGTTCGCAAACAATCACTTTAGGCGGGTATTATAGGAAATACCACACCACCTTACGGGACACCTCTTCTTCTTACGCCTCACCCCGACATCTTCGTTCTCGATATCGCTGCCGCGTTCTTATACCGCTTTGCTTTACAAACAATACAGCATCCATGTTCGCAAACTCATTATATACAATATGCAATCGCTTGGACATGCATGTATTCTTTGTACTTCTAGTCCCAACGCGGATAACCCGCTTGGCACGGCACGTAGTTGAAGGCAACACGTTACCCTTTGGAAGCAAGTCCCCAAGAGACATAATACCAAGAAAGCTCTTATCGGACCAACCATTGCTTGCCTTCAAGCGCAGAGTGAAAGCATGGTATGCACTTTCGTGCTCCTCCTTGCAGCCCGTACAATGGTGTTGTAGAGTCCTCTACCGTCTGTTGGAACTTTTGAAACTCCCTTTCATTCATGAAGTCCCCTCCCCATCACGCAAAGATTTGATCTAGATCATCTTCGTGGGTATCAACAAACACATCTTCCACCGCCATATCGTTGTCTCCGTCATCTTCATCAATGTGTTGCCCTTCATGTACAATATCATCTTCATCAATGTGTTGCCCTTCATGTACAATATCATCTTCACCGTGCTCGACCCAACAGTATAGCCACCTTGAAACCCCTTCAAGCAAGTGTGCACGATCGACTCTATGTTACAAAACATCTTCTCATTTTTGCAATCAACGCATGGACAACACATATAGTCCGCCAGTTTCTCGACTTGTGTGCCACAAATAGCATTCGTAAAACAAGTCACACCATTAAAGAACTCGACCGCGATGGTCCGTGTCATACATCCACCTTCGGTCCATCTACGCTTAATTATATCAAACTACATTTCAAAGATATGAACAAACGATATCAAAATAATTTATTCTTTACAAGAGTCATGCATTGCTAATTAATTAAAACGATAAACACATTATAAGCACATAACTACAAATAACAATATAATTGTAATTTGTTATGTAGCGCTAGCTATTAAATTAAATTAATCTACAACAAACAAGCATATAATTGAATATAAGGATATATTTCTAAATAATTATTTATGTTCCAACTTTCATTATTACAAAATCCATCTACCATTTTCCATTATTTAAATATTCAACTAGCAATTCTCACTATTTATAATTGATCATCTAGCAATTTTACTATTAAAAATCCATATAACAAATTTTCATTAATTAAATTAATTACAATTATGCATAATTGTCCATCTAGCAATTTTTATTACTTAAACATCCACTACATCACTAAAATGGATATGAATTTATCGCAAATAACAATATAATTGTAAATGATTAGTTTTACAAATACATCTAGCAATTTTGCCTATATAATACATCAAACCTTTTTCACTATTTAAATATCCATTTAGCATTTTTAATTATTTAGGAGATTTCTTCATTTCATTTTGTTATGTAGCGCTAGCTATTAAATTAAATTAATCTACAACAAACAAACATATAATTGAATATAAGAATATATTTCTAAATAATTATTTATGTTCCAACTTTCATTATTGCAAAATCCATCTACCATTTCCCATTATTTAAATATTCAACTAGCAATTCTCACTATTTATAATTCATCTAGCAATCTTTACTATTAAAAATCCATATAACCAAATTTTCATTAATTAAATTAATTACAATTATGCATAATTGTCCATCTAGCAATTTTATTACTTAAACATCCACTACAATATGAATTATAATTTATTCAATAATTTAGCTAGATCTTAATTTGAGCAAGACCGACATAAACTGCTTCACACCGCATAATCAAGAATTATCAACATCTACAAAGACTCAGTAAAGTAAAATTTTACGACAAATATAACATAGATCAAGTCAGTAACCTCGAAAAATTTTAATACAATTTTTCAGCAGCAACTTGCCAAGATAATACAGCTCCTCTTTGTTCTGCTCGGTCGGAGAAGATGTCGATTCGATGAAAAATATGAACAAAATACTAACACAGAATTTCGGCAGCACCTCTCCAAGAAAAATACAACCGAGCAAAGAGCTCCTCTCTTCGCTTTCGTACCGTCAGAAAGGCGTCGTCGGTGGATTGCTATATAAATAGCTTATCACCGCCGCTCTACAAAGAACCGGCAGTGATAAGGTCATATTACGCGGGAAAATAGCTTATCACTGCCGGCTCTGCGCAGAACCGGCAATGATAAGGTCATACTACTCGGGGAAAAATGGGTTGCGCGGGAAAATACATATCACTGCCGGTTGAATATATGAACTGACAGTAAACTTTAAATATCACTGGCGGCTGTAAATTAAATCGGCAATAATATATCACTACCGGTTATAGGTATTAACCGGCAGTGATAGTCAGTTATCACTGCCGATTGGTAATATAAACCGGCAGTGATACGTCCCAACCTTCAAACTGCCGCGCTAACCCAACCGTCGTGCCTGCCCATTCCTCTGCCGCGTGCTTGCCCGTTCCTCTGCCGCGCCAACCATTGCGCTTTACATTCCTCTGCCAACTATTGCCCTTCCCATGCTGCCTCTATATAATGCCACTATTGTTGCAAGAATGGCACCCCCACACAATCCACTATTGTTGCAAAAATGGCACCCCCCAAGAAGCGAGCACGTGTTGGGCAAAGCCCCGCTCCGTCGCTAGAGAAGGAGAGGAAGGAGGAGGAGAAGGAGGAGGTGGAAGCGGAGGAGGAGGAAGAGGAGGCAAAGGCGACGACGACGACAGCGACGGCGGTGAGGAACTGCGGCATTGGGGCAAGACCAACTCCGCCACCGAATCGGATTCGGAGGAGAAGGAGGACGAGCACCGCCGCAACTCCGATCAGTCATCAAGCGGCAGCTCCGGCGACGACGAGGAGGAGGAGGAGGAGGACGACGACGACGACTTTTGGATATAGGGCTTCGCGCCATTGGCCTATTATAATTAGGACTAAATATGTAATAATAGACGATATACCTAATTATGTTTTGTAAATGTTCTGTATTTTAATTAATACATATCCCGCAAATTACAAATTTGCTTTCATATGTTTTGTTTTTTAACTAATTATGCTTTCATATGTTCTGTGCGAGATAAATTACAATGTTTCTTATGCTTTCATATGAACAGTAATACCACTGCCGGTTCTATAGTAAAGCCGGCAGTGAAAATGGTCTTATCACTACCGGCTTTACTATAGAACCGGCAATGATAAATCACTACCGGTTTTATATATAAACCGGCAGTGATATCTTCTTATCACTGCCGGTTCTCTATTAAACCGGCAATGATATTGCCTCCATTCCTGCGGGAAATTTATACTATTCTTATCACTGCCGATTGAAGTTAGAACCGGCAGTGATAATGTTATCACTGCTGACTCATACCTACCTGGCAGTGATGGGGGGTCGCGGATGAGGCAGTTTGTAGTAGTGGTATTTTGTATGGTAAGCATATGAAATGATTATGGAAGTTGATAATACTTGTTTCTGTGGTATCCTTTTTTCCACAACATTTCTGTTATCCAAATGCAATATTGGCATGTTCTTGGTGGGATGAACAAATATTGATTGATTGCAACTGTGACTCATACTCCAAATTTCACCAAAATGTCACGAAATTTCTAACTTAATTTGTAGTATTATATTTCAAAAATCAATTCAGCAAACAGAGCTATGATGGATTCATTGAATCAGTTAGTAATCATGTCTTAAATTTATTGATGAATTTAATACGAGATGGATAGGAGTTATCTTCGTCTGTATAAATTTTAGAGGCAAATATTACTCACAGAATTTACAATAATTACGACAATATACTATGTACATATTTCGCTTTTGGATTTATCAGCAATTCAAATATTTTTATAACTTTTTGAAATTTTGTTTTTAAAATTTGTTTGAGCTAAGGATTCTTATGTAAAATTTTAGCTCAAAATATTTCTCCAGGAATTTATAAAAATTCTGACATTCAAAGTACTAGTTTTCAACTCTCTCTGTTTTTGAATTTTTCAATACCTTAAATTAATTTATTAATTTCTGATATTTTTACTATTGATGAATTTATTGCTGGGGAAGATAATATAAAATTTTCAAAAAATTTCAACTTTCTTGGTTTGCTCAATAAAATCTATCAATGCAGTAAACACTGAACTTAATTTGTTGTATTATATTTCAAAAATCAAATAGAGAAAGAACATAAATGGCACTGTGCCTTCTACGCATTTTATAAATTCACTGGGACGTGATCATGATTCCAAATTTTTATGAGATATTAACCATTTCCTTGCCACGCTTATGCAAATTTTTTTAAAAATTTAACCTTTTTTATTGCTAAATTAAATCTATGTATTGATCATCAGTCTGTTAACAAGATAGTAGCACTGTTCGCATTTTTTAAAATTCATGACACCTGATCATCATATGAAAATTTTATGAGAATATTATGGATATGTCAGGACCATCCAGAAAAATTTTCAAAATTTTACAAGCTCGTTTGTTGTAATTTTCATTCGGATGAAACTTGCCGCTCAGCGCTTTACCAAGACAGTACCAATGTTTGAATTTTTAAAAATTCCTCACATTTTATAATCATCTGAAATTTTTACATAAATATCATAAATATGTCAGGAATCTCCATATAAAATTTCAAAATGTTATAACATCGTTTGTACTATTTTTCATCCGGTTCAAACTTGCCGATCAATGTTTCATCGGGACAGTACCAATGTTTGAATTTTTTAAAAATCCACAGAACTGATAATCACCTGAAAAGTTTATGAAAACATCTCTAATGTGTCAGGAACCTGCAAAAAAAATTTCAAAATTTGTTGACATCGTTTGTACTAATTTTCAGTCAGTTCATTTTGACAAAAATTTCGGTGGAAAACAAACCGGATTTGAATTTTGATTTTTGAATTTTGAATGTAATCCGGCCGAAATTCTGAAATTTTGGGCGAAATTTCGGATTTTGGAGGTTGCCGAATTTTTGCTTCAAACGAAAATTTGAACCTTGCTGTGGAGTCTCCTATTGGCGGTTGTGGACAGCAATGCAGTGCAAACGCAAAAACCTCTCATGACCGTGCATGCATGCGAGGGATAAATATGTGCAAGTTCCTTCAGAGATGACGTGCGCATCAGAAGAGAACATGATGCATGAGAAGATCAAAAGGAAGCCCCTGAGTGTTCTATATCGAGTTCGTCAAAGTTGACTCCGGGGCGTTGAAGAGGTGTGCTTGCCGTCTAAAGTCAAATCCGTTGAAGATGACTCTGGGGTGTTGAAGAGATACGTTCGCTGTCCAAAGTCAAGTCTGTCAAAGTCGACTCCGGGACGTTGAAGAGATGTGTTCGTCGTCCAAAGTCAAGTCCGTCGTAGATGAGTCCGGGATGTTGACGAGATGTGTTCTCCATCCTATGTCGAGAATATGAGTTCGGCAAATCGTAGTTGAGTTCGATTGGCTCAATAACTAAGAGAGGTATGTCAAGATTAGGGGGGTGAATGTTGGATGCTAATCCTGACATATTTAGTTAGAGTTTGGTAATAGGAAAGTTTTAGTTTGGAAAGTTTGATTAAGAGTCCATTTAGGAAAAGGAGTCCGATTAGGATAAGGAAGTGGAATCCTATTCAGTTTGTGTGGGTTGAAGTTTTGGGTATAAATATGGGGGTAACCCTCAGTTGTAAAGGTGAACAGAGCGAGAAGTAATAAAGAAAAAATTATCCCAAAGTTTTTTAGCGTTCTGTTCCAACAGGGTAAAGAACAAAATCAACGAATAATTTAACTAGCTAGTGAGAAACTAACTTACTTAAAATTATATAGTAAAAGTATAACTCCTTGCCTTATAGCTTGATCAAAGTATTATATACGTATTCCTCGACCTCTTTTGGTACTCTTGTGATTTTGGCCTGGCAGACCGTTCCTGGGTCGAGGAATCTCACTGGCCCCTTAGTTCTTCTTAGTTTGATCATCTCGTATCTAGATAAAGAAACAGTTAGACATGACATTTATCGGTATTACATGAATGTAGACCATGATTTATATATTAGACACTTACAAAGGACCAAAGATCTCAAAAAGATATATCGAGGCGCCGTAATAGTACAAGTTGTGCAAGTTATCGAATTCTATCATGAAGTAGCCACCTCCCTCATGGTGAAAATGTTCCTCTCGGTATACGGTAGTGATCACTTTCGGAAGTACCGCTTGGTTGGATCGCTCCATGTACTAGGTATGTAATTGCTGCATCATGAGTGTTAGGCTATTTAACTTCGAAGGGGTGACTAACGGCTTCCCTAGCTTGAATTTCAATCTTTCTTGGTTATCTTGTATGTCAAACTTCACCTTGCCCTTACTTTTTTCTCGCACAAAATCATACACTACTACAGGAATCATCATCACAGACGGTTCGTAAACGTCATCAGAGACGGTTTTGTGAACCGTCAGTAACAATAAGTCTGTGATGAAGGAGATCATCAGAGACGGTTTTTGACCCGTCAGAGAAAATATATATCACATATGGTTCTATTAATAAACCATCTGTGATATTTAATTATCACAAACGGTTCTCATTTTAAACCGTCTGTGATAATTAAATATCACGCACGTTTCAAATCATAACCGCTCAGGATATTTAACTTATCACGATGGTTTCAAATAAGAACCGCTCAGTGATGACCTTTTTCCCACACCCCAAAGGAATCTCCATTATTTATGGTATTGTTCAAATTTCCATCAATATTTCTACAACGATATTTATAAGGCACAACCAGCTATAGATGTTGTAATTGAATATCTACACTTTCTATATGCACCGAGGCAACAGCTTTGTCCGATCAGATAGACTTAAAATATAAACATTTGTAGCACTTTTTCTCCTTCTTATGATAATGTTGATGGAACTCAACTAATAAATCAACCAAGACCCAGACGCAAAGATGACGAGGAGGTGACGCAACCTCGGTATGCTTGATCGAACTCCGACACACTAGAGTGTGTGATTTGTTTCATGCCATTCGGTGGCCTTGCGCAGCATCACCGCCGTGCCACGGCAGCGTAGTACTTGGGACGACATGTTTGACGCAGCGCCACCGCGTGCCACGGTGGGAGAACATGAGATGCTGGAGGAGTCGGCTGAAGCGGCAAAGCAACAGGAAGTTGAGCTGAAATTGGCGGTAAGTCGACAAAGGATGTGCCCTGGAGATTGGCCAAGATGCCAGCTATCTGAGTTGATGCCGTCGGCTGAAAGAAGGGACTAGAGAATCAGTATTGCAATGATTAATGAAATGCATAAAGATAATATAATTACAAAACTTACACCAACAGCGTCGGCCGGTGTATGAGAAGAACTCTCAGCACTTTTCTCTTTGCGCCTGGGGTTTTTCTTGGTTACCACTTTTGTGGATTTTGGCTTTTCTGGAATCAGCAAGGAAGGGTCAGAAAGGGATTAAAGGAATTTTTACCAAATAAGGGACGGAGACTTACTCGACGTACCGCTTTAGCGATTTCTCCAGAGATGGACTTTGTATCCGGAAGGTTACCGTAGTGTAGCCGCTTAAGCCGACCGATTGGTGCGGTCTCTTGCCCTTCGATCCACCCTCCGATGGGCCAAGAAGAGCCTTCCCACTTGTAGTCAGTGACTCCAGAAAAAGAGGCACTAAAAGTTAGCAAAAGAAAAAATGAAAGACGGATGAGCCACTCAAGAAAAAAAGGGGCCGATACATCTACAGCCATCGATTTGAGTCGAAGTAACCCGAGGAATTATCTCGCTGAGTCATTGCACCATCGTCATTGAGACTACCGCTGCTCATGATAATCCGTAAAAACTTTTCTATTATAACCGATAGATTGCGGTCCATGTAGAGGGCTTCAAAGAATACGACCACCAAGCAGAGAAACCGCTAGCTCGACGGAGTTCAAGAAAAGTGCGGCAAATCGAGATTTGGAATGCATCGCAATTTCTGTGACAATATTGGTCGATAAAACGTTCCTTACCTTGGCTCGGGTTGGAGCCGTCAAAAGAGGTAAAGAAGGGATTACTTGACCAAAGCCAAGTTGACGAGCCAAGATAGAGGGATGATAGAATTCATATGAAGGCCGGAAGGTTCTGCTTTAAATTCAAGCCGACATGAAGAGTACAAGGAGAAATAAAAAGCCGATAGAACATCAACGTTAGATTTGGCATCTCAGAACTATCGGCATTTAGGTACAGGAAGGAGGGCCATTGAAAATCGGCTGTGTCAGTATAAGAGAAGAAGTCTTGTTGGGTAAAAATTTCATTATCTAAGCCCAGGAAGAAGGAGAGATACTTTTTTAGGCCAGACGGAGTAATCTTGGTATCACCACTTGAGCACATTATAAGCCTTTCACCGCAAGATCGGCTCGCTCTGAATTGTGGAGTGGTATTTTCCGGTAGTCTTCGAGGAAAAGCCGAAGTCTTCAAGTGGCTCCAAATGAGTTGCTCAATTGAAAGTATTGTATAACCATAGCTGAATAAACCACAAAGGGCCTCCAACATTGCCGATGATGAACTCAGCGAAGCCAGAGAAAAGCCGGCTTCTAATGACAAACATCATTTGGTATATCGCCCAAGAACATCTTCCCGAGAGCAAGCCGACGGCCCTCTACAAGTCGCTCTGCTACTAACCGGTATACCGGTTGGCCCAAGGGATGCACCACGAAGAGAAACCGCTTGAGCTGTGAGGTTGAGGAAGGTCAAGGTTTCTTCGTCCGATACAAGCCCGCTTACTTTGTTGTTGTGTCAGATATATTTGACCATCCTTCACCCTTTGTTTTGATCACTTGTATCGAGATTTTCCGCTATAAGCCGACAGCTGGTCTCCGTCGTGCCTTAGGCAAGACAGCTTAGCCACATCCAGGAGGGTCGGGCCGACAGAACTAGGGCGGAAAAGGAAAGCATTGAAAGTATCGGACCAAAAATAGCACGCCGTGGCCACCAAGGGCTCATTGGCTTCTGGGCAAGCTAGGCTTAAAGGGAGGCATTCGGCTATGCCCATCCGCTCCCACTCTCCTCTTTTTTGAGCCGATACTCTGATATACCCGCTTCTCCATCCCTTAAGCGCTGTCGGCCAAGCCCTGAAACTTTTGCTCCACTCCTTCACGTTGTAACCTTGAGCCGATAGGGGGAGTCTCGGGATTTCTTCATTAATCACTGTATCGGCGTCTACGTTCCCTATCGGTCCTAAGTAATACTGATTATTGCTTTCTGGGATCGGGATGAGTACCTTTGAGGAATCCATTCAGCCGACTGAAGGAGTTGGAAGGTTGATCACCAGTGCAGAAGAAGCCAGCAAAGCCGATTACGGAAAGTGCGAGAGCTGCAGAGCGTGAAAGTGACCGTGGGGGTCCCGCATATATATAGCCTGGTGAAAAGTAAAAATGGCGGGAAGTGAATTCAAGGCGACACCTGCCATTAAACCGCACCGAGATTTTGACGGCGCAATTAAAAGCAGCGGTTACTGGAGCAGTTCTTTGACCAACAAGGAAGAGGCCAATGGATGTTGAAGCCGATGGATAAAAAAGCCGATTGATTTTTGAAAGATAACAAGTTATCTTCCAAAAATGGGGGGCATATGTTTGCACCAGTTTTTGGAAATTACGAGAAGAATCGGCAAAAGGGCAGGAGTTTGAATACAACACGAGGCGCCTTCGGAAATCCCGAGTGGCATGTGGATAAAGTTTGGAAACAAGAGTCCAATTAGGAAACTGTAGCCGATTCGGATTATGTTGCCGTGTTGGATCAGGACTCGGATCGGCTGAAGAGTATATAAGGCGCGTCAGGGCTGCTTGAAGAGGGGCATCCACGATCAACACATTTACTAGTTTCTTTTTCATAGTCTTTAGTCTTTTAGCTCTGTAATCTTTCCTCTGTAAGTCGACATTGATCAAATAAAGTTGCGAATCGCCGATTGTTTGATCATCATCGATTTCTTCAGGTTCGATTTATTCTGTCTTGTTGCGCATCGCCTTTTCAGAATCAGTCTGCCTTTTACCCTCGGATTAGTCTTGATCGACTAGTCTATTTACCCCTTTAATCGGCTTCTGGCTGATTTCTGTTTTAGCCGATTCGTCTCTAGGATCGACTTGGTTGAATTTTACAAATCTTTCCTTATCAATTGTAGGGTCAAATCGACAGCACGCCAGATGCACTTGAACCCAGCGTTGCTCGGTGTGTTGTGCCGTAAACCCTACATCACGCTTTTTAAGGCCAACACATTTTTGCACGACGGGGACAACAAGAACCAATCTACAAGATGACGTCTGGCAAATCCACTGCACCAGCCGACGTGAACACTGATGCCATAATCGTCCCAACTTTGGACGATTTAACCCCAGAGCAGCGCAAGGAAATCGAAGATCGAAAAGCTGCATTGGAAGAATTGATGCTGAGCTGTTATCAAAAAACCCGACGAGGGGTTACGCAGAAGACGGCGCTTCCAACATTAAACCCACTCGGTGAAGCTGGCATCGCATCGACTCCGGTAAGCCGATACATGCCCGCTCAAGCTGAATTATCTGTCATGATTGAGCAATCTGTGCATCACGCATTAATCAATCAATCATCGGCTTTGGTCACGACCTTAAAGCCGATGATAGAGAATAGCGTAAAGACGATTGCACAAGAGTTGGCAACGTCTAGGGGATTGCTAGATCCATTGCAGCCACTCCCAACGTACCCCGTCTATTCTGTGGCACCAAATGCCAATATACCAAAGCGCCGGCACTCTACACCTCGCTAATGCCAACCCATTACAAGATTGGCACCACCAAACCTCGCCCAAACCCGGCCACTCATCATCATGCATACACTGACGCTGCAAAGTTAGATCCATCGGCATCAGGAACTTCCTACGTCCAATCGGCTACCCAGCCGATTGAATTAGACAGAATTGCAAACCCCAAGGACCGCTCAAGTTAGGAGTTCGGCTCCATAAAGTGGTTACCTCACAAATAACCGCTTGTTCCATTACCCGAGGTCCGGTTGCCGAGCCGATGGGTACGAACCATGGCCTACAACAAGATTCGCTTGTTAGGGCGAAGCCGACCACCGAAGTTTACACTGTGGGGCGGACATCAGACATCACAATTGGCCAAACTATGGTGCTCCATCGACCAATAATGTCAATTGGGCCGACCAGATTTCCATAGTCTTAAGGGATCAATTTGGCCTACAGCCCAAAGGGAAAACGATCGGCTATAGAAAGCCGTATCCAGATTACATTGACCGCATGCCATATCCCCATAACTTTAGGATTCCCGATTTTGCCAAATTCTCAGGGGATGATTCGGTCACTACTCTAGAACATGTTGGACGATTTATCGCCCAATGTGGTGAAGCGGCTCAATCCGATGGGCTAAAGATTAGACTTTTTCCGTTATCTTTGTCAGGAACCGCTTTCACTTGGTTTACAAACCTGCCTTCAAATTCGGTCCATTTTTGGAACGATTTAGAGAGCCGATTTCATGAATACTTTTTCTCTGGTAGTTTGGAATTGAGAATTTCAGATTTAAGTGCTGTCCGACAGAAATTTAGCGAGTCGGCTTCTGATTATATTAGAAGATTCAGAGAAGTGCGAAATCGATGTTTTAGTGTAGTACTACCCGATAATCAACTGGCCGATTTAGCATTTCAAGGACTAATTCCTCCACTTAAAGAAAAACTTGCCGGACAGGAGTTCTCCGATCTAAGTCATTTGCTTCATCGTGTATCGGCACAAGAAAGCCGATATTTAAGTAGAGAATTCAAGGATAAAATGAAGTTGAACAGCAAAGATAAAGCCAAGGTAAATATGGTCGACTACAGTTCGAGCGATAATTCTGAGGATGAAGCAGATGTAAATGTGGCCGAATGGATAAAAGGCTCCAAAAAACCGCTTATCTGTTCGTGGCTTAAACCGACAAGAAGCAAGTCGGAAGTCAAGTATGCTTTTGACGTATCCAAATGTGATCGCATATTTGATATGTTGTTGCAAGAAAAATTAATACGATTGCCAGAGGGACATACCATACCATCGGCCGACGAGATCATGAAACGACGATACTGTAAGTGGCATCATTCTTTTTCCCATAACACTAATGATTGCAACATTTTTTGACAGCAAATACAGGCAGCCATTGAAGATGGTCGGCTCAAGTTTTCAGAAGAGCTGACTATGGAGGTTGATATCAACCCTTTCCCGATAAACATGGTCCAATGCTCCGGCAAAGGAAAGCAGATTGTCGACGAAAGACCCAGAACAACGCGGCAAGTCGACATAGAGTCTAGCTCAAGAGGGGAGACATTAAAGATAACAATCGGCTCACTTCAAATCGAAGCCGACAAAGATGGAAGAAACTCAAGGACTGTGAAACCAAAAGGAGAACTACAAGTTGGGCAATGGTACAAAGCTGAGCGTTCCCCACCACGGAAACCGGTATTCAAGCCTAAGCCAACGTTCTCACAGTTGCTTGAGAAATATGAAAGGATAAGTCATCGGCAAAAGTGGCAGCCTCACCGACCAGACGGATCGTATCTGCCAAATAATATGTTTCGGCCAAATAATTGGTATCGGCCAGACAACGCAGAAAGAGCACATCAGAAGTGTCCGTTTTGGCAATTCTGTTGGGAGAGGGGTATGACATTACCGTCTTCAAGGTCATGCCCCATGGAACATTACCCGCAAAGGGATTGGCCAGGACAATCGGTAAAAGAACGGTTGGGCAGGCCGACACTGGACCAGGACAAGGCATTGCATAAGAAGCCAGTAAAGGAGAGGCTAGGTATGCCAAATCAGAGCAAGAAAGAAGAGCCTACAGAGAGCTTGGTCGGCAAAATCCGCAAACCGGTTGAACCAAAGCCTAGATGGTGTCCAACGGGACTTAGCCGATCGCAATGCAGAAGGCTTCAACGCCTAAGGACGCAGGAGATAAGGGAGGCTGATGAAGAAAAACAGAGGGATAAAACATTTAATGAGTTACGGCCGATGAAACTCGGTAAAAAGGAATGGAGGAGAAGACAACAAGCCGATGCCGAGTCTGATTCCTCAGAAGATTTATTGTCACCAATAATTCGAAACGACACTCCTCCCATGGACATCAACATGGTATTCACTCTGCCGGCCGAATTCAGGATTAAATCTGAATCGACTAAAGACACATTTGCTCAACTGTGCCTGGGTGCACAGGACACCGTGTTCGAGAAACCACAGGATCCTCATCGGCACTTAAAACCTTTGTATTTAAAAGGCTTTATCAACGGCAAGCCGATATCGAGGATGCTTGTAGATGGAGGGGCCACTGTGAACTTGATGCCACTCAGTACTTGCAGAAAGTTGGGAAAAACCGACGAGGACTTGATCAAAACAAACATGGTGTTGAATGACTTCACAGGTGACCCCTCTGAAGCAAAGGGTGTGATGGTTACGGAGTGACCGGCGGCAAAGAAAAACTTTGCCGAATCGCATTCTTTGTAATTGAAGCTAAAGGAATTACAAGTGCTCCTAGGACGAGATTGGATACACGCCACCATCGTGGTACCATCGACTATGCGCCGCCTTCCGTACAATGGAACGGAGATGAAGTCGAGGTTGTGTCAGCCGATACATTGGCTCACATCGCGATGGCTAGTTCAGATGCAAACTGGCCGCATGAAGAGGCAGAATGCATATCAGGTAAAGCCTTGGACAATTGCGATTTTATATGCATTGGCAAATCTGGGTTTACGCCGATCAGTGTCAAACCAGGCACGTTCGATCAGGCGAACGAAGTCTTAAGAAGATGGGGTAAAAAATTATTCAAGTCCTACAGGACAAGGTAAAAGGCTATCGGCACATAGTAAATTCGTGTGAAGCCATTGAGGATTTTCAGAGCGAGAAGTTGGGTCAGGGCTTCACTTCTGCCGATATGCTTGAAGAAATCGATATAGGAGAAGGCGATAGGAAAAGGCCAACTTTCGTAAGTGCAAACTTGGGTCTAGAATACAAAAATAAGTTGGTCAAAATACTTAGGGAATACAGGGATTGTTTCGCCTGGGAATATTATGAGATGCCTGGATTAAGCCGACAGCTAGTAGAGCATCGGCTGCCTATCAAGCCGGGATATCGGCCATATAAACAACCTCCTCGGCGTGTTAATCTCGAGTTGTACGATGTAATAAAAGAAGAAATTGAAAGATTATTAGAGGCCAAATTCATAAGGCCTTGCCGATATGCTGAATGGGTATCCAACATTGTCCCCGTCATGAAAAAGAACGGTAAGCTTCGGGTATGTGTAGACTTCAGGGATTTGAATAAAGCCACACCGAAAGATGAATATCCGATGCCTATAGCCGATATGCTTATCGACGCCGCCTCAGGCAATAAGATTATAAGTTTTCTTGACGGGAATGCTGGATATAACCAGATATTCATGGCAGAAGCCGATGTTCCTAAAACTGCATTCAGATGCACTGGCGCTATAGGGTTGTATGAATGGCCAGTAATGACATTCGGCTTAAAAAATGCAGGTGCTACTTATCAGCGCGCGATGAATTTGATTTTTCACGATCTAATCGGTCATATTGTTGAGATTTACATTGATGACGTGGTGGTTAAGTCTAAAGAAGACTGGCAGCACTTGGCCGATTTAAAAAGGGTGTTCCAGAACACAAGAGCTCATGGGTTGAAAATGAACCCCTTGAAGTGTGCATTTGGTGTGTCGGCTGGCCAATTCCTTGGTTTTATGGTTCATCAGAGAGGTATCGAAGTAAACCAGACAAGGGTCAAGGCTATAGTAAACACGAAACCACCGACATGCAAGAATGAATTACAGAAGCTGATCGGCCAAATCAATTACTTAAGATGATTTATTTCAAATCTGTCTGGAAGGATTCAAGCTTTTACACCATTGCTAAAATTAAAGGACAATGAGAATTTCATATGGGGAGCCGATTAGCAAAGAGCTTTTGATGACATAAAACAGTACCTGGCATCGCCGCCAGTCCTAGCCACACCTCAGAAGGGGATTCCCTTCAAGTTATATGTGTCGGCTGAAAACGAGACCATCGGAGCAGTGTTGGCTCAAGAAGTCGATGGTAAAGAGTGAGTAATATTCTACTTAAGCCGACGGCTCTTGGACGCTGAAACCAGGTACCCCTCAGTAGAGAAGTTATGTTTGTCATTATATTTTGCCTGCACAAAATTAAGATACTATGTGTTGGCATCGACATGCATAGTAGTATGTAGGACTGACATCGTTAAATACATGCTGTCTGCTCTGATATTAAGAGGGCGACTTGGAAAATGGGCTTACGCCCTGTCTGAGTTCGATCTGCAGTTTGAATCAGCAAAAGCTGTTAAAGGACAGGCAATAGCCGATTTCATTACGGGACATGATACCTTGGCAGGAATGGTTGGAATAGCCCATGGCAGTTGTATTTCGATGGGTCAGTTTGCCAGGAAGGAAGTGGAATAGGTATTGTGCTGATATCACCAAAAGGATATAGCATCAATTTATGTGACGTACCTTAATAGCCGAAGCTCCAATAACCAAGCCGAATATGAAGCATTGCTCAAAGGACTTAGATTGTTAGAGGGTATCGGAGTAAGCAATGTGGAAGCATTTGGCGATTCATTGTTAATCGTTCAACAAGTGAAAGGAGAGTTCCGATGCAACGACGAAGTATTATGCAAGTATCTGGAACATTGCTATAGTACTATTGGTACATTCACCACATTTTCTATCAATCATGTGCCCCGAGAGTTGAACGATAGAGCCAATATGTTGGCCCAAGCAGCATCAGGCTACAAAGAGTATAGCCGATGTGAAGTATTAGACTCAATTGATAAAACAGTGTTGTGTATCGACACTACCGACTGGAGAACAGAAATAAAGACTTACTTGGCGAACCCGTCTAGGACCACTGAACGCAAAATTCGCCAGAAAGCATTGAAGTATGTTTTGTTGGGAGATGAGCTATATTATCGGACAATAGAGGGTTTGCTATTGAGATGTCTTGGTGACGAAAAAGCAAAGGTAGCTATGGGGGAAGTTCATGAGGGGATTTGTGGTTCACATCAATCGGCTTATAAGATGAAGTGGGTATTGAGGCGAACGGGGTATTTTTGACCGACAATGCTAGAAGATTGCTTCAGGTATTACAAGGGGTGCCAAAGTTGTCAAAAGTTTGGAAACGTGCAACTAGCACCCGCATCGGCTTTACACCCGATTATCAAACCATGGCCGTTCAGGGGATGGGGAATAGACGTAATCGGCCAAATATTCCTAGCATCAAGCAAAGGTCATAAATTCATCCTTGCAGCTACTGATTATTTTTCGAAGTGGGTGGAAGCCGTTCCGCTTAAAAAGGTCACCAGCGTGGAAGCTATCGGCTTTGTCAATGAGCATATTATTCATCGACGGAATTCCGCATAATTACGCACCGATCAAGGAACCGTATTCATGTCTAATGAGTTCAAAACTTTGCGAGAGTCCGGTATCAAACCGCTTAATTCTCACCATACTACGCCAGTTAACGGACAAAGCCGAGTCGTCTAACAAATCTTTAATCAAGCTGATTAAAAGAAAAATCGATGAAAGGCCTCGAAATTGGCATGCAACGTTGTCAGAATCCCTATGGGCCTATCGGCTAGCGTTTCACGGATCGACCAAACTATCACCATATCAGTTGGTGTGGTCAGAAAGCCGTGTTGCCCATAGAGATAAATATTGAGTCCATGCGAATAGCAAGGCAGAATAGTCTATCGGCCGATGAGTACAAAAAGCTGATGCTGTACAATTTGGACGACGTAACGGAATTAAGGCTGGTTACTCTAAATCGGCTTGAGGAGAATAAGAGGAGAGTTGCGAGGGCTTATAATAAGAAGGTTGTGCCTAAATCTTTCGGTGAAGCCGATTTAGTTTGGAAAACAATACTGCCAATTGGTGCTAAAGACAATCGGTTTGGTAAGTGGTCTCCAACATGGGAAGGGCCTTATAAAATAAATCAGCTTATTGGTGGAAACGCATACATACTCGAAACACTCGAAGGTACTGTGTTACCAAAGGCAATTAACGGAAAATACCTAAAGCAGTACTACCCTAGTGTTTGGATCGGTGCGTAATTAAAGCGCAACATAATGGATTCGGATCATCGGTTAAACAGCCGATGAGAACAAGACGAATATTATCAGTTAAACAGCCGATGAGAACAAGATGAATATTATCGGTTAAACAGCCGATCAATAGTATTACAAAAGTAGCAGAAGGACATTGTTTCAACACAGCATAAGTCTACAGCCCGACCCAGGAAGTCTGGCACCCAGAGCCGATAGTGCCCCAGCAGCCTTAGCGAGTGCAGCTTGAACTCCGTCAACAGTCTTCTCGTCAGCCTGGGCATTGCCGGGCACATGGATGATTTTTGCCGATTGCCCTTTTACGATGGCAACAGCTTGGCCGATATTCTTCTTTTGCTCAGAAAGAGATGCAGCCGTTGCCGATACTTGCGCCTGTTCCTTGGCCAATTGATCTTGAAGCTTGGCCAATTCTTCTTCAAGTAGCTTTTTGGACGATTCCAGCTCGAGAATTTGGGCCTTGGTGGACTTCAGGAAGGCAGCGTCCTGGTCAAATTTCTGCTTCATCTCTTTCGCTTCGGCCACCAGTCGATCAAGTCGTTGGCGATCGGCTTGTTGTCAGTGTTTCACGAGCAACACGCCAAGACGAGCCGCTTCCACTTCCTCCCTTTGCTCGCCTAAGTGGCATACTCCTAAGCGCCCCATGGTTTCGTGGAAGATCGCTTGTACCGCAGCCCATAGCATCCCTAAGCGGTTGGTTGTTGGCAAGAATCTCAGACTCAGGCTGACAAACCTCACGAAAAAGCTGATTGAGCTTGTCCTGCATATTTGGCTCTGAGTGAACAACCGCGTCCGATGCCTTCAAAGACACGTCGATAATGTTTCGGATATCTACGACGTAGTCATCCGAAGCCATCACTTCCGGATCATCCAGGTCATCCAAGGAAAACCCAAGCAAATCTACCGGGTCAGCCGACTCTTCTGGTACAAGCGCTGGGAGTGTCGACTGAGGAGGTGAAGCGGCAGGAGCTGGGAGTGTCGGCTGAGGCAGTGAAGCAGCAGGAGCTGGAGGAGTCGGCTGAAGCGGCGAAGCAACAGGAAGTTGAGCTGAAATTGGCGGTAAGTCGACAAAGGATGTGCCCTGGAGATTGGCCAAGATGCCAGCTATCTGAGTTGATGCCGTCGGCTGAAAGAAGGGACTAGAGAATCAGTATTGCAATGATTAATGAAATGCATAAAGATAATATAATTACAAAACTTGCTCCAACAGCGTCGGCCGGTGTATGAGAAGAACTCTAAGCACTTTTCTCTTTGCGCCTGGGGTTTTTCTTGGTTACCACTTTTGTGGATTTTGGCTTTTCTAGAATCAGCAAGGAAGGGTCGGAAAGGGATTAAAGGAATTTTTACCAAATAAGGGACGGAGACTTACTCGATAGCCGCTCTTTAGCGATTTCCTCCAGAGATGGACTTTGTATCCGGAGGTTACCAGAAGTGTAGCCAGTTAAGCCGACCGATTGGTGCGGTCTCTTGCCCTTCGATCCACCCTCCGATGGGCCAGCAGCAGCCTTCCCACTTGTAGCCGTGACCTGGAAAAAGAGGCACGAAAAGTTAGCAAAAGAAAAATGAAAGACGGGATGAGCCACTCGAAGAAAGAAAAAGGGCCGATACCTCTACAGCTACCGACGAGTCAGTGTAACCCGAGGAATTATCCTCGCTTGAGCTGCTACTGCTACTACTGCTGCTGGAGACTACCGCCGGCTCATGATAATCCGGTAAAAACTTTTCTATTATAACCGATGGATTGCGGTCCAAGTAGAGGGCTTCAGCAATACGCGACCACCAAGCAGAGAAACTGCTAGCTCGACGGGAGTTCAAGAAAAAGTGCGGCAAATCGGAGATTTGGAATGCATCGGCAATTTCCAGGACAATATTGGCCGATAACACGTTCCTTACCTTGGCTCTGGGTTGGAGCCGGTCAAAAAGAGGTAAAGAAGGGATTACTTGACCAAAGCCAAGTTGACGAGCGAAGATAGAGGGATGATAGAATTCATATGAAGGCTGGAAGGTTCTGTTTCTGGAATTCAAGCCGACATGAAGAGTACAAGGAGAAATAAAAAGCCGATAGAACATCAACGTTAGATCTGGCATCTCAGAACTATCGGCATTTAGGTACAGGAAGGAGGGCCATTGAAAATCGGCTGTGTCAGTATAAGAGAAGAAGTCTTGTTGGGTAAAAATTTCATTATCTAAGCCCAGGAAGAAGGAGAGATACTTTTTTAGGCCAGACGGAGTAATCTTGGTATCACCACTTGAGCACATTATAAGCCTTTCACCGCAAGATCGGCTCGCTCTGAATTGTGGAGTGGTATTTTCTGGGTAGTCTTCTCGAGGAAAAGCCGAGTCTTCAAGTGGCTCCGAAATGAGTTGTCGGCTGAAAGTATTGTATAACCATAGTTGAATAAACCACAAAGGGCCTCCAACATTGCCGACGATGAACTCAGCGAAGCCAGAGAAAAGCCGGCTTCTAATGACAAACATCATTTGGTAGACTGCGCCCAAGAACATCTTCCCGAGAGCAAGCCGACGGCCCTCTACAAGCTGCTCTGCTACCAACTGGTATACCTGGGTTGGCCCAAGGGATGCACCACAGAAGAGAAACCGCTCGAGCCAGAGGTTGAGGAAGGCTGCGTGCTCTTCGTCCGATACAAGCCCGTTTACTTTGTTGTTGTGCTGTATATATTTCGACCATCCTTCACCCTTTGTTTTGATCAGCTTGTACTGAGGTTTTTTGCTATAAGCCGATAGCTGGTCTCCGTCAGGCCTTAGGCAGCACAGTTTGGCCACATCCAGGAGGGTCGGGCCGACAGGATCAGGGCGGAAAAGGAAAGCATTGAAAGTATCGGACCAAAAATAGCATGCCGTGGCCACCAAGGGCTCATTGGCTTCTGAGCAAGCTAGGCTTAAAGGGAGGCATTCGGCTATGCCCATCTGCTCCCACTCTCATCTTTTTTGAGCCGATACTCTGATATACCAGCTTCTCCATCCCTTAAGCGCTGTCGGCCAAGCCCTGAAACTTTTGCCCCACTCCTTCACGTTGTAACATTGAGCCGATAGGGGGAGTCTCGGGATTTCTTCATTAATCATCAGATCGGCGTTTCACGCTCCTTATCGGTCCTAAGTAATACCGATTATTGCTTTCTCGATCGATGAGTACCTTTGAGGAATCCATTCACCGATCAAGGAGTTGGAAGGTTGATCACCGCTTGCGTAGAAGCCAGAAAGCCGATTGCGGAAAGTGCGAGAGCCGCAGAGAGCGTGAAAGTGACCGTGGGGGTCACGCATATATATAGCCCAGTGAAAAGTAAAAATGGCGGGAAGTGAATTCGAGGCGACACCTGCCATTAAACCGCACCGAGATTTTGACGGTGCAATTAAAAGCAGCGGTTACTGGAGCAGTTCTTTGACCAACAAGGAAGAGGCCGATGGATGTTGAAGCCGATGGATGAAAAAGCCGATTGATTTTTGAAAGATAACAAGTTATCTTCCAAAAATGGGGGGCATATGTTTGCACCAGTTTTTGGAAATTACGAGAAGAATCGGCAAAAGGGCAGGAGTTTGAATACAACACGAGGCGCCTTTGAAAATCTGGATAGCGTACGGAAATCCCGAGTGGCATGTGGATAAAGTTTGGAAACAAGAGTCCAATTAGGAAACTGTAGCCGATTCGAATTATGTTGCCGTGTTGGATCGGGACTCGGATGGGTCAAGAGTATATAAGGCGCGCTGTATCGCTTGAAGAGGGCATCCACGATCAACACATTTACTAGTTTCTTTTCATAGTCTTTAGTCTTTTAGCTCGTAATCTTTCCTCTGTAAGTCGACATTGATCAAATAAAGTTGCGAATCGCCGATTGTTTGATCATCATCGATTTCTTCAGGTTCGATTTATTCTGTCTTATTGTGCATCGCCTTTTCAGAATTAGTCTGCCTTTTACCCTCGGATTAGTCTTGATCGACTAGTCTATTTACCCCTTTAATTGGCTTCTGGCTGATTTCTGTTTTAGCCGATTCGTCTCTAAGATCGGCTTGGTTGAATTTTACAAATCTTTCCTTATCGATTGCCGGGTCAAATCGATTGGCACGCCACGCACGCACTTGAACCCGGTGTTCGTCCGGTGTGTTGCAAGCCAGAAACCCTACATCACGTTTTTGGCGTCAACACCTTCTCATAACTACTCCACATGCTTATTCTTTTGTATGAAAATTAGCCCTTCATGATGATCGACGCGTGTGTAGCTTGCTTCCTCATGTTGTTCTTCTGGAACCAGGATGTCATTTTCGATAGGTGGCAACTCATCAAATTGATTGTACTCTTCCTCATCTACTACATTCTCAACTCCGACAATTCTCCTTTTTCCCTGAAGAACTACGCTGCGCTTCTTGTTGGACGGTCTGTTACATAGAAGACTTGAACAACTTTGTTAGCGTAGTATGAATGGTTCATCTTGGTATCCGACACGCTCGAGGTCCACATAGTGATGCCATTCTTGTCAACCTTCACGGCCGGAGGTGGACCCAACGGCACCGAAATAGGGGAATCTTGAAAAGTACGAGTCGAGCTCCCATATCTCCTCTATGAACCCATAGTAGGAGCTCCTCATCAACCCAAATGTATTATTGAAAGCATCTATGCGACACCGCTTATTACGGTTTGTGCTCTTCATATCCCGATCTCTTGTGTAAAATATGTACCCATTTAAGTCATATCTTTTCCATGTGACAACCGTAAAAGTTGGTCCTTCGCCAACCATGTCAACAGTGTCATCCGACGAGCTCCAAGGATAGGTCGCTTCCTTCAACCATTTGTTGAACTCAAGGTTATGCTTGCCTCGTGATCTAAGACTCTGCCGCTTGGTCGATTCTCTTGCCTTAGCCATTGCTTGTGCTCGACGATATAGGCGGACACTATAGCCATGTGTTGCAAAACCGTGAAATGGGCTCGAGCATACGCAACCGAATCAGGCGTGATTGCTTTCCTTTTGATGGTCCCGATACCCTGGAGCCTCCCCTCATGGCGAGATCGAGGCACACCTATCGGTTCGACTTGGGCCATGTAATCGACGCAGAACTCGACGGCCTCTTCAGTTGCATAACCTTCGACAATGCTACCCTCCGGACGAGATCGATTCCGTATGTAAGACTTGAGAATTCCCATGTACCTCTCGAACAGTACATGCTATGTAGAACACTGGCCAAGATATCTTTATCTCATCACAAGGTGAACAATGAGATGGACCATGATATCGAAAAATGATAGAGGGAAATACATCTCAAGATTACATAGAGTCATCACCACCTCGACTTGGCAGAGCATCTAGTCCTTCCGGATCGATGACCTTCGAAAGATTGTGTTAAAGAAATAACACACCTTAGTGATTGTCTCCTGACCTTGACCGCAAAATACTTCTAATTGCGATAGGAGCATCATGTCATCAAGACATGACAATCATGAGACTTCATGCGGTTAATTTCAAATATTCCAACGAAACAAGTCTCTTCATATTGGAGGAGTAACCGGACGGAACTTTCACACCATGCAAACACCGCACAGCTTCAGCTTCTTTCAGTCTTTGACAAAGTATAACAAGCAGGTTCCAAGTACGTACGGCCTTTATTAGTCTCTTTCGGTGCTAACTCAAGTCTTATGCCCATATCGACCAAGTCAAGCCGTGTGTTGATACTATCCTTTGTTTTACCCTTAATGTTGAGTAAGAGACCAATCACGCTGTCACAGACATTCTTCTCTCACGCATGACATCGATGTAAAGGGGCGAACTTCTAGGTGCTCCCAAAGAAGGTAGGTCCTAGAATATTGATCTCTTCTTCCACATGCTCTTTTCACGGGTACTTGATTTACGTCCCTTTCCATACGCAACATCCAAATTCTTAACAATGTCATGAACATCCCTCCCGCTCAAACACCTTGGAGCTGAACCATTTTTGTTCCTTCCGTCGAAAAGTTGCTTCATCTTGCGATATGGGTGATTCCTTCAAGGAACCTACGGTGACGCATGTACACGATTTTATGGAGTGATTCACCCATACACTCTCGGTATCATCTAAGCAAAGGAGTGCGAGCTTTGGTTCCTTTTGTACTTTGGCCCAGACAGTTAGCAAGGCGGGTAATCATTTATGGTGCGTAACAACAAGCGAAGGCAAAGTAAAGTTCTCTCATTTGTACGCATCCCAAACGTGTACCCCGGTAACCTATAGTGTTTTTAGATCTTCCACCAATGGAGCTAGGTACACATCAATATCGCTCGTGTGGTTTCGATCCTGGATAAGCATGATAACAAAATGTACTTTCGCTTCATACACAACCAAGGAGGAAGGTTGTAGATACAGAGATTTACGTGCCAAGTGCTATGCCTACCGCTTCATCTTACCGAAAGGATTCATTCCATCTATACTCAATCCAAACCTTATATTTCTTGATCGCACCACCGAATTCTTGAAAGCTCCTATCGACAGTTTCTCCATCGGATGGAATCAATAGGGTGCCTTAGCATTCCATCATTCTTACGCTCCTCAAAGTGCCAACGCAATAGTTTTGCCTTGTAACATCCCAAATTTTTGGTTCTTTATTTAATTAATAGGGTTTTATTTCAATTTGTGCTTTTTGAGAATTTTCTGGATTTATTTGGATTTTTTGGAATTTATTTTGATTATTTTAAAATCAAAGTATATTGCCTTTTGTGGAAAACTAATTATAAATGGATAAGTTTAAAATAAAGTTTTACCAAAAATATTTTATTTAATTCCAGAATGTCTTATAGTATTTTTGAGATTTTTCATGGAATTTTTCTGGTATTTTTATTGCCCTAAATAAATTAAATTATTTTCTCTAATTATTTTAAAAAATAAAACCCGAAACTCCGGGATGAACAGTACTGGGTTGAGCCCAGCACTGTGCGCATCAAGGCCCATGCGTCGTAGCCCAGTCAGACGGCCTATTCTCCAGTGAGATCAATGCCAGCCATTGGATCAAGATCCAACAAACTTCGTCAAGCCGCGTCGCCCAAACCCTAGCGAATGCGAGCCGTCGGATCTTCATCGCACGGTCTTCATCAAGCCATACCGTTTCGGAAACCAAATCTATCCGGGGCATCGATTTAGGTAAGTGGATAAGATCGTGCCGCGTCGGGAGACTCGCGTAGCCGTCCGATGGAGATCGTGCGGCTGATGGTCATTGTCTTCGATCCGGACTCGGAATCCGCCCGCATTATTGCCGACTCGAGTCCACCAGCCGTCAGACGATCACCCGAGGGTTATTTAAGGACTGGGCGACCTTGCCGAGATTCACCACGAGCCGCCGCATCTTTTCGCCCAAGCGCCGCCAGCCGAGAAGCCCTAAGCACGCGCTAGCCCTCGCTGGAGTCCACAAAGCCTTACCGTGGAGTTTCCGCCGCCGCCGGTGATTCTTCCGTCGATCCAAGACCAAGTCTGAACTCGTCGCGTTGAGACGCACCCATTCTGCCACTTCTTCCTCGCCGAAGAACGCAGGAGCGCCGTTGGAGTGGTCGTCTTCCTCAAGACCGGTGAAACCACGCCGCCGCGCCTCCATTGCAAAGGCCGGGAGCTTCCAGTCGTTGGATCGCCATCGGACCACCGGGATCACGCCGCGTCACTTCGGGAACCAGTAAGTCGTTTGGGTACTCATAGCCGTCCGATCAGCCGTGGGTGTACCAGATTGATCCACGCCATCTAGGTCAACAGTAATCAGCTCGGGTACGCTTCGGCCGTTCGATCTTAGAAGAGCGGTTGTGATTGTGCCGCGTCGGTCAGGTCATCAGTGCATTGCTCAGGTTAGCGTTGGCCATTCGATCATGGATAAGCATCTAGGATCGAGCCACGTAGTCGGATGAACAGTGAATGGCTCGGATAAAGATTCACCGTTAGATTTGAATCGGAAGGCTGTCGTTTCGTCACGTCATGGAGTAAATGAGGACCGTTAGATCGGTTCTGAGCGGTGTAGATTACGCCACATGTCAGCTGCATCAGATCAAAGCAGGGCTGACGTCAGCTGACGCAATAAAGCGAATTTTCTTTTATAAAATAATTCGGATATTATTGATTTTCCAATTTTATGAATTTTCAGGAATTTGAATCTTTCGAGGGCTCGTTCTCCCTCATATGAACTCCGATTGAGGTGATTCAAATTTCTAAAAATTTGTAAAATTGAGATCTATCTAATGGTGGTTTTTGTTTGATTTTTAGAGTTCATTTTGCTCTCTGTTTTGGTGTTTATTTGCTATTTCTTTTCGATTCACGTAGACATTGAGTTGTGTGACGCTTCGGAGGAGGAATTAGCACTTCGAGATCAATTTCTAGAGCAGGACCAGGAGCTTAACCAAGGCGAGTTGTGCTTTGATCATGTTGCACCCATGTTTGCAAAATTGCTATTTTGTTTTTACCTTATTGCATATTTTTTCATGTGTATAAATAATTTCAACCTAGTTTGGGATTAGATATCATACCTGTTGAAATACACCCTACCTTGTTAATTGTATGCCATAATCCACTTGTCACCTTAGATTGGATTACTATAGTTGATTACTAATAGAATCAACATGGGATGGTTAGATCGGATTAGATTGCTTAGCCATGCCACGTCATCACATGTTCATGAATTGCTGCTTATTAATCTTGATTAATGGAATATGGAACAATGATATGAACTTGTGTGTCATGTGTGGTTACACGATGAGATGGAGTTGTTGTGACGATGGAAGTCACGCAACGATGTTGATTTGTGGATAGCACGCGGTGCTTGGTAATCAACTGGGTTGGTAATCACTTAGGTTGAAGCAAGTGGCAAGGGCAAGTGTGCCAGGGTGGGCCCGATGGGCAGAGGGTATGTGTAACTCTTGCTTTGATCAACCTTAAGGACTTAACCTTGCGAGCCTTTGACCTGAGTCAATCATGCAACCACATGTCTGTTATGGGGCAGCCTAGCTGACTAATTTGCAATGCTTTAGCTTTTGTACTATCGTGGTGGTGTGAGACCCTGTAGTGGTAACGAGCCTCCTCGACGGGTGGTTCACATGGCGCAAGAAGGGGGCCCTGGATGTGGTAACCATTCCCACCAGTGTTGAAACCTCAGCGGGTAGTACTGGGTTAAGGTGGAACATTGTAAAGGCTTTGTTATGATCATTCGCCTGTGTGGTGCATGGTTGTATCATGTGGGTAAAGTGCATAACCTCTGCAGAGGTACAAACTATTCGGATAGCCGTGTTTCACGGTGAGCAAAGCTCGGAATTACAAATCAAGGGTTAGATTAATTAATTGGACAATGAATAGGATGGCAGGATGCCATATGGATAATGGAACTTGACTTAGGATAGAAACTTGATTTATTTGAGAATCATTGAATCTATTTATTATTTGTTTTACTGTCTTCTCAATCTACGTATTGTATGTGTTTGTAAATGCTGCTTTACTGCAAATAAACCACTTAGCCTTTCTTTGGAATAAGCCTTGCATATAGTTATGGTAGAATTGCATTCTGTGCACAACTTGTTGAGTGCTATTGTACTCACCCTTGCCTATCAACAACAAACAACAGTGGAGGAATCATCACCGTTACTGGAGGAGGACTTTCAGGTGGACACGAGTCACTAGGCCAATCCTTGTCAGTCACCTGTGGTGTGCTGATGGGACATCTACGTCTTTTGCTATTTTCCGCCGTATTTGTCTAAGTTTATTCTCAGTCTAGCCCATGTGGCTGAATAAATGTAAGTGATCATAAGATCATACACTAGTTATATTAAATAAATGAAGTCTTCTTATTCTTATCGTTGTGTATGATGCTTACTGATGTTAAGCTATGTGCACTAGTGTTGATCCTGGGACTAGTGCGGTAAAACACAGTGGATTCGAGTTAGTGAATTCGGGTCCTTACAGAGGTGGTATTAGAGCATACTGACTATAGGTCTTGGCCCTAGTTAGCATGGTGGTGTCCTAGGGAGTCCAAAACTATGTTCTAAAAAGAAAAACTTAAATTGGATTAAGACAACACTCTTGACTCTTCTTATTCTCCGCTCCTTACCTTTACTAAAAATTTGTTTTTATCGTGGCCGTTTGAGAGTGGTGGGCTTATCTACTTCTCTTTGCGTACATGAGGAGGACCCACTCTTTGGAGAGCGCACTGGAGTGTACGCCGCTGAGCTATGGCGTATGATGCAGCTGCTCGGAGGTTTTGACAGACCGATCTACCGGGGGACCATCATAGTGCGGGCCGGACTCGACATCGCCTGGGACATTACGATCACAGTCTATGCTCGAGAGAGGGCGAGGGCGAGTCGTCCCATCCGCATCACTGCCAGGAGGTCATCATTCGAAGCCGGGATTCAGGAGACATCACGTCTGGCGATGAGGCAGCTTGCTTGTACCTATTCCAGGGAGTTGGAAGGTACAGTGTTTCGTCATCATCCGCGTCGAGATAACCGCTACAACTGAGAGCCGATAAAGGAGGAGGATCCCACGATCACCCACCTGGCGAGATATGTCATCGCCCAAGAGGATGCTATCGACGAGACGGTCCAGGAGCTACAGAGGACCCGAGACGAGGTCACGGAGGTGAGGACCCATATGCGGGAGTCTTGCGAGTACTTGGCCCAATATATCTAGAGGATTAGGGGCCGGAGATTTGCATTGTACGGACTGAGCGGAGCGATCTTTGAATCGCACGACCCTGCACTCAAGAGCCGAGAGCGAGGAGTGAGCGTTAGAGTTAGCAGTTGAGAATCAAATGTTGAGTCGCGTCAATAAGGTAGTCTTACCATTTATAATAGATGTTAAGGTTGTGTGTTTAGTTTGGATCTTAATGTTTGCTTAGTGTGCAGTATGTGTTGCCGAGCTTTTAGGCTTATGTAAGCAACCATACCAAGTTAATTAATAAAGATATTAAAGTTTGGGTTCAACCTATTCCCCGCTTTAGAAATTCTCGCATCTTATCTATGCTATTTCTACCTTCCCTAACCCAAGAAGCAATCAAGCAGATGGTGAATACTCGTGGCAACAATGGAGCGTCAGGAAGTGGCCTTCGCCGAAGTGACAACTTCAATGAGGAAGTACCACCGCAGCCAGCACCGCTAGTGGACATGCAGAACTTGGGAGCTTTCTTAGCGGTAAGCAGACTCAATTTTCATGCACCATGATGCAAAGAAATGGGGTATGGCCAATCAAGCTGCAGGCAACAATAACATGCAACAAGGCAACAATGGGCTGCGTTCCCACTCCAAGCTGTCAGATTTCATGAGAACCCGTCCTCCAACATTTTCGGGCAATGCTAACCCTTTGGAGGCCGATGATTGGTTGAGGACCATTGAGAGAAAGTTACACATCACGCAGTGTGAGGGCAATGAGAAGGTGTTGTATGCTTCGTGATCACCGAAAGGCTACCGCCACGAATGGTGGGAGAACTATCTTGTGCAAAGACATGAAGCCCCACAGGAGATTACCTGGGCAAAGTTTTCAGATGCTTTCCGTCAATATCATGTGCCAGAAGGAATGATAGACCTTAAGAAGGAAGAGTTCAGGGCTCTGAAGTAAGGAAGTCAGTCAGTGGCGGAGTACCTGAACAAGTTTACTCAGTTGACACGATATGCACCGGAAGATGTGGCCACAGATAAGGCCAGGCAGTCCCGTTTCTTGAAAGGTTTAAACTCTGGATTGCAGGTGGGACTGATCACCCACAATTTCCCTGACTTCCAGGAGTTGGTCAATAAGGCTTTGATTCTTGAGAACAAGCGCAAGGAATTGGGTGAGGACCGCAAGCGTAGAATGGCTAGTCAAGCATGACGGCCTAATCAGTTTAGATTGAGAATGTCTCCCTAGCAGTTTGCTAGATTTGAACCCTAGTTAACCAGCAAGACATCAACCCCATCACCTCGCCCCGCTAACCAGAATTTCCAGACACCAACGCCAGGGGCAATGCACCAGCAGGAAGTCAACAGTCTGTGGTCAGAAAATGTTTCTCTTGAAATGAGCCAGGGCACTTTGCCAATAAGTGTCCGAAGAAAGGAGGAATTACCCCGGTTCGCTTCAATTTGGGCACTACTCCAGCCAAAGCTCCAGTGCAGACAGGAGCAACACCTCAGACAGCAATGCGTGGAAGGATTAATCATGTCACTGCAGATGAAGCCCAGGGAGCATCGGACGTCATACTGGGTAAGTTCTTGGTTAACTTAGTACCAGCTACAGTTTTATTTGATTGAGGAGCTTCGCATTCATTTGTTTCTCGGAGTTTTGCTATAAAGAATGGATTTGCTGTTAAGAATCTTAAATGTGTGCTTTTAGTCCAAGCCCCAGGATCTGAACTTCGGTCTAACCTTGGGTGTTTGGGAGTTAAGTTGCTTATGAATGGGATAGAGTTCCTAGCAAATCTTATCTTGTTAGATACCCAGACCTTGGATGTTATCCTAGGAATGGATTGGCTATCCAAGCACAAGGCAGTTTTGGATTGTGGTCAAAGGATGGTATCCCTAAAAAGCCCTAGTGGCAAGAAAGTGGAAGTGCGTGCAACCGCAGTTCGTGATGGTCAGTTAATGGTCAATAGTGTGAAGGTTGCTAATCTAGAAGATGTGCCAGTGGTTAGAGACTTTCCAGAAGTATTCCCTGAGGATTTACCAGGCATGCTGCCAGATCAGGACATCGAGTTTGTCATTGAGTTAGTACTTGGGACAGCGCCGATAGCAAAGAGACCGTATCGGATGTCGATCGATGAGCTAGTGGAAATGAAGAAGCAGATCGAAGAATTGCTTGAGAAAGGTTTCATTCGACCAAGTTCTTCCCCATGGGGAGCGCCAGTTTTGTTCGTCAGAAAGAAGAATGGAAGTTTAAGGATGTGCATCGATTATCGTGCACTTAATGAAGTGACGATCAAGAATAAGTACCCCTTGCCTAGGTTTGATGATTTGTTTGATCAGTTGAGAGGACCAGGAGTTTTCTCCAAGATAGATCTTCGATCAGGGTATCATCAGTTGAGGATTCGAGAGGAAGATATACCGAAGACTGCCTTTTCTACCCGTTATGGACATTACGAGTTCACAGTCATGTCTTTTGGACTGACAAATGCCCCTGCATACTTCATGAACATGATGAATAAGGTATTCATGGAATATCTGGATAAATTCGTGGTTGTATTTATAGACGATATTCTTGTGTACTCTAAGTCAGAAGAGGAGCACGCAGAGCATTTGAGATTGGTTTTGGAGAAGTTGCGAGAACAACAGTTGTATGCTAAATTCAGTAAGTCTGACTTTTGGAAAGAGAAGGTGGAATTCCTTGGCCATGTAATGACTGCTAAAGGAGTCGCTGTGGATCCAAGTAAAGTGGAAGCTGTGTTGCATTGGGAGTAGCCGAAGATAGTTACCCAAATCCGTAGTTTTTTGGGAATGGCAGGATATTACCGTCAGTTCATAGAAGGATTTTCGACGATTGCGAGACCTCTCACGCAATTGTTAAAGAAAGAGAAAAAGTTCGCATGGACGCCAGAGTGCGAGGAAAGTTTTCAGGAACTAAAGAAGTAGTTAACATCTGCACCTGTATTAGTATTGCCAGATGCACAGAGCAGTTTTGACATTTATTGTGATGCCTCAAAGCAGGGTCTTGGTTGTGTATTAATGCAGAATGGCAAGGTAGTGGCCTACGCGTCAAGGCATTTGAGGCCGCATGAAGGGAATTATCCGACGCATGATCTAGAGTTAGCTGCCATAGTGCATGCTTTAAAGATATGGCGTCATTAACTCATTGGAAATAGATGTGAGATATATACAGATCATAAGAGTTTGAAGTACATATTCACCCAGTCAGATCATAATATGAGGCAGAGAAGGTGGCTAGAATTGATTAAGGATTACAATGTTGGAATCCATTATCATCCCGGAAAAGCCAATGTGGTAGCCAACGCTTTGAGTTGTAAAAGCCACAGTGTAAATGCAATGGTAGTCAGCGATCAACCGAAGTTGTGTGAAGAATTTCAGAGATTGAGATTAGAAGTTGTGCCGCAAGGATTTGTAGCTGCCTTGGAAGTAAAGCCAACCCTAGAGGATCAAATCAGGGAGAGGCGGAGTAAGGATGAGAAGATCAACAAGATCAAGTCCAAGAAAGAAGAGGGTTTGGCAGAGGATTTCTCAGTGGATGAACAAGGAACCCTATGGTTCAAAGGTTGAATTTGTGTGCCAAATGAGAAGGAGCTTAAGAACTTGATTCTGGAGGAAGCACATGATTCCAAGTACTCTATTCATCCAGGAAGCGCCAAGATGTATCAAAACCTTAAAAAGAGATTTTGGTGGCCGAGTATGAAGCGTGAAGTGGCAG
Organism: Guadua angustifolia; assembly: GCA_036346375.1. Lineage (NCBI taxonomy): Eukaryota > Viridiplantae > Streptophyta > Magnoliopsida > Poales > Poaceae > Guadua > Guadua angustifolia. Next base: position 20,283,401 of record CM070501.1, read on the forward strand.
AGCATGTTGCATTGTGTGATGTGTGCCAGAGGGTAAAGGCAATGCACCAAAAATCCGCAGGACTTTTGTAGCCATTAAAGATTCCAGAGTGGAAATGGGAGGAAATTGGAATGGATTTTATCACTGGATTGCCCAGGACTTAGAGAGGATATGATTCAATATGGGTCATCATTGATCGGTTGACCAAAGTTGCTCATTTCATCCCAGTGAAGACAACCTATTCAGGTGATCGATTAGTAGAGTTATACATGTCAAGAATTGTATGTTTGCATGGAGTGCCTAAGAAAATAGTGTCGGATCGAGGTACTCAATTCACCTCAAGATTTTGGGATAAACTGCATGAAGCAATGGGAACTCGCTTGAATTTTAGCATCGCTTATCACCCGCAAACAGATGGCCAGACAGAAAGAGTAAATCAGATTCTTGAGGATATGTTGAGAGCTTGTGCGATATCTTACGCTACTTCCTGGGATAAATGTTTGCCATATGCAGAGTTCAGTTATAACAACAGTTATCAGGCTAGTTTGCAAATGTCACCATTTGAAGCCTTATATGGTTGTGCTTGTCGTACCCCGTTAAATTGGAATGAAACGGGGGAGCTTTCCGTGTTTGTACTTGAAATTCTCAGAGAGGCTGAGGAGCAAGTTGCCATGATCAGGGAAAGATTGAAAGCGGCACAGTCAAGGCAAAAGAGCTATGCTGACAATCGCCGCCGTGATTTGAGTTTTGAACCCAATGATTTCGTGTATCTTAGGGTTACTCCCCTTAATGGTGTAAAAAGGTTCTATGTCAAAGGGAAGCTTGCACCCAGGTTTGTTGGGCCATTTAAGATATTGAGCCGTCGAGGAGAGGTTGCCTACCAGCTGGAATTGCCCCAGTCGTTAGCAGGAGTTCATGATGTGTTCCATGTGTCACAGCTTAAAAAATGTCTCAAAGTGCTAGCAGAGCAGACGCCGTTAGAGGTAATCGAGTTACAAGAGTACTTGACCTACAAGGAGCAGCCGATTAAGATTTTGGATGTGATGGAGCGCAGGACCAGAAACAAGTTTGTTCGCTTTTGCAAAGTTCAGTGGAGCAATCACTTAGAGAGCAAAGCAACCTGGGAGCGCGAAGAAGACCTAAAGGCAGAATTCCCAGACCTATTCTCTAGTCAGCCCTGAATCTTGGGGTCGAGATTCTGTTAAGGGGGGGAGGTTTGTAACATCCCAAATTTTTGGTTCTTTATTTAGTTAATAGGGTTTTATTTCAATTTGTGTTTTTTGAGAATTTTCTGGATTTATTTGGATTTTCTAGAATTTATTTGGATTATTTTAAAATCAAAGTATATTGCCTTTTGTGGAAAACTAATTATAAATGAATAAGTTTAAAATAAAGTTTTACCAAAAATATTTTATTTAAGTCCAGAATGTCTCAAAGAGATTTTTCTTGGAATTTTTCTGGTATTTTTATTGCCCTAAATAAATTAAATTATTTTCTCTAATTTTTTTAAAAGATAAAACCCAAAACTCCGGGATGAACAGTACTAGGGTGAGCCCAGCACTGTGCGCGTCAAGGCCCGTGCGTTGCAGCCCAGTCGGTCGGCCTGTTCTCCAGTGAGATCAATGCCAGCCGTTGGATCAAGATCCAACAGACTTCGTCAAGCCGCGTCGCCCAAACCCTAGCGAATGCGAGCCGTCGGATCTTCATCGCACGGTCTTCATCAAGCCATACCGTTTCGGAAACCAAATCTATCCGGGCCGTCGATTTAGGTAAGTGGATAAGATCGTGCCGCGTCGGGAGACTCGCGTAGCCGTCCGATGGAGATCGTGCGGCTGATGGTCATTGTGTTCGATCCGGACTAGGAATCCGCCCGCCGGCTGCCGACTCGAGTCCAATACCAGACGCTACCCGAGGGGTATTTAAGGACCGGGCGACCCTGCCGAGATTCACCACGAGCCGCCGCATCTTTTCGCCCAAGTGCCGCCAGCCGAGAAGCCCTAGAGCCCGCGCTAGCCCTCGCCGGAGTCCGCAAAGCCTTGCCGTTGAGTTTCCACCGCCGCCGGTGATTCTTCCGCCGATTCAAGACCAAGTCCGAACTCGTCGCGTTGAGACGCACCCGTTCCGCCACTTCTTCCTCGCCGGAGAACACCGGAGCGCCGTTGGAGTTGTCGTCTTCCTCAAGACCGGTGAAGCCACGCCGCCGCGCCTCCATTGCAAAGGCCGAGAGTTTCCAGCCGTTGGATTGACATCGGACCACCGGGATCACGCCGCGTCGCTTCGGGAACCAGTAAGTCGTTCGGGTACTCATAGCCGTCCGATCAGCCGTGGGTGTACCAGATTGATCCACGCCATCTAGGTCAACAAAGAATCGCCTCGTAAGCTTTACCGCTCTATCTTAGAAGAGTGGTTGTGATTGTGCCGCCGCTCGGTCGGGTCATCGAGCATCGCCGTAAGCGCTGGCCGCTCGATCATGGATGAGCGCCCAGGATCGAGCCACGTAGTCGATGAACAATGAATGGCTCGCAAAGATTCACCATTAGATTTGAATCGGGGTCGCTGCTTGCCACGCCATGGAGTAAATGAGGACCGTTAGATCGGTTCTCGAAGCGTGTAGATTGCGCCACGTCGTTTTACCGGGATCGATCAAGGCAGGTTGACGTCAACTGATGCAATAAAGCGAATTTTCTTTTATAAAATAATTCAGATATTATTGATTTTCTAATTTTATGAATTTTCAGGAATTTCAATCTTCTGAGGGCTCGTTCTCCCTCATACGAACTCCGATTGAGGTGATTCAAATTTCTAAAAATTTGTAAAATAGAGATCTACCTAATGGTTGCTTTTGTTTGATTTTTAGAGTTCATTTTGCTCTCTGTTTTGGTGTTTATTCGCTATTTCTTTTCGATTCGCGTAGACGTTGAGTTGTGTGACGCTTCGGAGGAGGAATTAGCACTTCAAGATCAATTTCCAGAGCAGGACCAGGAGCTTAACCAAGACAAGTTGTGCTTTGATCATGTTGCACCCATGTTTGCAAAATTGCTATTTTGTTTTTACCTTATTGCATATTATTTCATGTATATAAATAATTTCAACCTAGTTTGGGATTAGATATCATACCTGTTGAATTACACCATACCTTGTTAATTGTATGCCATAATCCACTTGTCACGTTAGATTGGATTACTATAGTTGATTACTAATAGAATCAACATGGGATGGTTAGATCGGATTAGATTGCTTAGCCATGCCACGTCATCACATGTTCATGAATTGCTGCTTATTAATCTTGATTAATGGAATATGGAACAATGATATGAACCTGTGTGTCATGTGTGGTCACACGATGAGATGGAGTTGTTGTGATGATGGAAGTCATGCAACGATATTGATTTGTGGATAGCACGTGGTGCTTGGTAATCAACTGGGTTGGTAATCACTTAGGTTGAAGCAAGTGGCAAGGGCAAGTGTGCCAGGGTGGGCCCGATGGGCAGAGGGTATGTGTAACTCTTGGTTTGATCAACCTTAAGGACTTAACCTTGCGAGCCTTTGACCTGAGTCAATCATGCAACCACATGTCTGTTACGGGGTAGCCTAGCTAACTAATTTGCAACGCTTTAGCTTTAGTACTATCGTGGTGGTGTGAGACCCGTAGTGGTAACCACCTCACAGGGTGGCTCACATGGCGCAAGAGGGGGCCTCGATGTGGTAAATCAGTCCCACCAAGGAAACCCCAAATGGTAGTATCGGGTTAAGGTGGAACATTGTAAAGGCTTTGTTATGATCATTCTCCTGTGGTGCATGGTTGTATTATGTGGGTAAAGTGCATAACCTCTCGCAGAGGGTACAAACTATTCGGATAGCCGTGTTTCACAGATGAGCAAAGCTTGGGAATTACAGTCAAGGGTTAGATTAATTAATTGGACAACTGAATGGGATGGCAGGCACTACAAGGATCCAGCTCAATGTCGTCGGTTTTTACCGACGACACAGGTAACAAAACCGCCGACACAGAGATGTGTCGTCGTCCTGCCGACGACACAAGTCCCACGACACAGAGTCGACGACACAACCAACCTATGTCCACGGCTAGCATAACACCCTACGACACAAATGCCATCCGGGGCCGGCCCGACACCCAGACTTTTGTCGTCGGCTTCACTGAGGCTGCCGATACGGATGCCACATCTATGTCGTCGGCTTCATTGAGGCCGACGACACAGATGCCACATCTGTGTCGTCGGCTTCATTGAGGCTGCCGACACAGATGCCACATCTGTGTCGTCGGCCTTCTTATGGCCGATTTACTACGCACTCTCACCGATTGGATCCAGAACCAGCTTGGGGCTAGTTTGTGTCATCGTCTATGTCTAAAGCCGACGAGAAAGGTTGTAAAATAAAAAAATACCGAATTTAAAAAAACCAATTTTAACCTGCAAAAAACCCCATTCCCAAAGTAGCTTTATATTCCCAATTGCCCGTAACAATCACAACATATAATTTCACACACATTACCACATATATTCACATTCAAACATTGGATAGAAGTATTTAACTCCCATTGATGTAAGTATTTTCCATGAATTACAGGGGCCAATCAAAACATGCAAGAAGTTACAAAAGAAATTATAGCTACATTCCATAGTACATTTCAAAGAATTCGAGAAGGTTTTAAGATAGATTCTTGTTCTTGCAAGCATTAGGATGACATATCAAGATCATTCAGGCATCCAGATCAAGTGAGTAGAGTTCATCAACCTGTTAAGAATAACATAGAATATCAATATATCATACATTACCCGCTTTGGAGGAGGTAAAAATAGGGCCAAGTTTTTAAGAAAGAAGCTTATACCAAAATAGTCCCATTCCAATGACACTTTGTTGATAAGGAGATAGAATACAAACTTGAGCAATTTCAGATGAGAGGAATTTTCTTGACTCCATATGAAGACACATTGTGAAAACAAGCATTTGATCATGTTTGAATTTGTTTTTAGTAAATATCCTCTACTAGGTGCAAAGTGCATATATCCTCTCACTACAATTTTCAACCAAGTGCAAAGATGGTTTTCTAAGCAAAAGGCTACTATCTCAATCAATTACTCCAAAATTAAATTATTTTTCCAACATGGAAAAAATGACCAAAAAAATTGCATGTAGAAAAGAACTAGGAGCCGTCAATTAGTCACAAATTAGTGTCAAAGGAACTAAAGGTTGGGTGGTAGACTTACATTTGCAATAACTAACGAAGTCTGCGAACCGGGTAAAGGATCGGCAAATACATCGTCGACGAATTGATCTGCGGTCGATCTAGTGCCACTGGAATCACCTCCCTGCGGAGCATTCATCGCAGAGCAGCGCAATGAGGCGACACCGCAAGATTAGAGGAAACCACAATGTTCAAAACTTTTGTGCATTTGTGTACTTGTATGAATAGTTCGCGAAAAATCGAACAAAATGCATTACCCCTGCCGCCGTCAAGGAAGAACGGCGGCGAGGTGGCATTCCGCGGTTGGCCGGAGGTCCCGCCCGCAACGCATCGTGGATATGATATGTTAGCATCTGAAATGTGTAAGTACAACGAAGCTACGATACAATCTTAATTACTCGGAAATAGTTGTACATCCAGAGGTTCTCGACTCTAGAGGGCCTCGCATCGCCTCCTATCCTCCTTCGCTCCCGCCGCCTTCGATGCTCATCCGCCGCCGCGCCGCGCAACTCTATGATCATCTTCGCCGGGCTTCCAACTGCATCGGCGAAGAGGCGGCTCATTGCCGACGGTCCCGACTTGGCCCCTATACGAAGTCGGGCGCGACCACCGAGTCCATGAAGCCGAGCTGTCTGTGACTCCTCCCACCGAATCGGGTCGAGATGACCGTGAGGGTCGACCAAGATGGTCAAGGGGTCACAATGGCACACTGCTTCTCCTTCATGGCTGCACCAGATGTATCCCGCAAAACAAATGAGATATGAAGTGGATTAGCTCGCCCACAGCTTGCAGAGTCAGAGAGCAACAAAAGAGAAAGTCACTTACAATCTTCTCTCGGCAAATGGGCATCGGTGGTTATGCATCGTCAAAGCCGAACACGGGCGTAGGTGCTCAAGGCCCACACGGTGAACTCATTGGGCTCAAGTCTCAGATGAAACTCCCGCAGCTCAATTTCAAATGTGAAATGAAAAACTGAATTGACAAGAATGCTAGAGTAGTACTTAGTATACTTACGATATCGCTACATGACGTGACCCATGCCTCGGCCCACCTAGGTAGGTCACACAGATCTCGGTTGGCTTCTCGATTCCCCTGCTCCTCTTGGACCTCTCGATCCACTCCTTCGATGCCCACATCTTGCAGAGATCCCCTGTGTGTGGACACTTGTCCATCCAAATCGGACGCCAAGGCGTACTTCTTCGCCGAGGTATTGCTGCAAGGCATGTGCCCTCGAGATCTTCATCCTCGCGTTTGTAGTGCTTCATCACTGCGCCCGCAAGATAACTCGATGGCGCCCCGACCGCTTTTGCCGCCATTGTGTCGAGCACGTATGCACAAGCATGATAGTCGCCCCGATGCGCCAGACCAAGCCGATAGCTCGCCTCAAACGAAACTAACACGTGAAGCTATAAAGTTTGGACGGCCTTGTCCACGACCTTGCTGCTTTCGATTGTCAATTTGTTCGCCTCAAGGTTCACCCGATCCTTCCCACTCTTCTTGAATAAATTGACTACAAGATTTAATATTTATTTTAGACATTTATTTTATAAGCACGATTTATGACTTATTTCGCACATTTATTGACTTACTCGATGTACACCTTCATTTCATCCATGTTGTCGCATACATACAACCTGAATCAAATCCTTTTCCGCTAAGGCCCAAGTCACGTGTGGTGCTTTTGCCGACATTGCATCCGACTTGGTCATGGAACACCTCCAAGTTGGAAGTACTTCGCGACATGCCTTCTTATACCTTGCTGTGGCACATGGACCTTGTTTTTGTCAAAGTATTTGTCCATGAAGTAGGCGATCTCCTAATCACCAAGCTTTGGCAATCGCCTTCGACTCGCTTTGTTCTTCACCTTCGCCTAAGACTTTTCATCATGCGCCCACAAAGATACATCCACCTAAACCGCGCTGCCCCCAACTTTTGCTTCATATGGCGATGAACCAAGAGATGTTGCATGCAATTGAAAACCCAGTGACATAAATCTTCTTGAGCTTTATCACAAGCACGACAATGTCCTTCTCCAATTCCTCCATCCTCGACGCGATATCTCTTTTGCGCAGAGCTCTCGATAGAAGAAGCTAAGCTCGCCAAAGTTATCCATATATCATTGTCAATATATCCATGCCACATACCGAAATAGACGCCTATGAAGACTTTGTAGTCGTGGGCATTCATCCCGCTTAACTTGCATTGCTCTATACTAACGGCATGTCGAAGGTTCGCCAGATAACCATCGTGAATTTAACCTTTCCTTAATCCAATCAAGAATCGCTTATTTGCCCAATGTAAGCGCGAATTTTGCCTAGGTTTCCTCCCATTCTCATCGAGGTTCATGTCCGCCGATCACATATCGTAGCGCCAGCCAAAACGTGCTTTCTTGTTATCTTTAGTCTTCGTGGGATGTCCTGCTTGTGTTCACGAACGACTCGCACATATTTTTCTCTTGGTGCATCACGCCGATGTTGTGAGGTAGCTTCGTGTCTTTTGCATAAGGAAGGTTGTAGATGCTACACTTATGAGTCCAATGGTGCTCCTCACCATAGTATTTCACATACCCGATATCCGCTAGATCGTCATGCCACGATGATATCCTCAGACTTAAACGTCGGTGGCCCCTTCTTCACGCCTTGCCTTTTGCGAAATGCCTTTTTTGATTCCTAAATAGGTGCTTCTGCCCAGAAACAATGGTGACAGCTTGAACCAACAGACTTACCCCATTTTTCAATGTGAAAGCATCGCAGTTACGCAGCATATAGGGCATGACAACTTTCCATGCGTGTTTCACCCCGAGAACATACCATACGCGAAAAATCGTGTATTGACCATGTGTATGTGGCACGATCCCAAAGTTCTTCCCTTGTAGCTATCATGTGTCAAGACTACTTTAGTCCACAGTCACCACCTTCTTCTACCAGAGGTTGCATGAATAGATCTAAGTTTTTTCCAGAGACTTAGGCCCGTGTATTATAATAGAAAGAAACATGTACTCTTCTTTCAAGCAGAGTTGAGGCGTAGGTTGTACGGATTGCTAACACCGCCAAAGATGAGTACGGGTGCGCCATCATATTGAATGGCGGAACCCATCGGTCGAGAGGCCTATACGCGACATTCCTAGGCTCCGCGCAAATTCATGGTGTTGTTGGTCAAAGTGCCTCCAAGCTTCGTGATCGACGGATGAATCATCACGCCTCCTTTCTACGCTTGCCCTCTTTGTGCCACCTCATGTGTCTCGCTCGCCTTGGACATGTATGACATTGCAGACGTTGAGTGATCGGAAAGAAATGGAATGTTTTCCGCCACCGCCGTCTGTCTCATTCCACGCTCAGACATTTAACTTCCTCGCATCGACTCTCATTACAATAAAGCATAAAGTGAGTCAGCCCGTAATCGGTCTTCCAATAAAGCATGCAGAACTTTGGGCAATAGTCTATCCTCTCGACGACATGCCTAACACGCGAAGAAGCTTCTTCACTCGTAAAGATTCGAGTCATATTGTGTCCACTCTAAGGAGGCTATCCAAATAGCTTTGCAAAGGTCGTTGAAGCAATTGGTCGACGAGTTGTACTTGGTCTTCATCGCCATTAGACGCGACATCGCCGAGAGTACAATACATCGGTATGCTCATGCAATGGACAACTTGATGTAATCAAGGAGCTTTCGAATTGTTCGACAAGTGGCTTGGACTCTTCCTGGGAGAGATCGTAGTCCGAGCCACATCATCTGTGAGCTCGCCTAATCTATCAACTTCGACTTCATCGTAGCCTCTTCAAAATCCATTGTACACACACCGGCGCCGGACGCCCTCTCGCCATGAGCTACCCATACAAAGTAATTTGGTTTGAAGCCATGCCTACATAGGTGATGGCTAATATCCTTCTTGGTCCTCTTCTCGGTGTTCAAGCACGCAAAGACAAGGACACCACACGATCGCCGCATTAGGGTCGGGAATCTTCGAAAGCATCATCCACGAATGTTTCTAGCCTTCTCGATCCACTCGTCTGCGTGTCTCCTAGACTTCATCCAACCTTCAGACATCCACCATCGATCTTCCATCCAAAGATCGCTACTATATAACGCCAATGCATGCATCCAAATTTCAGATTTAGACAGCTTTAAGCCTTGCTAAATAGGAGGGCTTACTCCACCACCGATGTGGGCTTATACGGTGGAATGGGCACGAGGTGTGCTTGGTCGAATTCCGCAAGATAATAACCCGTTGTTCTCCAGTGCAACAACGGTACGGCGCATCACTTATGTTATGCACTAGAGAACGACAAGGAAATACCGCCGAATCCCAACCCGCACACCCTCGTGTCACGACCACTATACTCAAGCGCACATCCATGGGCTATCCAAAACGTGGACAGCTCGAGAGCGCAACACTTTTCGTAATGGAACCCAACTAATCACCGCTCGAGCTCCTCATTTAAATATGCAGCACCCCTAACGGGTTTAACTCGCCTTGCTGACGCATAAACGCAATTTAATAAAATTTTTATATGTTGTGATTTGCAAGCAATATACACTATATATACACATTGAATCATTTATTTTTTCCCACACAAATGCCTTAGTTCCTATTTGGATTCCAGGAAATCGAAAACACTAGAATTACATATCATGTCCATTTGAATCTACAGGAATTAAAATGCACAACAACCATACCACTCACTAATTATATATGATTTGTTAGCCACACTAGAATAATGCCCAGATATTCCTTGCTTGACTCGCATTTTGTAAAGGACGAGCTTAAGAACGATCCGTTGTCTAGTTGAGTATCAAGTTAGCTACGGTTCTAAGTAATACCTAATGAAATATCATGTGCGATCCTATCTAATTGTACCAATCAAGTAACTTATTGAAATTATTAGAAATTTCAGCAGCACCTCCCCTAAACCTAGGACATCCACTCAGCAGACAAAAGACAGTATTTAATATAATAACAATCACATATAGCATATACATTTCTCATGGATTGCTCGGCTACATTTTGCATATACATTTCATTACATCACAACATTATGCATATACATTTCATCACAAATTTAGACTACATTCTGCATATATATTGGGCTACATTCATCATAGAAAAGAGATGGCTCCACCGAGATTACCTTAACCGAAGATGGCGATTAGGAGGACGAGGGCGGACCGACGGCATGGACGAAGCTCTGGGAAAGCTGTATGCGGCGTGGTTCGGTGTGGACGACCTCCCACGATCCTATCTAATATGCATACCATGAGCGTTAACTTGATTGTGCTGCGTGCGTTGAATTGTTAATGTCAAGGGTTCAATATACATTGTTAAATGCAGGTCAATCGAGTGTAGAAAGATAATTAAGAAACATGTGGAAATATGATAACTAAGCAAGACAAAAAAATCAAACCATAAACAAATTCAAGGCAAACAATCATTAGAAAATAAAACTAGGACTATTGAATTGAACCGAGAGATTTGGTTGATCATCCATATCATTAGAAATGTTTGGGGCTATCGCGTGAGCTTTTTAGGACATGGAGTATCGATAAATGTATGGGTAACATAGTCGTTCACTCACAACAGTCACATTCTCAATCACAAAGCAATGTGGGAATGATTGATGCTACACATCTTATGTATTAATCGCTAATGCATCTTCAATCACAGCAATCACATTCTCAAGTTCCGCATCTAAAATAGATTCATTAGGCAATTCAAACTAAGTGACATGAGGGCAAAAGGACGGTAGAGATGGCGCAACCTCTGGGCCGAGGGTGACACCGACGGCGGCGCTAGCTTCTCGACGCCGGCCCGAGGAGGAACGCGATTCTCGGTCGGCGACCTCCTTGGCGGGTCGAGGCGGCCGACCGGACGGGAGGCGGCGGCCGGGCCGGACGGGAGGCGGCGACGGTCAGGGCGGGTGGAGGCGGGCCACGGACGGGAGGCGGCCGCTGTGGCGGGTGGAGGCGCACTGGCGGACCGGGAGGCAGCTGCATGGGGAGGTGGGTGGAGGTGCGCTACCGGAGGAAACCGAGGAGCGCGGCTCGGTGAGCAGCAGACGAGCCGAGATTCCATTGGCTCGGGTGATAACGGAGCCTGCGGTCATCGGCCGCACTTAGGCGCCGACACGCACAAAGACGCACGGGCCCACTGTCAGAGAACCAAGGAAATGTAAGCGGCTTAATGTTGGCCGACGATACAGGAACCTGTGTCGTCGGCTAAACTTATACCGCCGACACAGACACCACACACGGGCCCACTGTTAGAGTCACAGTTGAAGTTGAAGGTCGCTTTTGACGCTCGCTTCACATATATGGTCTTGGTGTCTCAAGGGTTTAGTGGCTCTTCTTCCACTATCATCTCTACAGCTTCAGAGGAATTTTATCCCATAGTTAGTAGTTGAGAAAACCTACATCTGATTTAAAGACGTAAAAATAGAATGAAGAGAACATACTCGTTGATCTCGTGATTGTCAAAAGCACCAGATGTAGCTAATGGAACTTCCAATGCGCTTCAGATATGTAGCTAATGCATTAGGTAATGCACGCCTTCTTCCACCCCTCGTGACCACCCAAAATCATTAAACCTCATCAGATGTCCAAGAATATATATATTTGTGTCGTCGCCAGGATCCGACGATGGTGTCAAGAGCATGGACAAGTCGAACCCAATGATGAAGAGGTGGCCAATGTCGCCTTTTGTCAAGTCGTAATGGCTATATATTTCATTTTTCTTAATTTTAAAAACAACAAAACATTTTCAAATAGATTTTCTAAATTAATCTGCAATGCCTATTGTCGTCCGCTAAAATGAAACCGTCGACAAAGTGCATCTCGTGTCGCCGGCACTATTCATGCCACCGACATTGCCTATTTTTATCGGGCGGTCGCTTTCTCTCGACGGCACGTATGGAGCATCTCGTTGGTCCCACATGGCGCGATGTTTTCCGCTCGACATGTGGGAGCACGTTGAACTCTCTGTTTGGGGTGGAGTGCCTGTGTCGGCGGTTTTGATTTCGCCAACGACACAGCTCGTCTTGGCAGGATCTGGAATTTCAAATTTCATCCCGCACGGATACGTCGTCTTCTATATCGGCGACTGAATATTTGCTGCTTTACTACAAATAAACCACTTAGCCTTTCTTTGGAATAAACCTTGCATATAGTTATGGTAGAATTGCATTCTGTGCAAAACTTGTTGAGTGCTATTGTACTCACCCTTGCCTATCAACAACAAACAACAGTGGAGGAATCATCACTGTTACTGGGGGAGGACTTTCAGATGGACACGAGTCACTAGGCCAATCCTTGTCAGTCGCCTGTGGTGTGCTGATGGGACATCTACGTCTTTTGCTATTTTTCGCTGCATTTGTCTAAGTTTATTCTCAGTCTAGCCCATGTGGCTGAATAAATGTAAGTGATCGTAAGATCATACACTAGTTATATTAAATAAATAAAGTCTTCTTATTCTTATCGCTAGTATGATGTGATGCTTACCGATGTTAAGCTGTGTGCACTAGCGCTGATCCTGGGACTAGTGCGGTAAAACACAGTGGATTCGAGTTAGTGAATTCGGGTCCTTACATGCCTCCTTTGGGTTCGCAAACAAACGTTTCAAACAGGGAATTACAGGCAGATACCATGCCACCTTAGCAGAGGTCCTTTTTCACCTCAATGCTCTCGCATCATCATCTGAATGACTTACGCTTGTACCGGATGCGCTGCACACCGACATATATGCAAGTTTGTGTACTCTTTGCGGTACAGATACAAATGCTTGGACATGCATGTATTCTTTCTACTTACATTCCCAAGGGACAAAGAACCTTCTTGGCTTTGTAGGTGGTTGTCGGCAACTCGCTTCCCTCTCGAAGCATGTCCGCCAATAGACGAATAAATATTGTGAAACTCTTGTCGGACCAACCGTTGCTTGCCTTCAATTTGAGTAGTTCAAGCACGGATGATAACCTTGTGTATTTCAACTTGCACCTCGTGAACAAAGGTTTCTCCGAGTCCTCCATCAAGCCCTAGAACTTTCCATATTCCCCGCCATTCTCAAGATCGCAAAGATTCGATCCAAATTGTCATCCTCAAGAATTCCGTCCTCATCGGAAGCACAATCAATATGATCATCCGACATATCATTGACTTCGCCGACGATATTAACACTACTTGTTGCTTCCTCGATATAATGCAATTAAAACACATTACTAACCAAATATCACAACAACATATGGATCCAAATACAAGCTAGATCTAATCAAACAATCTTTAAATGAATTCTCTCCTAACCAACCTAGATATTGAATTGATGCATGCAATTAGAACTCATTACTAACCTTAGATCACCAAAATCAAATGAATCTAATATCACCCTTCAAAATCAATGGCCTTTTTCACATAATCGCCTCACTTCCACAAACGGCCTCAGATAGAAACGCTAAACCCTATAAACGAAGTGGCCGGAGGCTCGTTTATTCATGAGATATCACAGACGGTTTTATATTACAGCCGCTCAGGATGTAAGAAATATCACAGACGGTTTCTAAATATAACACAGTAATGACTATCAGATATTACGACGGTTGTGTTATATAACCGTCAGGATTTCACTGCACGGTTTTACTTAGAAACCGCTCGTAATGAGTATCGAGCTATCACAGACGTTATATTTAGAAACCGCTCGTGATATTTTTACATCACGCACGGCCGTAATATAAAACCGCTCAGGATATCTACATCGACGGTTTGAGTACATAACCATCTGTGATGTTCCATATCACGCACGGTTTTTCAAAACACCGTGATCGTAAGGCCCGATATAAACCTCGCTGTAGTAGTGATACTTTGTTATGGCTTTGCTTGATCTAGCTAATACGGCTTGTCTAATGTGCCATTCCTTCGGATCAGGAGTTTTAATTAGTTTGTCCTTTGAAGTACTCATACTAGCTATGTTTATGTGGTCCTCACTGGACTTCTTTGCTGCTTTATTTTGCTTCATCGCCATTTCATGCTCAGGTGCTGGTGACGGATGCGCGAGTTCTATTGTAGAAGAGGCAGGCACTAGATGGTCCAAGACGATGTCACGCTTGCGCCACTGGATGAATGAGTGGATGACACTTCCTAGAGTTGTAACCTCATCTTGTAGGATATTTCCAGCGCGATGTCGGCAAACTTTGGAAGTACCGTGTCCACCTGGACCTTTGCATAACATGGAGCTATCAGGGAGTTGTGCAAAACACCCCCTTCTTGGCATGGATAAGCTATTCCTGTATGAGTTTGTATGAATATATTCATGACGGGCATGTTGAGCTGGCAAGGTGTGGGGTCTTGTATGTCGTCCATAGGATAATGGGTGTTATCCAATTCTGCTAATGGCGTGGACGCGCAACTGCTGCGACAAAGTGCAGGCTATTTAATCCTTATTTAAAGGCCTAATTTGGAAGAGGAGATTTCTCTAGAAATTTTTAGGATTTAGAACATAAATGGGAGAATAATCCAGGTCTGAATTGGTAGCAGGGAATAAGGTCTTGCAAAAGAACTCTTGGGTACATACACATACTACACACCTTTACGTACATGTAAGTGAGCTTTCCAGGAACTTTGTAAGATCGTGGATTTACCTCTGATGTCAGTCTAATTTCTGAGCATATATATGCTAAGGGGCACACTCGCGTGTGTGCATATGTGCGTGTATGGTTGTGTGCATGCTTGTGCGTCTCTTTGTAATCGGGAAAAAAACAAGAAACTGGAGAAAATCAAGAACGCTAATATATTACCCCAAAAAAAAGAAAAAAAGATAAGGAGAGTTCACTAAGCCGGACATACCTCGCCATAGCCGTGCTGATGGTGGTCGCCATGGGAGGAGAAGCGGCGGCAGCCACCCTCATTCGCCGGGCTCCGATCGACGCCCGCCATGGACAACATCTTCCTCGTGCTGATCATGGACAGGAGAGGTAGAGCTCGGTGGAAGATGCAGCAGAATTCGCTGCCCAGCCCACCATTTATTGGAAATAAGCGTAATATTTCTATTCCAGATTTTATTTTGAGGTAAAGATAACAAACACTAGAGATCTATAAAACAGCAGATAACTCATTGTACTTCAGAATATACTCAAGAATTGTATTTTAATGGAGTCGATTGACTTACAATCGAGCTTGATGAAGAAAAAGAAGGCAGCGCAGATGTAGATGCGGTTGTTGAAGTAGTCTATATTGTGGAAGAAGCAAAGCGGTCGCTCTGATGCGCTGTCTAGAAATCTTATTTCTGCCCGTGCAGGTGAACTCTACGGCAATGGTCCGGAGATACCACTCACCCTCCTTCACAGTGCACGCCGAAGAGGAAGGCCGGCAAGGTTCAACAGCTCAACTCAACAGTACATTAATTCAGAGAGGAGGAAGAATGGAGGAGAATTCAGTGTCCTCGTCCTGAACATCTCCAGGAATTTATATAGACAAGCACTAGTAACTAACCATATTATGTCAGTTAAATATGACAGTTACTAGTAACTGACAATTTGAATGTGGCAGTTACTAGTAACTGACTGCATAATGTCAATTAACTCACTAGCAACTGACTGCATAATGACATTGAATACATATGTCTAAATCTCATTTAAACAGATTGAATGGAGAGATAATTGTAAGGTTCAGCAAAACAAAAGGTGAATTCAAAGTGCCAGGAGACACACTACGACGCGGCGCGGTCGCTCGTTGCAAGTCACAAGTCACGCAAATTTTCACGCGAAAATACGCGTGCGCGTGCATGTGTGTGTTTAGCCACTGTCTACTCTATGCCATTCTCGTGCCAAGTGTCCTTACTCAAGAGGTGGAAAGAACTCCACTTTTTAAGTTGTCTAATCTCCACTTGACTAGGCAATGTGGTACTAAACTATGCATGCTTTGGAATTAAAGGAAATGGGCCACTCAATGGGCCAATTTCTAACACCATCGACGTCGGCGCTGCAGGGCCATCGAGGTGTTGTGCACAGCGGAGTGCTCGATGTCTGGTTCGCGGTGCACATGCAAACCAGTTGCTGTCGTTGGTAGGGGTGGGCATTTTTTTACCGAAATCGAAAAACCAAATCGAACTGTAATAACGAAAAAAATTGGTTTTTTGGTTTTTGGTTTTGTATTTGGTTTTTATTCTGGTATTGTTCGATTTTTGGTTCATGGTTCGATTTTCAACTCTTTGAAACCAAAATACCGAAAGCCCATACGTCCACACTTGTTCGGTCATACTCATTTCCATTTGACTCGAGTGCTCGACCTCCCAATCCCCATTTGGTCGCACCCAAATCCCTAATTTCTTCCTTGTCTTGGAGACTCGACCTCTCCGCCGCTGGGCCCAATGGCCCTGCCCCAGTGCCACTCTTCTCCTTCCCCACCTCCGACGCGCTCTTTAACTGCGCCTGGTCTGAGTCCCACGACTCCCTCTGCACTGCTGCCTCCGGGGATGGCTCCGTCTACCTCTTCGATGTCGCGCTGCCACCCACTCAGAACCTAGTCTGCCTCCTCTGAGAGCGCACGTGCGAGGTCCACGGAATCGACTGGAACCCCATCTACCATAACACCTTCCTTTCCACCTCCTGGGATGACACGCTTAAGCTCTGGTCCCCTGTCCACCCCGCCTTCATCCGCACCTTCTGCGCCCACAAGTACTGCGTGTACACCGCCACGTGGTCGGTGCGCCACCCCGACGTCTTCGCGTCTGCCTCCAGCGACCACACCGCATGAGTCTAGGACTTGCGCGAGCCGGCGTCCACCCTTGTCATCCCCGCCCACGACCACAAGGTGCTTTCTCTCGACTAGGACAAGTACGACCCCTCCATCCTTGCCACACGTCCACTGTAATCACTAATCTGATTGCTTTTTTCGTATGTTGTTTATTTATCTAAAGTTTATTTTTGTATGTTGTTTATTGATGTGGACTTTATTTTTGTATGCCTAAATCAGTGAAGGTATTGAACTGAAATCTAAATGATGTCATTTTTCCGGTTAACCGAAAAACTGAACTGAATTTATTTCGGTTAATTCGGTTAAATTTTTGATTTTGAAATGACAATTTCGGTTTTTAGTTTCCAAAAACCTAATTTTTTAAACAAAAAAAAAATCAAATATCCACCCCTAGTCGTAGGGGCCTTTTTTTCTTTTCGAGGGTCTTAGGAACTTGATTTTGAAATTGATTTTCTATCATACCATACAAACACGACCGCACGATCTTGAACTTATAACCCCAAAAACATTTCATGAACTTGATTTTCTACCATGCCGGAAATACTTAATCAAATATCGATGATGATGACAAAATACATGGTTCATTAAGCATGTCGTGATGAATTGGTTTGAGGTTGTTATGTTGCGTTGCATGCTGTGGAGTCCAATCTATACTATATCATAAAGCGCATGGAATTGCCGAGCCTTGGACACGTCACGTGTCACGGTTTTTTTCATAAAAAGGTCTATACTATATCATAAATCGCATGAAATTGCTGAGCCCTGGCCACGTCCACATGTCACGGTTTTTTTTCATAAAAAGGTCCTCCGCAAAGTCTACAATTGCATATAGATCCTTTCACGGTTATTTTGTAAAAAAGAACGGCAACGCTTCAAGGCTTTGTTTATTCCACTCCAAGCTGAAAATACATCCACTACTATAGAACAGGTCATCGCAGACGGTTCGTAAATTACATCACAGACGGTTTTGTAAACCGTCTGTAAGCAAGTGTCAATAATGACAAAGAGTTATTGCAGACGGTTTTCCAACCATCTGTGAAAAAACTCATCACAGATGGTTTTAATTTAGAACCATCTGTGAAAATTAACATCACAGACGGTTCTAGGCTAGAACTGTCTGTGATGTAGACTCATCACACACTGTTCTAGCTGGTAATTTAAAAACACTAAATTAGGGAGGACTTTCCAAGAGGTCACCCATCCTAACACTACTCTCACCTAAGAACGCTTAATTTCAGAATTCTAATTGGATCCAGCCTAAGAACACTTAACTTCAGAATTCTGATTGGATCCGAATACTTTTAACGCCACACAAGAACTTCTTAAGAGGTCACCCATCCTATTACTACTCTCGTCCAAGCACACTTAACTTCAAAGTTCTTATAAGATCCAGTACTTTAGTGGGAGTATGATCACATCTGACATATAATGCATCCCTCCTCTCTTAACCCTATGAAGCACCTGAACACCGATTTCCAATTATTTCAAATTAGTAAACTATATAGGTAATTAGTAAAATTTAAAACTTTTAAATTTATTTTCCATGCTTTTGACTATTAATGATGCTTTCAATATATGTGCCATTACTATTAATGAAACTTGTAAAAGCACCATAACTTTTGACTTGTACCTTCGATTTTGGTGATTTTGTGCTTTCCGGAATCATCACACGATGAGCTCTCCGATTATATTCTTTTGGGCACTGATTCTAGTTTGCAAATACGAAATCCGAGCACGTTTGTTAAAATGGCCATAACTTTTGACTCGTAACTCTGATCAGATGGTCGGATCCTAATGGTTTGTGCGAGTGCGTGCGTGGCGATGGAATTCCAAAAAAATGTCGTTTAGGGCCTCAAACCGCCTCCGAAGTTTTGAATCTGTTTTGATCATTCTTTTCAATTGTTGCAAATGGAATATTAGTTCCAATTATTTCAAATGTAATATTATTTAATTTCAATTCTTTCAAATTAGAAGGCAGGAGAGGTAATTAGCAATACTTATTATTTTTGGCGGTTTCAAATTAAAACCGTCTGTGATGTGTGAACATCACAAACGGTTTTTGACTAGAACCGTCTGTGATGTTCACCTCATCACGCATAGCTTCTAGTCAAAAACCGTCTATGATGAGATGAACATCACAGACGGTTCTAACAAAAAACCGTCTGTGATAAGTCCGAGACTTATCACAGATGGTTTGTAGATAAAACCGTCTGTGATATTTCCTCATCACAAACGGTTTTATCCACAAACCGTCTATGAAGTTCTCGCTTTCATCACAAATGATTTGTGGATAAAACCGTCTGTGATATTTCCTCATCATAGACGGTTTTATCCACAAACCGTCTGTGAAGTTCTCGCTTTCATCACAGATGGTTTGCGGATAAAACCGTCTGTGATGATCCGACATTACAGATAGTTTCAGTCACAACCGTCTGCGATTTATCCGAAATACTTCACAGACGGTTTTCATAAAAAACTGTCTGTGATGATGTGTCTAATATAACCCTTTTTGTAGGAGTGATTATTTATTCATTGCCTTTTTATTTACTGCCTCTAACTATGATATAAACGTGCATGGATAAATGGACCCATGCATGAAAGCACGTAAGGAACGAGGGATTTATATATATATACATATATATCTATAATATTGCTATTTTTTCATATATATGTGTGTATATATACATATATATGTATGTACGTATGTGTGCATGTATATATATATATATATATATATATATATGTATGTATGTATATATATGTGTGTGTGTGTGTATATGTATGTACGTATATATATGTGTGTGTATGTATACACATATATGTATGTACATATATATATGTGTGTGTGTGTATGCACATATATATATATGTATGTGTGTGTATAATATATATATATAAAGATTTTGTACTGGGTGTAGAATAGTCCATTCTACTCCCCAGCCATTTAATCTAGTCCGATCAGGGATGGCAATCAGGTGGGTACCTCCAGGTACAACTGGTGCCCACTCGAACCCGAAACCCGAAACCGAGCCACCCGCCCAAACCCATTAGACTTCTTGGGCATGAATCTGTACCCACACCCGAACCCAATGGGTACCCGAACCCGAATAGGTACCCGAACTAGACTCGAGCCTGAATGGGTGAACCATTAAGATTATAATTCAATAGATGACACATTAAGATTTCAGACTCATCAATTCATATCAACAAAGAGGAATCGGGCCAAATGGCAACAAAACACATTGACAATCATAAAAGCCTTAAAAGCAATCTGGAACCAACAAAGCACATACAAATCATTGTAGTAATTTCTCAACAAAGCAATCTGGAACCAACAAAGCACAACAAATCATAGGGAAATGCCATTATACAACTTGCCAGAATGACATTTCTCATTTGGTGGACAATAGTTCTTGAAGCGCTTAATTTCTTGACTGATTTAAGCATTAAGTTAATTTTACTAAACTTTCAGGCCTCTCAACAAGTTGCAAAGCATTTGTATGACATCAAAATTCAGCCATCAACTTTGCTTCCAAAACAAATTGGTAACATGTATACTGCATCTCTTTATGCTACATTGGCATCTGTAATCTACAACAAGCATGACAATCTGGTGAGCCTTATGTCTTTACTGTCTCGCCCTAATTTTTGTTGCATATCTCATCACAAACCAATCGCCACTCCAAATCATCAGATTCCATGTGGACTTCATATGGTCCACATGCAAACATCAAGCCCAATCTGATTTCGTAACCTGTTTGAGTCGTGGCTTAGAACATTCACTAACGGATCAGCTAACAGCATCAACATGTGCATTGCAAGGAAAATTCTTGAATCCACAAGTTTTCTCACAAATCACAGATGAGGCAAAGAAAAATAACATGGAGAACAACTAAGCCTCACCCGGGATGGTCGGATCTCGAAATGGGGCGGCCGACGACGCCGCCAGAGCGGAGGAGTCTAGGGGGCGGCACCCACTTACACAAGAAGAGGGCTAATCCGAACAACAGAGCAAATGGAGGGCTTAATTGGGAACTGAGGTCGCCAGAGCAGAGAAGACGGCCAAATGAAGGCAAAACACGATAGATCCAACCAGGATTTAGGGAAAAGGAAGTAGGCGATGTGAGGAACTCGGCAGACTAATGGCAAGGGCGGAGGCTTACCGACGGTGAAGAATGGCGCGAGGAACTCGGCGCTAGGGTTGGCGTCGGGACTCGCCACTGGGTCACAGGGGCACCGCCAAGACCCAGACCGGGTGGAGTCCACGGGGACTAGGGTCGGGAACTCGCTGACTCAGGGACTCGCCGATTCGGGCGTGGTGGAACGACGATTTGGCGATCGTCGCCGCGTCGGGGAATCGCCTCGCCGATTCGGGGTGGGCGGCACAGTTAGGGTTAGGCGAAAGGCGATTTGGATTTTGGAATCGGGGACTCGCCTCGCCCACTCGGGGTCACGGGGGGCACCAAGCATGGCTAGGGCTACGCAGTACACACACTCAGACTTTGTATCACTGAAAGTTGGGGCCCATATGTCATGGGATACCCATTGGGTACCCATGGGTACAAATTGATATCCATACCCATCCTATGACCTTATCGGATACCCGAACCCGAAAACCCACGGGTCTCAAATGCTATCCGTACCTGTCCTTATCGGGTCGGGTACCCACGGGTACCCGAACCCATGGGTAAAACTGCCATCCCTAAGTCCGATCGAGTCATGTAACACACTAAACGGTGCATCGGACTGACGTGGCAAAAACCAACTAATAAAAGCACTCGATTTTTGCAATTTGGTAGTAAATCACGAATACATTTTACTATAAAACACCTGATACAATCAGTTACTAGTTACCACGTTGGTCAACCTAGCTAGTATATGAATCTGTTTCTTCTTTATTTTAGCCATATCTTTTTATTGGTAGCTCGGATTTGCAAATGGTTTTCACCAATAGCTTACTGACAATGAGAGAAATAAAATGATATAAGTCTTACTATTAAACAGTAATTTTTTTACTGGTAAAGAAAATTACTATTTTTATAATATGATGAAAGACCATATGGAGGTCTATACCTTTGTGTGATAAGTAATTGACTAGATTAAAGGTTGATCCGATGAGTAACTGACTACATTGAAAGGTTGATCTGAGTCGGAATGGTCTTGAAGCATGTTGATAAGTTCTCAACTAAGTCGTGTTTCATTGCTGAAATTCTCTAGCTCTTCGACTGGTTCTCTCTCTTGGCTGTTGAGAGCCGAGTGCTGCCAAGCCTTTGCTGAGTTCTTCCAGTTTTCCGACTAGTTTCTTTGCTCGGTTTTGTGTTCCGAGTGGTTCCTGTCTTTTGCTAAGAGCATCTAGCTTTTTGACTAGTTTTTTTTTCCTTTGGTGAAGGCCGAGTACTGAGTGCTTCCCGTCCTTGCTGCGTGTTTTTTTAGCTTCTCGAAAGGTTTTCATCTGAATTGAACAACCTTGCAGTGACCAAGGGGTTCCTAAGGACTCAGCAGGTGGTTAGTCGAGTGGTTTGCCAGGTGGTTAGCTGAGTGGTTAACTGGGTAGTTAGCTGGATAAATTAAGCCTTGTGGCTAGCCAAGTGTTTCAGCCGAGTGGGCTTGAGTATATGGGTTTACCGATTGGTTTTTCTTAAGTTATGTTTAACTATTTTGAGATAGTCAACAAATATGATTGTAGGCATTACTATGTGAAAGGTTTCCTTGTCTTTGATGGTTGTAGGACGACGGTGCTAGGTCATGGTGAGGCGGAAGATGACCGGGACTAGGCGAGGTGCGTCGGAGGTCCAGAACAGTTGGGAGATTACCGAAAGATGACCGGAGATGGAGTTCGGGCAAGCCAAGAAGGCAAGGAAAAGAGCAGATACAAGGTAGATGCTGCAAGGATCAATGAGGACTATTGGAGTTCAGTCTAGTTGATAGGAATAGCGGGTCTAGTAGTATGCTTTGAGAGCCGTGCAAGAAAAACCCTGTGTTAGCTGGTTTAGGGTTTCCCCTTGCAGACTGTGTGAGTGGGCGTTTTAGCCCTTAGATGAGTCTCTAGGGTTGAGAGTCGATCTAAGGGTGGTAGGTGGCCCAAGAGTTGTATAAATATGGAGGGATGCCTCCCTCAACCGGTGTGGTTGGTGGGGATCCCAGAAGGGTTTTAGAGGTTTTGAGTGCTCTATTGAGCTTTGCCCACTTTTGTGTGTGTGGCTTTGTAACCTCCCTTCCAGGAATACAAGATTCATATCAAAGATTTCAATACTTGCATTTTACCTTCTATCATTTACTTTATGCAAGTTACTTTCTATAATTTAAGTTACGCAATTTACTTTACGCAAGTTGATTCTTCCGTCTACATTCTTTCTTGCGTCTTTTGCGTTGTTAAGTTGATTAATCTTGTATTTCATTTCAGGTTCTATAGCTTGCTACTTGAACTTCCCAAATCTTTTCATCAAAAGCAAGTTTTACAATCGATTTCCTCGTTTTCTCGCTTAAAAGTGTTCATCCTTCTGGACGTAAAGATTGATTCTCCGAGATCAATCTTGTTGATTCTTTCGAATCAAGTTTCTTGATGAACCAAGATCACATCTACCAATTTTCTATGAGTCTTACTGAGGAAATCAAAAGATCTTGTGATTCTTCTTCTGGTGGAGGCTTCTGCTCGTGAGAAACTTTCGGGTCTGATACTCTCACCTACTCCTGTAGAGTACTACCAGCGTTTTCTTCTCTAGAACCTCTACCCCATTTGAGTGATCTTTTGTGCAATCTTTTGAAATACTTTGTGTGGGAAAATTTGATTGCGAGACCCGAATTTGCAAATCTGGACCCTCTGTGTATTCTGCACTAGTCCAGGATCACGCTAGTCCAATTTTATCATTATTAAATGATATGGTCGCTCACAAGTGCTTCACAGCAATGCGACGATATCTAGCACACCGCATAAACATAGCAAATTTAACTCAATCAAACGCTCTAAGGACAGACTCGATAAGATCGACTCAAATAACTTGACTGAACATTTGAGTCAACTTAAAAGGAAAAAGAACTCTCAACATCGAGCCACCCGGTGCGGTCCTCCGGGCAACCGGTCCCGATGTCTCGCCGCAGCTTGGTACTTAACGACCCCACTAACTCCGCTGGTCCTGTGGCTGCTCGCTCTTGTGCCGGTGGCTCCGGCACCTTCTGCATTGGTGCCTCCTGCACCTACTCCGGCTCCTCCGGATCTAGGTCGTGCAGCTCCAGAACTGGCTCTGGCTCAGGTCCGTACAGCGCCATCTCTAGCTCATGGACCCTCTGAATAGAGTGAGCTAGGTACTCTCGAGCCTCCCGCAGCTATGTTCTCACCTCTGTGACCTCGTCGCGGGCCCTCTGCAGTTCTTGGACGGTCTCGTCCATGGTCTCCTCCTGCGCGATGACATATCTCGCCAGGTGGGTGATCATGGCATCCTCCTCCACTATCGGCTCCCAGTCGAAACGGTTGTCTCGGCGCGGGTGATGGCGAAAAGTTGTGCCCTCCAGCTCTGCCGAGTAGGTACGAGCAATCTGCGTCATCGCCAAACGCGATGTCTCCTGGATCCCGGCCTCGAACGAAGACCTCCTGACGGTGATGTAGATAGGACGACTACCTCGCCCTTTCCCGAAGCGAGACCGTGATCTTAACGCCCCAAAGCGATATCAAGTCCCGCCCGACTATAGAGGTCCTCGATAGATCACTGTCAAGCCTCCGAAAGCAACATCATATGTCAGAGTTCAGGCGCATTCTCCAAAGGCGCCTCCATAAGAGTGATCATCCTCATCTCGCCAAAAGATATCCTCGCCAACTCTCGTAATTTTAAAACAAAGTAACCACGAGAATTTCAGCAAAAAGGAATGAACAGGAAGAAGAGATGAGATAGGAGTGATTTTATTTTCTTGTTCACTTTTAAATTTAGAAAATAATTTTTTTCACCCCCCAACGACCATTCCGTTTAAGGGCAAGATTACAACAAGATGGCTCGACATCGCTCTGCCGAGACCCGAATTTGTAATTCGACCTTCAGGTATTCTCGACTAGTCCAGATCACGCTTAGTGCACACAAAGCAAACAGGTTAAAGTACCACAATCATATACAGGGGAATAATAATGAAATACTTCAAACATGTATATAAACGAGTTACATGACCTTATGGTCACCTTACAAATAGTCTGCCACGCAGGGCTTACATTAATCAAAGTATCAGGAAATTAACAACGGAAATAAAGCATGGTGGGGACCCATCACTTTGCCACAGGCAACATACAAGGCTGGCTCCCTAGTTCTCTCGCTCCTCGAGAAACTCCTCCTCCCACACGTGTAGACTCCTCCTCACGTATATTGTTGTTTATAGGGTGAGTACACACTGTGACTCAACAAATCATGCATGTAATGCGCCTATTACTACATGCATGGCTTATTACAAAGGAATGGTTCGATGGGTTATTTTGCATTGAATCAATATTTTAACTTATTATTTATTTAGATGGAAAGTAGCAAAACCATATAAATATAATAAGTTTCTCAAATTGTTTTTCCACATATTTTTGACACACAATCCTAAGTCAAATTTCACATTTATCCCTGGCACACAGCCTCTCATTCCCATTTTATTTTCTAAGATCTACCCCATGACTATAATCCCCGAGCTCTGTCCAATTCCGCGGACACGGCTATTCGAATAGTTTTGACACACTCTGCAGAGGTTGTACACTTTACCCATTAAGATACAAATACCATCACACCGGGTGATTGATCGTAACAAAGTTTTTCAGAAACTTCCATCTAAACCTATGAACCTCTCCAGTATTGCTTTCCCTATCACTTCCTTCACACAGAGCCGAAGTATAAAACAGACGAACACTATTGGATGGGTACCAAGCCATAGCACAGGTACGCTCCCCCACACAGTTACACCCTTGTGTAACTGCCGCCCCAAGGTATCAAAGGAAAGATGTTAGAATCTTACTAAACTAGGTCTGTCCCATACCAAAATGTGGTTGTACGATTAACTTAGTTTAAAGGCTTGCAAGGTAAAGTCCTTAACTGACCAAGGCAAGACTTCCTTCTTCTAAAAGTTTGGCACATAGCCATCTCATTTGCCACACAGGCCCCCCTTCTGGCACAAAGCCTCGATCCACTTGCCTCAGTCTAAATCATTTCTCACCCCACGTTGTTTTACGGTGCAACACATGCCAGTAACTCAACCTCCATGTAGAACCACACAGGTCTCCACATTTCAACGTCATTACCAACAACATTCCACCATTTAGCAAAATACATTCAGTATTCCTTTAGTCAATATTACTTTTGTATTTAAAAGATTACTCACGATATATGCAAGGCTAAGCAATTATTCACGGTCTAGCCTCCCGTGTTGGCATATCATTACATCCAACTATTATTATCACTTAGGGCAACAATTGAATCATGGCATACAAATATTAAAGTCAAGGTGGCAATAACAGATAGGTTGATTAACTAATTTACCCAAATCAATTAAATCCATTTTTAATTAATTTAGCATGCATAATTTGAATCAAAATACATTTTAAAAACTTAAGAGCAAAATGATCAACGCATAACTTGCCTTCAAATAGCTATTGATCCCGATCCGAGCTTGGTCTTGTGCCGAAATTCTCCTCAAGCTTTCCTAAGAAATCAACGCCTACTCAAATAAATAAATACACAATAAATATAATTTACAAAGAGCAAGATCAACTCTAAAAATTCCAAAAAATTCACCAATAAATAGATATTGATTTTACAAATTTTTATAAATTGGAATCACCTCAATCGGAGTTAAAACGCAAAAGTTGTAGCCTTTCAAAGTTTTAAATAAGTAGAAAATCATAAAAAAACAGAAATCTCGATTTATTCTAATTATTTTTATTAGAAAAATTGGGATTTATGATGTCTGCATGACCTAATAATGACGTCAGCACCGAAATGAATTTCAACCAAAATTTTTTTATATTAAAAATTATTTATGACATCAGCGATGATATTAACATGACACATGGTAGCCTCTCACCGACATCGCATAAATACAAGACACACCGTCCACGTAATGCTAAGGGTCTACGGTGGCTTAGCGGTACTATGCACATGCATCGGTTGACGCACACACTGACGTCACCCCGTACGGCCTGACTGATCACCGATCGACACGCGGCGCAATCAGATCAATCCGAAACTCAAATCAATCTCGTTCGTCTGATTTAAAACGAACGGCCGAGATTGATGCGGCGTTTCAACTCAAAACTACCCCAGAGCCAACACGTGGCTTCATCATGACCATTGGATCCCGATCAGACGGCTAAGATTTAAACTGCAACGTCGATAGAGATGGCAATACGACCGATTCGATGACGCGACGCCAACATGGGATCGGTCTGCGTATGCGCAATCTCATCCACTCAAATCAAAAGGGACGGCTATGATTAACCAAAGTTATACAGCTCTGGTCTACTACAGGGACAACACATGGCACGATCGGAGACGACCGACGCGCATCCAACGGCTACAACAACTACGCGACGTGACAGAATGAACACCCTACGATCTAGATCTAACGGCTAAGATTAAATAACACAGATCTATGCGATGAAATCTAAATCGTTGATTAGATCCAACGGCTGAAAGAGGAAGATGGAGTTTACTGTTGTAGGGCGATGTGGATGAATCTGGAGCGTTCGGCGGTGATCGGATGGAGGACGAAGCTCGGGCTGGCGGTGATGTCGCGGCGGCACAGACCTTGCTAGAGGGGAAGAAGAAGACATGCGACGCGACGATGCGGGACTTCTCCGTCAACACGAAGTAAATGGGTCGATGTGGCTCGACACGAGGAACACTCCGGAGACCTAGACGACGGCGGAGATGAACTGGTGATGGCGCGAAAGCGGTGAGAATGCCTTGGAACTACGGCGAGCTCGTGCGACGGCTAAGGTGAGTCTCGATGAGGGAGAGATGGGGTAAAATGTGCGGAAGGAGATGCTATACGAGATGCACCAGGTAATGAAGGCAGAGAGAAGGCACGTCGGCGTTAATGGCGCGCGCAATCTCTGGCCGTAATGCATGGTGGCGGTGTTTCCAGATACGCCCGACGAAGCGACGTGGCTCAATCACAGCCATCTACGCGGCAACGATCCAACGATCCACATGCACACGCAATGTGGCTCCCTCCGATCCGTCCGATCCGAATCCAAGCGGTGGATACCCCGCCTCCGTTAGGGTTCTCTCGGTCAGGGCAATGACACAAGACAAGAATCTGCTCAAATTTCAACATCGTTCACATGATTTTTCTTAGATTTTCCAATAAAATAATTCTAGAAATTCAATTACATCATTTGAGGCATTTAAAATATCAGAAAAATCTAGAAAAATTCCAGAAAATATTTTGGAACATTTTGGACTCAAATAAAATAATTTTAGTTATATTTTGCAAAAACTTATTCATTAATTAATTAATTCCCAAAGAAAGGTTAAATTCCAGAAATTCCAATTAAATCCAAATAAATTCCAAAAATTCTCAAAAATTCAAAATAACTTATTAAATTCGAAATATCCAAATTTTGGGATATTACATTCACCCCCTCTGTTCGCCATTTCGATCCTTCAATTGGTATCAGAGTTAGTTCTGTTCTTTTCATAGATCTTGATCGGTCTCAAGAGCAATGGTAATGCATAAGTATTCCACCGCTTCCCTTTTTCGTGGCATTGATTTTTGTTTTTGAAGTCGAGGATGGAATCATACATCATCGCCAGGCTTCCTCGATGGCGAAGGTCAAACTCCCGTATGATGTTCCTGCCGATGAACACGTCACTACTGGAAATATGGGTGACGTGGAGGCAAATGTTAAGGCAAGAAACATTCTCATACAAGGACTTAGCCGTAGTGAGTATGATAGGATCTCTCATCTGCGATCCGCTCATGAGATCTGGGTGACCCTCGATGCTTACCATGAGGGAACTACCCAAATCAAAACTGTGAGGTAGGATCAACACAAACGTGAGTACAACAAGTTTGAACAACACATTGGTGAGAGTCTTGATGAGTGTTTCGGTCGATTTACAAAAATTTTGAGTGATCTCGAATAATGCTCGACACTTCTTGACCGCACTTGATCTTCGCATTTGGGAAATGAAGGTAACCACCATCAAGGACACAACTGATTTATCGACCTTGACTCTTCACGGGCTTTATTCCTGTCTCAAGACTCATGAGATCAACGTCGTCTCTCACAAGATAAAATCTCAGTCAATGGCCTTGGTTACTGATCCTATTTGTTCCTCTTCTTTCGACTCTTCTGCTATCTTTTCTCTCTTAGCCCTTTGTGAGCTAAGCAATGACCGTCTGGACAAGTTTCCAGAAACTGAGCTTGCTCTTTTAGCTCACAAATTTTCGCACGCCTATAAAAGGATGAGAGAGAGAAAAAAAGAGGAGGTATGATCACTTGTTTCGAGTGTGGTGGCCCCAACCACATTCGAGCGAATTGTCCCAAACTGGAGAAAGACAAGAATGACTCCAGCAGTTTCGGTAAGAACGACTACACTGACAAGAAGCGCAACAAGAAGCCTCCAGTACGTGAGCCGGTGCACGAGAAGAAGTACCGTAACTTCTCCAAGAACAAGAAGCTCTTCCACCGCGTCCTCGCCGCCCTCGATGACATCAACCTCTCTGACACGGAGACATGAAGCGATGAAGGCGAGGATGATCCTCAAGAGAAGAAAGGCGGTGATGACTTCTCCCAAGATGTGCTTCATGGCGAACGCCAACGACATCTCGTGATTCCGAGCCTACAAAGGACTCCTGGACGAGGTACTCCCTATGACCAAATCAATGAAGCTTTTTGCAAATTAGAAAAAATTTATACTAGAGCTAGAGCTAGGTGTATTGAGCTTGAGAAGGAAGTAGGTACCTTGACTCGAGTTAGCTTCTCTTAGATCTTCTCTCTCCCGAGTCACTGATGATTGTTCTTTGTGTGATGCTTTACTTGTGGAGCTTGAGAATCTAAGTACTTTGCATGATAGTGTGCAAACTGAATTTGAAAGTTTTAGGTCGAAGAATGCTAGCACTCAGACTAATGATGCTTCCTCTCTAGATGCTAGTTTCCTTCATGCTCATGCTACTCCTTCATGTGATAATTGCCCTAAATTGCTTGCTGAAATAGATGCCATGAGCGTTCACCTTAGGAAGCTTTCTTCTAGAAATGATGAACTTGAAATGCATGCTTCTAAGGACCCCTGTCACCATGTGAGGGTCAGAACAACTAAAACTTGACAATGAAGCTTTAAATGTCAAGTGTGCTAAACTTGATAAGGACTTACTAGATAAGTCACTTAAGAGTTGCTTGCATTGTTCTGTGATTGAGGGGGACTTGGATAAAATCCAAGTCGAGCTTATGAAGAAGTTAGAAGACCAAGCCCATAGGATTAGAGAAGCCCCTTGCGTTTCTTGTGAGGCCCTCAAGATTGAGGAAGCCGTGCTGAGGGAAAAAATGCACGTGCTGGTGTTTCTTCTTCTTTTTTTTGTTCTTCTTCTTTCTCTCACCCCTGTTCTTTGTGTGCCTCTCTCTTCCGGGAGTGTGAGTATCTCATGAGCACTCTCGAGAACTTTGTATGAGGCAAGAAGAAGCTAAATCTCATTTTAGACCAATAAAAAATTAGCAGATTTAATTAGAGTCTAGGATTTGACTACTTGGAGCACGTTAGGACTCATCATCCTAACATTTTGCGTGGATCCAAGAGTGGAGAGATTGTGGTTGCTCCCAAGGAGAGTACCACTGTGTTTAGGTCTGCTGGGGTTATCCATGGGACTTCTGAGCAGAAGGGTGCTTCTCCTGTCACTTCAGCCTCTAGCAAGGCAAAGTATTCATGCACCTTCAGAAGAAGGATGGTCACCTAGTAGATTGCTTTTAGACGCCAAGATCACTAGGCGTGAGAGTGTTGCTGCTCTTAGGGTATTCAGAGTCATCCCTGCACTCGAAAGTGCTTTAAGGCACACACGCTACTAGACAAAGTTAGAAAGTCACCTGTTTTAGGCGCCGCCTAGGACTCCGGCCATGCTGCTCACCAAGTTTTAGTCCTGGAGTTGTTCGTGGTCAGTCTCACCATCGTCCTCTTGATATTCCTCTTTTTTTCCATCGAGATAGATATCAACGGTATGAGGTGTTTCTAGGTAGGAGATTTAGGCAGCCTCGTTGGGATGGTCTGGCCTTTGCACCACGGCGGGCCAAACCAGTGATAACTCCTACATCTTCTACTAGAGTTGCTTCTTCTGATCTTGTGAGAGTCGAGCGTCAGAGAGACACTAGAATCCAGTCTTCTCCTTCTATGGCCGGTACTTTGAAACGTTGTGTGATTCAGTATTGGGTTCCTAGGTCCTCACTTTATCTCAAGATCGAATCTTCTCTTTTGACTTGATCAGTTCACAAATAGGGAAGGGAGATGTTTGGATTGTTGACTCCTAAGTTGTTCTCACCATATGACCGAGACTCTCGTTGGTTCTTCTTCCCCACCGAGCCCCTGTGATGAGTTGATCACTTTTGGGGATGCTTCTTCGTAGAGTCGCACCGCTCAAGATTAATGAAAATTTTATTCTTAAGGACGTTGCCTTAGTAAGCAAGCTGCAATATAATTTGCTTTCTGTTTCTCAGTTTATTGATGACTCTTTCGAGGTAAACTTTAAGAGTATTGCTTGTAGAATTCTTGATTCGTCAGGAGAGTTGGTTTGCAGGATCTCTAGATTTGGGAGAGTTTTTCGTGCTGATTTTTTTGTTTCTTCTGGAAACTATCTTCGATGTTTGATTGCTTCTGAGTCCTGTGATCTTTTCTTCTGGCATAGGAGACTCGGTCACATTGGCTTTGATCATCTGACTAGAGTTAGCAGCCGCGATCTTATTCGTGGTTTGCCCAAACTCAAGATGGTCAAAGACTTAGTTTGCTCTCCCTACCAACATGGCAAGATGGTTACTGCTTCTCATCCTCCAAATACCGTGAGTGATAACCGATGCACCGTGACGGCTTTTACATATGGATAATCGTTGATCCAAATAGAATGCAACAACAGGAGGGAAGTGGTATGTCCTTGTCATTGTTGATGATTTTTCGAGGTATTCTTGGGTATTTTTCATGGCCTCAAGGATGAGACCTTTTCTCGCTTTTAAGGGATTTGTTAGTAGGTTGTCTATTGAGCTCCTGTGTGCATTATGAGCTATAATGCAAAGGATAATGGCACCGAGTTCAAGAATTCCTACTTTGAGAGTTTGTGTGTAGAGTCCTGGTTTAGAGCATCAATTCTTTTCTCCCTACGCCTCAAAGAAATGGCGAGTGGAAAGGAAGAATAGGACCTTGGTTGAAATGGCCAGGATAATGCTAGATGAGTACAAGACTCCTAGGAAGTTTTGAGCCGGGCTATAGCTACTACTTGTCATGTTTCTAATCGCGTTTTCTTGAGAGCATATTTGCATCGCACTTTATGAGTTGAGGTATGGGCGAAAGCCCGTGTTTCTCATTTTCACGCTTTTGGTTGCAAGTGTTTTTTGAAGTCCGTAACCTAGATAGGTTTGAGTCTCGCTCTTCGATGGTATCTTTTTCGGGTTACTCGACTTCCTCTCGTAGCTATAGAGTCCGGAGTTGTGATGCGAATAGGATCATAGAGACCTCGTGATGTGACCTTGATGAGGCTAGCCCAGAGCTAGACCTCGATATTTCGTGTTCTTCTTATCCGCTCGAGACCATCTTCGAGAGGATGATGAAGATCTCTGTTGCACCCGATCAAGTCTCCTCTACACCGAGGTGCCCCTGCTTCCATCTCAAGATCTCAGAAGACCAGCCCTACCATCCGACCGCTTCATCCGCAAGTGGCTCTGCTCCATCCTCTTCTACTCAAGAGGTTGTGACCACCTCTGCTTCTGGTCCTCCCTGCCACATTCAGCGTTCTCATCCTCCAGAGCAAATCATCGATGATCTTTTTGAGCGTGTCACGCGCTCAAAATTAGGCTTATCTTCTTTCTGCCTTCACTCTGCCTTTATTGCCTCTTTTGAGCCAAGGGATGTTACTCATGCATTGTCCGATGAATCATGGATTAATGCTATGCATGAGGAACAAAATCTGGCAGCTTGTAGAGCCCCCATCTGGTCATAATGTTATTGGGACCAAGTGGGTGTTCAAAAACAAGCAGAGTGAAGATGTGGTTGTCATTCGCAACAAGGCTAGGCTAGTTGCACAGGGATTCACTCAGATTGAGGGTCTTGAGTTTGAGGAGACCTTTGCCCCTGTAGCTAGACTAGAGGCAATTAGAATCCTGCTTGCATTCTTTGCATCCCGGGGCTTCAAGCTCTATCAAATGGATGTCAAGAGTGCATTCCTCAATAGCTTCATTGGGGAAGAGGTGTATATCATGCAACCTCCAGGATTAGAGAACCCCAAATACCTGAACCATGTCTACAAGCTTTTCAAAACCTTGTATGGACTTAAGCAAACCCCTAGAGCTTGGTATGAGAGGCTTAAGTCCTATCTTCTTAGTCATGGTTTCAAAATGGGTATTGCAGATAAGACTCTGTTCATCAAGCACCAAGATTCTCATTTCCTTCTCGTCCAGATTTATGTAGACGATATTATCTTTGGTGGCTTCCAAATCAAGCAGACTCGGGAGGGTACTTTTCTGCACCAAGGGAAGTACACTCGGGACCTCCTAAGGTGGTTTGATATGTCCGATGGGAAGCCTGTGATAACTCCTATGGTCACCACTGCTGTCCTCGAGCCCGATGAGGATGGTGTGCCTTCTAATCAAAAGGAGTTCCGAAGCATGATTGGCTCTCTCTTGTATCTCACTGCCACTCAGTCGGACATACACTTTGCCGTGTGTATGTGCGCTTGCTTTCAGGCTTCTC
The DNA here is from genome assembly GCA_036346375.1 of Guadua angustifolia. NCBI lineage: Eukaryota > Viridiplantae > Streptophyta > Magnoliopsida > Poales > Poaceae > Guadua > Guadua angustifolia. The sequence continues at coordinate 20,317,217 of CM070501.1, forward strand.
CTCGCACTTCTCATCGCCAGGCAATGAAGTGCATCTTTAGGTACCTCCGAGCAACCATTGATTATGGTATTTGGTACTCTTCTTCTTGTCTATCTCTTAGAGCCTTTTTTGATGCTGACTTTGCCGGCTGTAGAATAGATAGGAAGAGCACTTCTGGCACTCGCCAATTCATTGGCACTTCTCTTGTTTCTTGGTCATCTAGGAAGCAGTCTGGTGTTGCACAGTCGACCGCTGAGGCCGAGTATGTTGCTGCAGCCAGTTGTTGTAGCCAGGTACTCTGGATGAGCTTACCTTGTGGGACTTTGGGTTAAAAATAGAGTGTTCCACTTTTCTGTGATAACACTTCTGCTTACATTGCCAAGAACCCATTGCAGCACTCCCGGACTAAGCACATTGATGTTAGATATCATTTCCTTAGAGACCATGTGGAGAAAGGAGACATAGTGCTCCAGTTTGTGGAGAGTGATCACCAGTTGGCCGATATCTTTACCAAGCCCTTGGATAGCTCTAAGTTTGTTGCCTTAAGAAGTGAGCTTGGGGTTGTGTTCCCTTACGGCCTTTCATGAGGGGGAGCTGACTGTATGTTATGTACTATATATTATTTCAGTCTATTTCTTCTCCTCCTTGGTATCTGGGTGTTTGTCGACTCTTCTTGCATTATCTCATGTTCTCTTCTCCCTTTTACCCAGAAGTCTGAAGTCCATTTCTTGCACTCTCTTTCCTATTCTGATTTTCTGGTCTTTTTGTTGAGTTACCTCTGATTTGTTCGAACTGATATATTTCTTGAGTTTAATCTTGCTAATGACTCAATTTAAACCAGATTTGTGCTTATATTGGAATCACATATTGAGGGGGAGTTTAAGAATCTATCTCATGCATATAGACTTGATTTTCTATTTTATGAGCTTTGTCTATTATGCAAATGATCCATGTCTCATTTTATACGCCATGTTTTATTATAAAGAAAATTACATGCTTAGAAATGTCAAAGTTCATTTATCTTGCCAAGCTTGCAAAATTGAAAATTCAGTTTTAAAAGAAAAACTCGATAAAACATGTTGCGTTTACTTACTAAGTTTCTTCTCTAGGTGTATTTATCGTGATTTGTGAAATTCTAGAATTCTCTAGAGTCCCTATAGCAACTTGGGTGAATCTTGTTTGATCCATACTTAAGCCCTTCATGCTTAACAATCATAATGCTAAAATGAAAATGAAGCAAAATTGACTTTTTTGTGCATTAGACTCAACACATCACTTTCACAAGACGGCTTCTCATTGCACTTGAGATGAACTTGGATTGTGTTGTGTATGATCAAGATCATTCTCTTAAGAGTTCTTCTTAAGATGATCGAATATGGCTTGAGTCAATTGCCTTAAGAATGCAAATACATATATATGTGGGTAAAGAATGCAAATAATGTCAAATATTTGCACCCCGCTATATCTTTTCAAGCTTTCAAAGAAAAATTTACATTCAATCACAATGTTTAAGCTCGAAGGACTTTGTATGAACTTCTAAATTTCCCAAAGGGTTGAGTAGGTTGAACTCTAGGTCTTTCATTTGATCCTTTGAATGGCTTTGCTTCTAGTTTTGAAACTTATGACAAGTGTTGCTCATGCTCTATCTTGCTAAAAATGACATGGTTTCCATTAAATCTTGCTGGTAAAATGTTTATTTGCACTTGGACATGCCTTCGCTTAGTTTATTTTTGTCATAACTTAGCTTGGTGTCATAACTTGTCTTGTTGGTCACTCGGATAATATTCAAAGCTCCCTTAGGCTGCATTTCTTGCATAATTTACAAAAGAAGGGGGAGAGAAGTTATAATCTGATGCATAAAATCATAAATGCCATCTTGATGCCTATATTGACAAAAGGGGGAGAGAAGTTATCCAAAAAGGCATCTTGGAATGAAATTGTTATAGACTTGGAATTTTCTGTTACCGACTTTGTCGGTTTTTCACTGTGTTCCAAAGTTTCAGTCTAGTAATCAAAATGCTTTGCCTGCTCAAACTCATCTTATGCCTTTTCTGTGTGTTTGTCAATATACTCATCAAGGGGAAGATTGAAAGACCAAGTGGAGGTCGATAACTTTGTGCGGTGAGTAATTGACTAGATTAAAGGTTGATCCGATGAGTAACTGACTAGATTGAAAGATTGATCCGAGTTGGAATGGTCTTGAAGCATTTTGATAAGTTCTCAACCAAGTCGTGTTTCTTTGCTGAAATTCTCTAGATCTTCGACTGGTTCTCTCTCTTCACTGTTAAGAGTCGAGTGTTGCCAAGCCTTTGATGAGTTCTTCCAGCTTTCCGACTGGTTTCTTTGCTCGGTTTCGGTTTTGTGTTCTGAGTGGTTCCTGTCTTTTGCTAAGAGCATCTAGCTTTTTGACTGGTTTTCTTCGTTTGGTGAAGGCCGAGTGCCAAGTGCTTCCAGTCCTTACTGCGTGTTTTTTTAGGTTCTCTACAGGTTTTCGTCTAAATTGAAGAACCTTGCAGTGATCAAGGGGTTGCTAAGGACTCAGCAGGTGGTTAGCCGAGTGGTTCGCTAGGTGGTTAGCCGAGTGGTTAACTGGGTAGTTAGCTGAATAAATTAAGCCTTGTGGCTAGTCAAGCGTTTCAGCCGAGTGGGCTTGAGTATATGGGTTTGCCGACTGGTTTTTGTTAAATTGTGTTTGACTATTTTGAGATAGTCAGCAAATATGATTGTGGGCATTGCTATGTGAAAGGTTTCCTTGTCTTTGATGGTTGCAGGACGACAGTGCTAGGTCATGGTGAGGCGGAAGATGACCGGGACTAGGTGAGGTGCGTCGGAGGTCTAGAACGGTTGGGAGATCGCCAGAAGATGATCGGGGACGGAGTTCGCAAGCTAAGGAGGCAAGGAAAGAGCAGATACTAGCTAGATGTCGCAAGGATCAATGAGGGTCGTTGGAGTTCAGCCTAGTTGATAGGAATAGCGGTCTAGTAGTATGCTTTGAGAGTTGTGCAAGAAAAACCCCTGTTAGCGGTTTAGGTTTCTTGCAAGTTATGTGAGTGGGTGCTTTCAGAAGGACCCGGATTTACCAACCAACCTCCTCAGTTTCAACCGCTTAGTCCAGAACATTTAGCTTACACAAAGATACAGGATGATAACACGCATAAATCATAAAGTTCATAACAAGATACAAAAAGAGTGTAACAACATCATCACATTATTACAAGTATGAAGCCTACTACCAAGTGTAAAAGTAACAAATGAAAAGTAGACTAAAAAGGGCCACTCAGTTTGCCCATAGGCAACCGACTGGGGTACGCTCCCTAGACGATCGAGTCATCCTCCTCTTCATAGTCTCCAAATACAGATGTCGAATCGGTGGATCGCAGTTCTCTCGATAGCCTCTTCTCCCATCATCATCTCGCTTATGGAATAAGCAGCCAAGAATGAAAAGTGAGGGTGAGTATGCAACATACTCGCAAGTCTTAGAAACTTAATGCAAATAACTAAATGCAAGGCTAAAACAACGGATGGCATAATGGTTCATTTGCATAAAGCGTAATTTAAAATTTAAATACAAGTAATACTTTCGTAAGCAAAGATTTAACAAAATGTAAATAGCATAATTAATTAAATTTGAAATATAACAATTTCCAGGTTCCATCTACCTGGCTGGCTCCAACCGCCAAACTACATCCGGGAGCTCTAGCCGCTCGCGGATTCCCAAACCACATTTTCATGTTTAAACCAAATCCATCATTTTCCATTTTAAAACCAAAACCGTAAAAATCTACTATGTGAAAGCTGCCCACACTTGCCCTTATCCGTAAGCACGCTACTCAAGTAGTTTTTAAGACTCGCAGAGCCGGGTACACTTTACCCACACGACATGATCAGCCTTTTGCGCCATGCAATTAACACACTTCCTTTGGTGTGTCGGCAGGAGATCATGACAAGGCCTTTACAATGCACATACCGCTACCGACTACCGCTAAGGTTTCACCACCGTAGGGCTACATCCGCCACCCCAGAAGCCCTCTTGCGCCTTGCAAGTGTCATCCCAACAAACTCAAGACAGCCCAATCGCTAAGTCAAATAACGATACATGCAAATTACTTAGCCAAAGTTGTACCCATATAGACATGTGGTTGTATCAGATAGCATGGCCCATGATGTCCACACGATCGGGTCCTTAATTGACTAGGGCGACAATCACATTCCAAAATTTTGTGCATCCCGCACCGCCATTCAACCAATCCGCCTTGCCTAAATCATTTTTCACTTTTAATTCCAAATTAAAACCGAACACCAATTGCCATAATTTCAACAATTCATTTTGAATCAAGAATGAAATCATTTCCATAATGGTAAGGTACCGACGTGATTAAGCATGGCTAAGCATTTTCTACCGTTCCCATAATCAAAATGATTACCATTAATTACAGTAATTAGTTTTCCTAAGGTGTCAAAGGTTGTCAAGTTGAATATCAATGTGGCATAACAATTTGGCAATTAACTAAGCACTTAAAATGACATTAAAATACAATTCATCATTCAAATAGCATGCAATAATTTAAAAACAAAATAGCATTTCATAATCTTGGGTTCAACATGGTCAAGGAGACTTGCCTTCAACCTCTACCGCTGCTGCAACCTCTGCTGGATGCTCCTCTCGCTCAACCGGCGCGTCGTCTACACGCGAAACACGCAAATCGAGACAAAAAATAAATAAAACCGAAAATAAATAAAATTCAAAAATTCATAAAAATGACACCAACAGATAGATCTTGATTTTATATGAATTTAGAAATTCGAATCATTCGAATCGGAGTTCGAACGGAGGAGAACGGAGCTTTCGAAGTTTAAATGGGAGAAAAATCAGAAAAATGAGAAGGGCTGACACGTGTCGCTATGTGATTGGCTGTAAATTCGGATTTTACGGATTTTTCAACGATTAAATGGAATAAATCCTTTCGCTGACATGCGGGCCCCATACGGCAGTGTCATTGTTCACGGTGTGTCAGGGTGAGGTGGCGACACGCGGGCGTGACGGGCTTGCACGCGGTCGATAACCGACACTAGGGCACATGTGGCAACACGTGTCGGTGAGGTGGCAAAATGTGGCGCTACAGCGAAACATGTGGCAACACGTGTGAATACGTGGCGACACATGGCACCACACGGATCTAGGGTACACAGTAGCAGTGATGTGGCGATGACCTGGCGCGGATGTGGCCAGCATGTGGCTCTCACGTGGTGCTGACGCGGCGTGATGTGGCCAACATGTGTGCCGGTGTGGTGACATGGCGAACACGCGGACCTATGGCGAGGAGGTGGTGCACCCGTGGTGATGATGTGGCCGACACGCAAGCATCAGGGCCCGCGGTGGCGTCACATGGCATAGAGGTGGCGCGACGTGGCGGTGATTTTGTGGCGACGACAAATCGAATCCAAAAAGAAATGACCGAAGGGTTGGCTTACCCAAACAAAGGTTTCTACGCAGATCCACCGATGAAGATCGACGGACGACCACAAAGGCGGAAAAGGCTCGACGGTGCGACGGCGACGAGGACGCACCGGTGCTGAGGAAGAAGACACCGCAACCAGCGAGGGAGTAACGGATCGAGTGAAAGAATTAGTGAATCGAGAAGGGCGTGAAGAGATGAACTCAGCGGTACCAACAACTCCGCCGGAGACTCACCGTGGAGGAAGAAAACGACGGCGGAAGAACACGGGCACGGCCGGCAACATCGGCGAGGTCAAGCGGCCACCACACAGCGTCTCCACCGGCGAGATAAGAGGGGAAATGTGCGGCGCGGAGAGGGAAACCTAGGAGCGGCGGCTACAGGACCTTAAATAGCCTAGGGATGCGCAAAACGACACGGAAGTCGAGGGCGGTCTGTGCGGCGCAGGTTACAAGCGCGCTGAGTCGGGCATATGATGGCGAGATCGGCCGATGGATCGACATCGACGGCGAGGGAAAACGAAATAGGGTTAGGGTTTATCGAGAGAGGCTGAAATTTCTACCGCTGGATCGCCGATCCACGGTGAGAATTGAAGGAAGATTAGGTTTTTGTTGGGCGGAGAGATTAGTGGGCCTGATGAATAGTAATTTCGGCCCAAAAGTATTTAAAAGGTTTAGGAATTAAGAAAATCTAAAAATCCTAATAGACTTCAATAAATCCAAATAAATAGCAAATAAATTTGAAAAAATCCCCAAAAATACAGAAAAATCAAATAAAGCATAAGGATCCCAAATAAAATAAGAAATAATTAATTTGAGTTATAGATTATTCAAATTAAATCCTTTTAAAATCTAAAAATTCTAATTAAGTTAAATTAAATTCAAATAAATTTTGTTGATTTGGATTTTGAAATTAACTCCGTAAAATTGAAAAACAGACGCTACAAACCTCCCCTAACAAGAAATCTCGACCCGAGATTTGAAACTAACCAGTGAAAGGTTGGGGTAGTCCGTCAAGATCCGCCTCCCTGTGTGGCTTTTCTTCCGGATGGTTGCTCCATCGCACCTTACAAAACTTGATCACCTTGTTCCTTGTCCTCGCGCCGGCTTCCTCCGCACTCGACGGATACTCAGATAAGTCAGTCTTCATGCACTCAACATCATCAACTTGCATCCGCTGCTCGCACTCTCAAGCACTTCTCAACTGTGACACATGGAAGACATTGTGCACATTCGATACCAAGTGGCAACTCCAATCGATACGCCCACTTCCCCACTTCTAGCTAGAATTGGGAAAGGTCCAATGAATCTCGGTGCCAACTTGCCACTTAACTCCGAATCGACGATTCCTTTGAGCGGGAGACTTTCAGATAAACATAATCACCAGAGCAAAGGTCAACGCCTTCGCGATTATCCGTGATAGCTCTTCTCCGCCTCGATCGCTACCGTCCTCAACCTCTCTCAATCATCTTCACTTGATCCTCACCGCCGCAGAATGTCCAGCCAAAGACTTGGCGATCTCCTGCCTCATGCCAACAGAGCGGTGTCCCGACTTTCTCCCATACAGAAGCTTTCAAATGGTGCCATCTGCAAGCCGGCCCGATAGTCAGTTGTTGTAGGAGAACTCCGCGATATGGCAACATCCGATCCTAACCGTCCGCATTGACAATGCACAAGCTCTCAACATGTCCTCCGAATTTGATTCACCCGCCTCCGCTCGCCCATCCGTTCTGGGATGATAAGTCAGATCAAGTTCAGATTGGTGCCTAATGCTTGTAACTTTTGCCAAAATCTAGATGTGAATTGGCTGCCCCGATCCGACACAATCTTCCCGGCACGCCATGCATACACACAATCCGAAATCATATACATACCGCAAGCTTATCCCCAGATAGGTTGTCCTCACCGTATAAAATGTGCAACCTTCGTCAATCGGTCCACGACAACCCAAATCGAGTCATAGCCCGATCCGTCCTCGAAATCCGTGATGAAGTCCATGCCAATCTCTTCCCACTTCCATTCAGCACTCTCAATGGTCGCAACACACTGCCGGCCTCGATGTTCGGCTTTGACCACCGGCACACATCGCACAAGGCAATAAACTCAGAATCTTTCTCATTCTCGCCACCAATAAACAAATCAAGGTCATGATACATCTTGGTGTTGCCGGTGAATCGAGTATGTCGACTCATGTGCTTCCTTCAATATCAGCTGCTTGACCTCCTTCTGATTCGGCACATAAATGCTCTTCCCAAGCCAAACTGTGCCCTCCTGATCTTCTGAGAATCCCGGGGCTTTTCCTTCCTTGATTCTTTCCTTGATTTTTGCGGCTTCCTTGTCTGACTTCTGCAACTTCTTAATTTGGTCCACCGTAGTCTACCAATCTCCAAAGCAAAGAATCGATCCTTCCTTAACCAATCCCAGATTCAGACGTCAAACTCCTCATGCGTAATGTGTCGACCCACCAAAGTGTTACAAGAGTTCTTCCGCCAGAGCATCTAAGAACCACGTCACTTTACCAGATGGTAGTGAATGCCTACATCGTAGTCCTTTATTAGCTCCAACCATCTTCTTTGCCGCAGATTCAGATCAGCTTGAGTGAAAATGTACTTCAGGCTCTTGTGGTCCGTGAAAATCTCGCAACGGTTCCCAATGAGATAATGCCTCCAAATCTTCAATGCATGCACAACCGCTGCCAATTCCAAGTCATGGGTTGGATAGTTCTCCTCATGTGGTCGCAATTGCCATGAGGCGTATGCGACAACCTTGCCTCCCTGCATCAGAACACATCCCAAACCCTGCCTCAAAGCATCGCAATAGATCTCAAACCCTTTCTGGATGTCCGGGCAAACAAGCACTGGGGCTGTAGTCAATCTTTTCTTCAGCTCGAAGCTCGCCATAAGCTTCGTCCACTCAAACTTCTTCTCCTTCTTCAACAGCTGAGTCATGGGTCTAGCAATCTTTGAGAAGCCTTCAATGAACCTCCTGTAGTATCCTGCCAAACCGAGGAAACTCCTGATGTCCGGCACCGACTTGGGCTGTTTCCAATCAAGCACATCTTTCACCTTTCTGATCAACCGAGACTCCTCCGCGAAATGACATGACCCGTAAAAGCAACCTCTCACAACCGTAACTCGTGACTTCATCGAACTTGGCATATAGTGGTGACTTCGAGCTTCTAAGACTATTCTAAGTGTTCTCGCATGCTTGACTCATCTCGAGAATAAATAAGAATGTCATCGGCGAACACCACCACAAACTTATCCAGATAATCCATGAATACCTTGTTCATCGATTCATGAAATACGCCGGCATTGGTCGCACTAAAGGACATGATCAGTAGTACTCATACAGCCCATACCGAGTGGTGAAGGCTGTTTTGGAATGTCCTCGCGGCCCGATCTTCACCGATGGTATCCCGATCGCAGATCAATCTTGGAGAATATGCAGTTCTTCACCGATCAAACAGATCATCGATCCCAAGCAGGGATACTTGTTCTTGATGGTGACTTCATTCAGAGCTCAGAATCAACGCACATCCTCAAGTCATCATCCTTCTTCTTCACAAGCAAAGACCGCTTCCCCACGGCGATTTAACCCCTGACGAAACTAACCCCTTCTAGCAGCTCTTCTATTTGCTTCTTCACCACAGCTCATTCACGGCATGCGGTATGGCTCTTGGAAATCGGAGCTGCACTCTAACAAGCTCTATAGTGAACTCGATCTCCGATCAAAGCGGATGCCCGGCAAGTCCTCGTGAATACATCGGTACTCGCCACCACAGCACACTCTCCAAAGTGATTTCGATCTTGTTCAACACGCACTTCACCCAACTAATCATCCGACTTGAATTCCACGCGGATGCCCTCTACATTGGTGAGAGTGATGGCTCGGCTGGCGCAATCAATTTGACCCTTAAACTTGGTCAACCAGTCCATCCCAAGGATAACATCTAACCCCTTTGAGTCCAAAAGAATGAGATTTGCAAGAAATTTTACCCCATTGATGACTATGGTTGCACTTGGGCACACCAAATCAGTCCTCATCTCTTTTCCCGGTGATTGAACAATCATGGGAATCTTAAGAGCCAAAGTCTCAAAACCGAATCGATCGACAAAGCTTCTCGAAATAAAGGAATGTGAAGCTCCAGAATCAAACAAAGCAGCTGGTGTATTGAATTGACAAGAAACGCATCTAAGACTCACATCCGTGCCTCCCGAGCCTCTCTCGCAATCACGTGGTGGGCATGCCCTCTCCCGAAAGACTGTGGTGCTCTCGGAGTGTGCGGCACTCCACGTCCTGACCCCTGAGCTGGTGGAGTCTTGCCTGAGCTGGCTCCCAAGTTGAACGGCACCGTGTCACCGGGTCGGCGCCTCTGCGGACACCGCCGCATAGTGACCCAACTGGTGGCAAGGGAAGCATCAACTCGCAGCTACCGTGTTCCTCTCGGGCCGAAAGTGCCGTGAACTATCAGGTCCCCGAGCGACTAGGCGCGATCGTAGTAGGAGCGCGGTGCTCTCGGACAGTGCCCCGCCGACCATTGTGGTGTGAAGCGCCGGCGAGATCCACTAGCTCCTCGCCGAGACCGAAGGCCATCTTCCTCTTCGCTGCTTCAAGCTGCCGACGCCGAGCATCCTCCCGCACTAAGGCCTTGTTCACCATGTGCCGAAGTCGGGAAGTCAAAGGTCACAAGTCGAACCTTGATGTCGGGATCCGCACCTCCATGAACCTCCAGATCTTGGCGCCGCAAGGCTACATCTCAAACGATACTCGCCAAATGAGTGAACTGACCGAGGTACTCAGACACACTGCCCCCGACGGCTTCCAAACTCCTCTTCTTCATCTCAATGATGCCCGCCGGTACATGAGCATTCCCAAGGCCTCAGAGAACTCCTCCCAAGTGATCGCTCGGGCATCCCGATGAGCAAAGACAAGAGTTGTCCCACTAAGTGGCGGCTACGCCATCCACCGATGGTCGGCATAGAGCACCTTCTCACGATCACAATCGGTAAGCCGCAGCTTTTTCTCAATGTTTTCACCACCGCCTCGCCTCCAAGGGCTCTCTCGCCCCAAGAACGAGGTGGCCGAGTCTCATGAACTCGCCAAGCTTCGATCGCGGCCGATGCACCGGGCCGGGCCGGGCCGGGCTGGGCCGGGCCGGTGCCGTGTCGGGCCAATGTTCGCTATGTTCGAGCCAACACTGCAGAGTTGTATTCGTGATCGCCATCATCTCGCGCAGACGCCATCTAAGGCCGAGCAGGTGGTGGTGGCGGTGGCAGCTCGACTCGATCGTGCTCGCGCTGAGAATCTCATTGCTCGTGGCATCGCTTAACACGGCCATGACCACGGCCTTCGCCTCGCGACCACGCCATCGCTTTGACCGTCCATCTGAAGCAATGGCCAAGGAAAAGTTAGCACAAGACGAGAGGGAGAAAGCAAAGATAATGAGATTGAAAAGATAGCCATTCTAAGGCAAAACAGGCAGCTAAAACTCCAACGAAAGGTGGTCAAAAGACCATGCCTAGGCAAGTGCACAATACACCCAATAAGCAAGCAACACAAATCCAAATAAACTCCGACTACTAAGCTTAAAAAGAAATGACATGGGCACTACTAGCTTATTCTTCATAGCTCTTTCACAACATGATGTTCCGTAGCTCCCGCTTTCTGGCCGTTGAAAGGAACCTTGCTCATCGCCTTCTTTTGATGGAAATATTGCGATAACCATAAACTTAGAAGATATTTCATGGGGTAAGAATAAATTTAACTTTTCAAAATAGTATTCCTAAAAGGGAAGAAATAAGAACCTAAGAGTAAGGTAAGAAGAGATAAACTATTAATTACCAGTTTGTTGGTTTGATTTAGAAAATAATTTTGAAGTTCTAACGCCATTCTAACTAGGGTTATGACTCACAATGATACGGCTCGATACCACCTTCAGAAGGACCCGGATTTACCAAACCAACCTCCTGTGTTTCAACCGCGCTTAGTCCAGAACAATTTAGCGACACAAAGATACAGGATGATAACACGTATATATCATAAAGTTCATAACAAGATACAAAAGAGTGTAACAACATCATCACATTATTATAAGTATGAAGCCTTACTACTGAAGTGTAAAAGTAACAATGAAAAGTAGAACAAAAGGGCCACTCGGCTTTGCCCACAGCAACCGACTGGGCACGCCCCTAGACGATCGAAGTCATCCTCCTCTTCATAGTCTCCAAATACAGATGTCGAATCTGTGGATCGCAGCTCTCTCGATAGCCTCTTCTCCCATCATCATCTGCTTTATGGAATAAGCAGCCCCCGCAATGAAAAGCGAGGGTGAGTATGCAATATACTCGCAAGTCTTAGAAACTTGATGCAAATAACTAAATGCAAGGCTAAAACAACGGATGGCATAATGGTTCATTTGCATAAAGCAGAATTTAAAATTTAAATACAAGTAATACTTTCGTAAAGCAACATTTAACAAAATGTAAATAGCATAATTAATAAAATTTGAAATATAACAATTTCCAGGTTCCATCTACCTGGCTGGCTCCAACCGCCAAACTACATCCGGGAGCTCTAGCCGCTCGCGGATTCCCAAACCACATTTTCATGTTTAAACCAAATCCATCATTTTCCATTTTAAAACCAAAAACCAGAAAATCTACTATGTGAAAGCTGCCCACGCTGTTCTTATCCGTGGGCACGGCCACTCAAGTAGTTTTTAAGACTCGCAGAGCTGTACACTTTACCCACACGACATGATCAACCCTTGCGCCATGCAATTAACACACTTCCTTTGGTGTGTCGGCAGGAGATCATGACAAGGCCTTTACAATGCACATACCGCTACCGACTCCGCTAAGGTTTCACTGGTAGGGCTACATCCGCCAGTCCGTAAGCCCTCTTTGCGCCTTGCAAGTGTCATCCCGATAAACCCGCATGTTTAATCGGGCGAAGTCAAATAACGATACATGCAAATTACTTAGCCGTGTCGCACTCTATATAGACATGTGGTTGTACAGTATAGCATGGCCCATGATGTCCACACGATCACCCTAATTGACTAGGGCGACAATCACATTCCAAAATTTTGTGCATCCCGCACCCGCCATTCAACCAATCCGCCTTGCCTAAATCATTTTTCACTTTTAATTTCAAATTAATACCGCAACACCAATTGCCATAATTTCCACAATCCATTTTGAATCAAGAATGAAATCATTTCCATAATGGTAAGGTACCGACGTGATTAAGCATGGCTAAGCATTTTCTACCGTTCCCATAATCAAAATGATTACCATTAATTACAGTAATTAGTTTTCCTAAGGTGTCAAAGGTTGTCAAGTTGAATATCAATGTGGCATAACAATTTGGCAATTAACTAAGCATTTAAAATGACATTAAAATACAATTCATCATTCAAATAGCATGCAATAATTTAAAAACAAAATAGCATTTCATAATCTTGGGTTCAACATGGTCAAGGAGACTTGCCTTCAACCTCTACCGCTGCTGCAACCTCTCGCCGATGCTCCTCTCGCCAACCGTGCGGCCGTTTACACGCTAAACACGCAAATCGTGGCAAAAAATAAATAAAACTGAAAATAAATAAAATTCAAAAATTCATAAAAATGACACCAACAGATAGATCTTGATTTTATATGAATTTAGAATTAATCGCTCAATCGGAGTTCGAACGAGGAGAACGGAGCTCCGGTTTAAATGGGAGAAAATCAGAAAATGAGAAGGGTCGACACGTGTCGCTATGCGATTGGCTGTAAATTCGGATTTTACGGATTTTTCAACGATTAAACGGAATAAATCCTTTCGCTGACATGCGGGCCCCATACGACAGTGTCACTGTTAACGGTGTGTCAGGGTGAGGTGGCGCACACGTGGCGTGACGTGGCTTGCACGTGGCTGACAACTGGACACTAGGGCACATGTGGCAACACGGTTTGCGAGGTGGCAAAACGGGCGCCACAATAAACATGTGGCAACACGTGTGAATACGTGGCGACACATGGCACCACACGGATCTAGGGTACACAGTAGCAGTGATGTGGCGATGACCTGGCGCGGATGTGGCCAAGACGCGGTTTCACGCAGCCGACGCGGCGTGATGTGGCCGACATGTGTGCCGGTGTGGTGACATGGCGAACACGCGGACCTATGGCGAGGAGGTGGTGCACCCGTGGTGATGATGTGGCCGACACGCAAGCATCAGGGCCCGCGGTGGCGTCACATGGCATAGAGGTGGCGCGACGTGGCAGGTGACGGTGCGGCGCACGACAAATCGAACGGCAAAGAAATGACCGAAGGGTTGGCTTACCCAAACATTGCTCGGCGCAGATCCAGCCGATGAAGATCGATCGGACGACCACAGGCGGCGGAAAAGGCTCGACGGTGCGACGGCGACGAGGACGCACCGGTGTTGAGGAAGAAGACACCGCAACCAGCGAGGGAGTAACGGATCGAGTGAAAGAATTAGTGAATCGGGAAGGGCGTGAAGAGATGAACTCAGTGGTACCAACAACTCACGAGACTCACCGTGGAGGAAGAAAACGACGGCGAAGAACACGGCACGGCCGCAACTCGGCGAGGTCAAGCGGCCACCACACGCCGCTTCCACCGGAGATAAGAGGGGAAATGTGCGCGCAGAGAGGAAAACCTAGGAGCGCAAGGCCACAGACCTTAAATAGCCTAGGATGCACAAAACGACACTGAAGTCGAGGGCGGTCAGGCGACGCAGGTTACGGGCGGCGGCCGAGCCGGAGCGACGTGAGCAAGATCGGCCGGCGGATCGAGATCGACGGCGAGGGAAAACGTAAATAGGGTTAGGGTTTATGCGGAGAAGGCGCGAAGTTTCAACCGTTGGATCGATTTATCCACTAGGAGAATTGAAGGAAGATTAGGTTTTGTTATGGAGAGATTAGTGGGCCTAATGAATAGTAATTTCGGCCCAAAAGTATTTAAAAGGTTTAGGAATTAAGAAAATCGAAAAATCCTAATAGACTTCAATAAATCAAAATAAATAGCAAATAAATTCAGAAAAATCCCCAAAAATACAGAAAAATCAAATAAAGCATAAGGATCCCAAATAAAATAAGAAATAATTAATTTGAGTTATAGATTATTCAAATTAAATCCTTTTAAATTCTGAAAATTCTAATTAAGTTAAATTAAATTCAAATAAATTTTGTTGGATTTGGATTTTGAAATTCGAACTCCAGAAAATTGAAAAACGGGACGTTACAGCTTCCTAGCCCTTAGATGAGCCTCTAGGGTTGAGAGCTGCATCTAAGGGTGGTAGGTGGCCCAAGAGTTGTATAAATATGGAGGGATGCCTCCCTCAACCGATGTGGTTAGTGGGGATCCCAAAAGGGTTTTAGAGGTTTTGAGTGCTCTGTTGAGCTTTGCTCACTTTTGTGTGTGTGGCTTTGTAACATCCCTTCCAGGAATACAAGATTTAGATCAAAGATTTCAATACTTGGATTTTACCTTTTATCATTTACTTTATGCAATTTAAGTTACACAATTTACTTTACGCAAGTTGATTATTCCGTCTACATTCTCTCTTGCGTCTTTTGCGTTCTTAAGTTGATTAATCTTGTACTTCATTTCTGTGCTCCTATATTTTGCTACTTGGACTTCCCAGATCTTTTCATCAATAGTAAGTTTTACATCGATTTCCTTTCTTTCTCGCTTTTCTTAAAAGTGTTCATCCTTCTGGACGTAAAGATTGATTCTCTAAGATCAATCTTGTTGATCCTTTCGAATCAAGTTTCTTGATGAACCAAGATCACATCTACCAATTTTCACGAAGTCTTATCGAGGAAATCAAAAGATCTTGTGATTCTTGATCCGTGGAGGCTTCGCTCATGAGAAACTTTCGGTCCTGACACTCTCCCCTACTCCTATAGAGCACTACCAGCTTTTTCTTCTCTAGAACCTCTACCCCTTTTGAGTGATCTTTTGTGTCAATCTTTTGAAATACTTTGTGTGGCAACATATTCTGTGCACACAGGCTTTCCCATGTACACACCGTGCACACCAACTAACAAAAATAACAAAAAATTCTGAAAAAAATTGTAGATGTACCACCCCTCTTGGTGCCTCCTTCTCCCCTTGCTAGCGCCTCCTCCTCCTCTCCTCAAGCTGGCGCCTCCTCCTCCCCACCGGTGCTTCCCTGCTGCCTCCCTCCCTCCAAGTTTAATAACGGCTCTTCCTTCTCCTTCCTCATGAGCATGGAGGTGAGGATTTCTAGGGTTTGGGAGTGCTTGCTGCTCTAATGGAGTTATCTAGCTGGTAGGGGTGTTCTAGGGTCTGGATTTTGAGGATTATGGGGGGAAAGTTGCTCTAGGTTTTGAAAGGAAAAATTCAGTTTTCGGGTTGTACTGTTCTTGCTGTTAGGGCTTTGATTCGAGCTAGTTAAAAGTGTTTCCTAAATATTTGGCTATAGAGAAATTGTAGCTCGTTGTTTCCCCTTTAATATGAGACTAAGAACACTAAATTTCGTTCAGCTAATCAAAAGTTATGGTCATTTTAGTGCTGGCTGCCCTGATGATGTTTGTGTTGGTAGATAAAATGTTGAACTACTGTTTAAAGCTAGATGTAGACCAAATTAGAATTTTTGATTATCTAGAAAAAGTTAGAAAATTTCCTGTAGATTAATAAAATATCCTTGTTTACTTAATTTAGATTCAAGAATAATTAGTTATGCTATTTTGAAGTTCGCTATCCTGAAATCTGAAGTTGCTGAAGGTTCAGAATTCAGTCTAAAATTTAGAGTGCAATTCGAGGACTTTAAATGCATTTTCTGAATGAATGGTTGTATGATAAATATATATTATCCTCTTGTGGTTATTTGGAGCCCAATAATGCAAATTTTTACTTAGCCAATTGAAAGGTATGCTCATTTCTATGCCTGCTGTTCAAAACTAGAGTTAATGCATATAACCTCAATTCATTTTGATCTGGAAATTATTGACGTATCTCCTGAACGAATGGCTATAGAATAATTGTATATTATCCTCTTGTGGTCATTTAGAGCATAAGAACTCAATTTTTGGTTTAGCCATTCAAAAGTTATGCTCGTTTTAATATTGACTATCCAGAACAAGTGAAGGTGCATGTCACCTCTATTCATTTTAAATCTGGGACTTGTTGATGCATTTGCTAAATAAATGGCAGTAGTAGAGTTGTAGATTATCCCCTTGTAATTAATTAGAAACTGGATTCACTCAATTTGGATCAATTATATAAAAGTTATGGATGTTTTAGTTGCTGATGTCCTATGTGACAGGAGTTTGGTTTTAGGGCAAGAATTGAAATTGAGATGGATTACTTGTGAAATGATTAATTGGGCTAATTGAGGAAATTCAAAACGGAGTTAAGCATAGGAGCAAAAGTGTTATTGTTATTTATCGCTTGAACCATGATTTGCATTGTTTGAGATGAATGCATTTATATGTCATAGTAGGAAGTGTGATCTCGGGGGTGGCCACAACTTCTTGCCACTCTATTTCGTGTGGGTAAAGGCAAGTGTATCATGTAGATTAAATGCTAGAATGTTTTGTGACATGTTTTGCTTTGTGATTTTGATTATTTTGATAATTATGAGTTTGATTATGATGATGCAAATGCTAAGTTCATGGATATATGAATATGTCAATGTGTATGACTGTGGTTGTGGTTCTGATTAGGATGATGAAAATGCTAAGGTTATGTATGTAAGAATATGCCATATGTGTGTTAATGTTTAGAAATATAATTATGGTGAGGTGAAGGTTAAAATACAATGCCACTTGCAATTATACATTCACATTTATGCGTTCATAATGGAAGAGGCGACCCATGCTGATGTGGGCCTTTGTGCTCACACATAGTGAGTACGAAAGTCCTACCTCGTAATCCCATCCACATGGTTGGATGGGAGCGAAACAGTCAGAGTAGACCCCTCCACGGGATGGAAGGAATGAGAGGGTGCACACCGACGGGTGTGCACTCGGCAACACCAGTATGTGCAAAGAAAGGTGCATTCATGAGCATGCATATTGCATTGCATCGCTAATGATAATTATTGTGTTAATTGAAAATTTGTGGATTCGATATAGAGTCATGGACTCCTCCCAAGAGGCTTAAGGAGGTATGTGTGTGAAATAAGCAATACGGTAAAGGAGGTAAATGGTGTTGATATAATTGTTTTATGCATTTGCTGAGTTGTATAAGAATTATAATCATATTGTGGATTTAAATACGTTAATTGGTTATGAAATTATTATTTGATATACTTTGCTGAGTTTTGGACTCACGCTTGTTTATTTAATTGTTTTTAGGTACATGGAGAGCGGCATATGGAAAAGGGGTTTAGCACCATTTCACTCACATTAATCATCCATATAGTTAGAGTCGTTGTAATATATTTCTCTTATGTTTGGTTGAACTCATGTATCTTAAATGGTTCATGTGATTCATTGTGTGGTTATCGCTTTGTTTTGCTTCCGTCACTATGAATGATACCATGGTTGTTATATGTTGTACTTGCTCTTCCATGTTATAATTTATTTGGTTATGCTAGCTATAGTTAGATGTCACGAATTGCTACATATATGTTAATTGTTCTTTTATCTGCTGAGTGGATGTTCGAGTTTTAGGGGAGGTGCTACCGAAATTTTTAGTTAAGTTCGGTAAACCTACTAGTATGTTAGCTTGCGTTACTAACATTTCATGGTGATTGGTAATGTTGGTGCTTGAGGGTGTAACACTCAGGGTACGTGGGGGTACGTGGGGTGCCGAGGTGTTACACTTACAGCAGGTGTGACAATAAAATTGTTCACACTATAGTAAAATTACTTCAACCAGTAAGCTCCTACAACAATAGTAAAATCAAACTACTGATCTTATAGAGATCAATGATTTTGGTAATAAAAGTCTAAGAAAACTATATGTATAAGTTCTAAAAAATTACTATAGGTAGAGGATGTGTTTTTATACAGTTATGTAAAATTTGAAGACAAAACTCACTTGCATTTGAAACATATAAAAAGAACAAACTTACTATTCATCACTGATTAATGCTTGTTAATTTTATATCTCTCAAATAAGATTGATTTTGACCTTAAAATTTTACAGGGATATATAATCTCTCCTCCCATACTTATGGTAATTTTTTAGAATTTTTTAAAACTTGTACATATGGTTTTTGTGAATAAGAATTTATTTATGTTTGTCGGCGCTATAGTAAAATGATTGAAAATTCTTTAAAATTAACATATATAGGGATGTAATATTAGATATCTATGCAAAATTTGAAGAAGAAAAATTAATCTCATTTGAGAGATATGAAATTGACAAAAGTTAATCAGTGATGAATAGTAAATTTATCATTTTTTTATCTTTCAACTGTGACTGAGTTTGATCTTCAAATTTTACAGGACTGTAGAAGCTTACATTCCCAACGAATGGTAATTTTTAGTGAACTTTTTAGAACTTTTACACATAGTTTTCATAGTCTTTTACTAGTAATTAATTGATCTATGCAGGATTTTTCCAATTATACTGAATGATAGTAATTTCTAGTTGTAGATGTGGTAATTTCTTATTAAAAAGTAGTGATTTATTTTATCAAAAAATAAAATTATTTTTTAATGGTGATACTTATATCATTTTATTTCTTTGGTCATTAGTAAGCTACTGGTGGAAACTATTTGCAAAGCTGAGTTACTAATAAAAAGATATGGCTAAAATAAAGAAAAAACAGATTCATGTACAAACTATAATACGCATTAACTAGTTTGTTGACCAATGCATTAACAGTTAACACATTTGGTAGTAATTGCATCTGTTGTTCTGCGGTAAAATGTATTCTTGATTTACAATCAGGTTGTATTTCTTAGTATGGTTTTTATTGCATGTGTTTCTCAAGACGCTTTTGCCAAGGCATGGAATAACATAATCTGCGTGTAAGCGCGCGCAGATTAACACTACGGTGTATATATATACATATATATGTGTATATATACATATATGTATGTATGTAGGCAACATATATATAGGCAACATATCCTTTATTTTGATAAAATCAAACTCTTAACTGTAATCACGAGCAATGCTTAATATCGCGAGCATGGCTATTCGAATATGTTTGACACTCTGTAGAGGTTATACACTTTACCAACACGACATGATCATCTCTTGTTGCTAAGCTATTGACACACTGCATTTGGTGTGTCAGCAGAGAGATTATGACAAAGCCTTTACAATACTCTGTATAAACCCAATACTACTCGCTAATGTTTCAATACTAGTGGGACTGGTTACCACATCCAGGACCCCCTTCTTGTGCAATGTGAGCCACCCCGTGCGAGGACTGGCTACCATTACCTGGGTCTTACACCACCACTAGTAGTACCCTTAGACATAACAAATTAATCAGCTAGTTCCATCCTATTTTAGATATGTGGTTGCACAATTGACTCAGATAAAATGCTTGCAACGTTAAGTTTTTAATTGACTAGGGCAAAACTAACTAGAAATACACCATTACCACAAATCATTATATACCATTAAAAACAATGCGACCACCCAAATGCTACATTGGTGCGACCACCCAAATGCCACATTAGCCCACCACAAATTCTTGCCACTTGCCTCAGTCTAAATCATTTTACTACCACAATTGATTACCAAGCACCACGTGCCATCAAGAAATCAGCATCGTTGCGTGGCATCATTCATCACTGCAACTCAACATCATTATGTGACAATACTTGACATACCAATTTATAATCACGTTTCATATTCTATTAGTCAAGATTAATTTTTGGTATTCCGAATAAATGAATTGATGTGGTGTGGCTAAGCAAACTAACACAGTATAACCAACCCATATTGATTGTTAATATTTACCAACTAATGACAAACAATTCTAAGGTGGCAATTGATCATAACATACAAGTGACAAGATAGGGTATAGATCAAGTAGGTAGATTAACTAGATCTCAAATTAGTTCAAAACAATTATACACATAAAGTAACTTGCATAATTATACAAATGCTCAAGAACGAAGTCAAAAGTCAGAAAGATGATTTTTGAAGATAAATGCTTGAAGCATACAAGGAGTCACTTACCGTAATCCGGGACAAAGACAAACAAATAAAGAAAAATCAGCAAGTTCTTCGTGGACTCTTTTGCTCGATTTACAAGCACTCTGAAGGCTTAGCGGCTAGAAAGGCACTCGCCATAAAGCACCTTGGGCTATCAGGATATGTATGCCCCTGGCCCACCAGTAGTCCAATAAGGCCTGGCCAGAGAAATTGGGCCATGCCGATCGGATAAGGTCAAGGGTCATGGGCGAGCGGTTAAAAATCGTGATAGACCTTAGTTAAGGAAACCGAGTCGATTGGGCAAAGGATGATTGTAATCCAAATCAATACGGGTTCGATAGAAACCCTACTGTGATCCGAGTAGGACTCAATATTATAACCACCCTTCTCTATTATATAAAGGAGGGACGGGCACCCCAAACACGTAATATCTCATCAAGAATCAGCTAGCTACATATAATTCCAGAGCACGTGACTAGGTATTATCTCCATCGTGAGAGCCCAACTCAGATACATCGGGTGTTCTTGTGTTACCATCGGTTTGGGTCCAAATACAGAGCCCCTTTTCATTATTGTCGGTAACAAACGCCTATTATTGATCATAACATACAAGTGACAAGATAGGTATAGATCAAGTAGGTAGATTAACTAGATCTCAAATTAGTTCAAAACAATTATACACATAAAGTAACTTGCATAAAGTAAAACAACATAGCAATTTTATAAACTAGGTTCAACATGATCAAAGCATAATTTGTCTGTAAAAAACTATGACTCCTACTCTAAACCTTGCTCGAGCACTGGATCCTTGACCACAAACTCACCGGGCAACTCGACGTCTACGCGAATCGAGAGAGAAAATAATAAATACCAAAGACAGAGAGCAAGATAAACTCCAAAAATTAAATAAAATTCACCATTAAATAGAGCTCAATTTTATAAAAATTTAGAAACTTGAATTGCCTCAATCGGAGTTCGTATGAGAGAGAACGGGCCTCTGAAAGATTAAATTCAAAGAAAAAGACTAAAAAGAGAAAATCTGAATTTTCTAATCTTCCTTCGTGGAAATTGTAAATCTTGAGATTTTGTTTGAGAAGTTGTTGCACGTCAGAGTTTGGGAATTCGAGGGTCGAGTTCTCTTGTGATTTATGGTTGGGGTTTTTCTGGAAAGAAAGATGTTTATTGATGTTGTTCATGCTTAAGAACTGTGGTTTCCTTGAAGGTTAAGTGTGTGACCCATGAGGATGTTCAAGACGTTAAATGTATGATGAGTAGTAGAGTTTTCAGATGTGTTCACAGAAATGCAGGCTACCTGATCACTCGACTCTCTTCTCGTGATGAGCAGAAAAGAAACTCAAGAACACACAGGAACACATAGGATTTACCTGTGTTTGGGCCCCCAAAGGCGTGTAATGTTCTATGTCCTGTTCAAACTCGTGTTGCTCTAGTATACCACTTGTTCTTAGTTCGCTCGATCTTTTGATCTTTTGAGCTTTGGATCTCTTCTCTGTTGTCAACTGATCGACCGACCTCCCCCCATGCACACGAGCTCCCTTATATATATACTCCTGGGACTGGCTAGGGCAAGTGGAGGGAGTGGTTTTACATTAATTACATTGATTGTGTCGAGTCCTATCGCCATCGTTCTTCCGAGTCTCTTTGTTCCGCTACCGCTGCTTGACATCACCGCCTTCGGATCGCCTCGAGGGGAGGGTTCGACGCCGCATGATGAATGCCTAGTACACGCTGCTTCCGCTTGCCCCCGAGCAAAGGCAGTATGGAACGGAGTTGGTAGAGCTGCTCACGGAGGGACATGTCATCATAGCCGTGAGCCACGCTTATTTAATGGCTCCTAAGCACATTGTAACAGCCTCGCACATTTAATAGCTCCTATGCGATTTAATTGCTCCCATGTGCATTTAATGACTATGATACGCTAGATCCGAGCGAAGGCTTGGGCGGAAGCCTCAACCCCGCTCGCGGATGATCGACAATGGGCCCACTCGCCATCTGATGACCACGCGGCCTAGTCGCTTACTCTCCGGTGGCTATGCGTCCCGGTCGCCAAGGGTCGCGACTGGTCGCCTGGTTGGGACTCGTCGCCGATCAGCCACCGGCGCCACGTGTCCTCGTTGCCCGCCGCTTGTTTCAGAAACCGCAAATAAATTTGTAAGTTAAGGGCCGCTGCTCTCTCTTGAATGGTTAGACTCAAGGAGCCCAAGATGTATATCGTTCGGGCCGAACGCCCCTACTTCCAGCCTGTGGTGGTTGTATTGATTTGGGGCGCAGTGGATCGCATGATGTTACAAGCGAGGGCTAAGGCCCGCCTTGAGCACCCGTCTGAGTGGGAGAGCTCGGAGCTCTGATGAAGCTAAGGGCTTAGAGCAACAGAGCTGCTCAAGCCAGGCGTGCCTAAGTCGGTTGCTCAAATCTCGAGGCCCCTTTCTCGAGGGTCCCGCCTCCCTTTATATAGGTGGAGGGGCAGTTACACGGAGTTTGGAAAAGAAAAGTAGGGGTATGCTACGCCGGAGTCCCGGCTTCGGCCCCGTGGCTGCCAGTTCTCGCCCATCCTACGCCAGGTTGGTAGACACAATGAGCGGCATTCCGCCGGGAAGGTGCGACCGCCTCTCGGGCGCTTGTCGACATCGACGCCATCACGCCGTTCTCGTGTCGCCAGAGGGAGCACGCTTTCACCGGCATGACCGTATGAAGGGATCGGCGCTGACTTTGGCGCCCCTCGCCATCTCGGAGGAACCACCGCCTGTGATGGACGCCGTGTCCACAGGCGTGACCAGCTTTGAGGTCGACCGCGACGTGGCGGAGGTCGCTGGTCGAACTCGCTGGGGCTCCGACCGAGGCTGTCGGGCTCGCGGTGCGCCCAACCCGAGGCCAGCCTGAGCGCCTCGTGGGCTTGATCGAGGGCGAGGACACTTCGTGGTCTCAACGAGGCCTTTTCGCCAAAATCGCGGCTCGAGACGGCCCATTTGGTGTTCCTACCGCCGGGGTATCCTTGGTATGAGTATTCGCCACCCGCCAAGCTTCCTCTTTAGCCTGTTGATTCTTTGCATAGGACCTTCTTCTTTTTGTATCTTGCGCACGCGGTCCCACCTAACAGCGGTGGAGAGAGTATCCCAGTGTAGAATACACCGACAATAACCCCCGGAACCACCCCGGAGCATGCCTTAGAAGGTTTTAGAGATATTCTTGACCTCGACGCGTCCCGACAGTCCCACTGCACACGCAACCGCATGATTCTCTCTCGCAACCGCCGAACTTTCTGGGTCTTGTCGCCCCGCCGCCATTATGATCTTTTTGCGAATCGTCAATTGCGGGGCGCGACTCGCCCTAAAGCCGCACTCAGTTGATAAATAGGCATGTCCTCCTCTTCACGATCTGCACTCGCCGCTGCTTGTCTAGGGCACTCAACCGATAACAGGCATGTCCTCCTCTTCACGATCCGCACTCGCCGCTGCTGTTCAGGCTTTCTTGCTTTCTTCATCTTCGCCCATATTATGAAGCTTTGTCGCCACGGCACCAAGACAACACTCCGCCACATGGTTTAGCCGCCACCCCTTCGGGCGATGGATGAGTCACTGCTGGGGACCGTTTTCGCCCGACTTCGAAGGGCCCTTCGCCGTATGCAACACCGTCTAGCCAAAATGCAACCCCGGGGAGGTGATTACCTTCGTCTGGGTGCTAGCGGCTGGCCTGATGCCGCCCTATTCTAGTTCTTCCTCACCGTCCTCCACTTCTATGAGATCCACCATCTTCACGTCACCCCAAACAACATAATTATCCTTTCCACCTTCGCATACCTCTGCGAAATGTTCGTGGGGGTGATGCTGAATCTTCCTCTCTTCTGATACTTCTACACTCTCCACGGCTCCACCGATGGTGGGGTCGTGGGGAGTTGCCATTTCGCTTCGGATGGCTCACCTCCTCTAAATCCCTCCAAATGAAGACCACCCAAAGATGTGGCGAACGAGTGGTCAGACATCGCCGATGACAATGTCTTGACGCCCCGAGCCGCTTCGTCCATGCCAAGAAATGCCATCGATAACTAGGGTTCCCTCATCGAGGAGACGGTGGAACATCGGTCCATGGTGGCCCGCATCGACTAGTTGTGGGCCTCCAAGTTGACCGGGGCGCTGGTCATCGGAGACTTCATGGCCCGACAGATCAGCCCCCTGCAGCGACGCGTCAGGCTGGCCTGGCAATACACCGGCGACGACGACGTGACCCGCACATACCCAAGCCGTAAGTTTTCACCCGTTTTTTTATTGCTTTACCTTCGTGGCCACCAACAGCTGGTTGACGTCTTTTGTCTTTTGCCAGGCGCCGGGTATTCAAGCATCGCCGGTTGAGGCTCGGGCGATCACATTATCAAGAATGCCGAGCAGTCGGGCTTCGCATCAAGCCCAAATGCTTTTGCCGACATTGCCGGCGGAGCGGCACGCGATCATCACATGCTTCCTCGATGGATTCCACCGAGGGCCGTGATACCACTCGCGCCTCCGACGATAAGGGGAGTCTGCCTCGCCGATGACCGGAGCGTAGGGAAACAACCGGTCACCACCGACGCCGTCCGACCAAGAGACCTCGCGAACGGGCATCTTTTTCCCAAATTTCATGCGCTCCAAGCACGGCGGGCTGGTTTTCCCGCGCCGCCGCTTGCAAGATCGACGCGAAAGCGCCGGGCCCAGAGGGGCTCACGCTTCACGCTTCTTCCGCTCGGGGCGCTTCGCCACGTAGTTTCTTCTTTTTTCCTTGACATGTTCTTCGCTTGTTGGCGCTTAACCTCCTTCTGGTGTTCGTATGACGCCTACAGATCGTGGTCGACGACCACATCGCTCGCTAACATCGGTTGCTGCCCTACGCCGCCACCGCCACTATTGGGCCAGAGGTAGTCCGCCACACCGGTTGCCGCCGCCGCCGCCTGCTTCGCTTCCTTTGTGCTCGCCACCCAATTTTGTCGACCGGTCGCCGAACTCCTGTTGCGGTGACCTCCTCCATGACAAGCAGACGTGTCGCCGCGAGGAGCCGGTGTTGGCGGTATATGAGAAGACGCTATTGGTAGCTTGAGCCGGTCGCCAAGGCGCGGCGGGTGCCAAGGAGAGGTAACCGCTGAGCGCCAACTGGCCGCAACTTGCGCAACTCGCTACCATGTTCGCCCGCTTTAAGTGCATGGTCACAGCTTACGCCATCGGGTGACGCTTGAGCGGTCCGGCCAAGAATCAACAACCGACACGCCCACAAGTTGTCACCCTTGTCGCTGAAGCTCTCACCGGCCTGCCTGCCGCCTTGGCAGATCGCTTCACCCGAGAGGGGCGGGAAGTCGCGATCGCCACAGTGGGCTTTGTCCTGATGTGCTGCACCCACCGCGATGATTCCTTCGACCCTATGGTGACCGTTGTCGGGTTCGAGTGCGACCCCGCCCGAGCACCAGCGCGGGTGTGAGGCAGCAGAGTACGCAGCTGGGCTGATGGAGATGGTGCCTCCGCTCGCCGACGCCGCTGCCGAGGTGGAGGAAGAAGCCGGGGACGACGCCGACGATATCGAGATCGCCAACGATTAGCTTGGGCGACCACCTTTGCCATCTTCCTTTCCCTTCTTCTGTGTAAACATGTACATAGGCCTTTCGGCCATTATGAATGAAAATACCATGCTTTTACCTGTTGTCAGCCTTTACTTGTTGTTCCGCCTCTTATGCTGCTTGCTCGTGACTTGTTCGATTCAAAGGTTGCTTACTCAAATTTCGAGCATTTTGCACGGACTCCTCGGGTGACCGGATGGATCAACGACTAGGAGGCTTTTCTACAATCACATAGAGCCACTCCAAACACGAGCCAAGGTTAAGCTACGCTTATTAGGAATAAACAGGCAAACAGGTACACAAAGCCTAAGTCCCTACCACTGAGTAGGCGGGAAGCGCAAACTAGGTTGTCATTTTCCTATCACCATTCAGAGCTTAATCCCTTGTACTTTACCGGATCGAACCGTGAGAATCGCGAGGCTAGGGAGCAGGTCGCATAGAGGCGGGCAAATTGTGAGCGAATATTACCACGGCACAATGGTGGCGGCATAGCCAAGCAAGACCAGCGTCAAGCACATACATGCTAGAAGTTGCCCATCCGGCTCAACACAGTAAGCCGAAGTCCACCAGATGTTAAGGGACCTTGCCATCCTTTTGGACCAGACCAAAGAACTGCGAGGCTAGGGAGCAGGTCGCGTAGAGGCGGGGCAAATGGTAAGTGGAACATTGCCGTGAAGCACCATGGTGGCTGTGAGATAGCCGCTAGCCAAGACTGCACTCACACGCACTGCTAGGGCGCCATCCGGACTAGTGCGTAAACCGGGGTTTAAAGGGATTGCCAAGGGGCTATTAGGCTACTGGTACTCATGACAACCAGAGTGTGGCATAAATCCTATAGGCATAAGCAAGTTGAATGAATCAAAGTGATAGTCGACTGCATACTGAGCATGTGGGGCCCAAGATCAGCTAGGTGAGAATGCAATGTACCGCTAGCCAATTCGGGTGAGGCCACTAAAACTTACAAGATGTCAACATCGCTCTCTAGGTTGTCACTTTCCCGTCGCCACTCGGAACTTATGCCCTTGCCATCTTTGTGGCACCAAGCTAGAGAACTGTGGGGTTAGGGAGCAGGTTGCCAGAGGCGGGGCAAATGGTGAGCGGAACATTGCCGCGGAGCACCATGGTGGGTGGAACTTTGCCGCGAAGCACCGTGCCACATGCACCTGCTGAACGCCTGTCCGAGCCTAGCACAGAAGCTGGGGGTCCATGTTATGGCCAAGGAACCGCCAGGATACTAGCACTCATGACAACCATGTGAGGCGAGTTCAGGGGTAGTACTTCCACAACAACTCTATATTCCGGGAGTTCGCTAGCTCCCGACCGTCTTTCGCGGCTAAACGAACCACCCCGGGTTGAGAGACAGACCACCTTGAAGGGGCCCTCCCAACAAGGAGACAGTTTGTCGCAGCCTGCCTGCGGCGGAATTCGAAGCAAGACGAGGTCGCCTACTGCTAGTGTTCTCTCACGGACCCGGGTGGCATGGTAGCGTCGGAGACTTTAGTTGGCATCAAAGACACAAGGTCGCCTCGATCTGCATTTCCTCCGTAGTTGACGCTGCCTTTGGCGCCGGTCTACCTGGTCTTCTTCATTGAAGGACGATACGCGCGGCAAGCCCAAGGAGAGCTCGGAGGGCAGTACCGCTTCGGCGCCATAAACTAGGAAGAAAGGAGTCTCCACAGTCGCACGGCTGGGTGTGGTTCAGAGAGACCACAAGATCATAGAAGCTCTTCATTCATCGTGTTCGAAGCTATGAGCTCGTTAATGCCCCCGTCTTGAGGACCCTTAAGACCAGGCTGCGGTTGGTGCGCCACCTTGTCCGCTGTTTCGCTGATGGGCCACGGAGGCAAAGCACACCTTGGTGCCCATCTCTTCACCGTAATTCCGTGAACGCTATACCGGTGAATTGGGTGCCATTGTCGGTCATGATGCGTTGGTAACCCAAAACGAGTGAAGATCCTGCATGAACTCGACCGCAATGAAGTCAGAATCTACAAGACCGCCTTTGCTTCAACCCATTTGGTGAATTTGTCAATGGCGCATTTAACAAGTGGGTGAAGCCTCGTGGGTTCAAGGGAACGACTCAGATATCCAAATTTCTGCACCGGAACCACCATGAGAGCGATGGTTTGCGAGCTTGGGCCGAAGGTGGATCGCTGGCGGGAATTGGCACGCCACAACTCTTACCAGCCACAAGCATCCCGGAGGGTAGTAGGACAATAGAATCTCGGCGTAAGCTTTATCGACCAAAGGTCCGACTAGATATATGGCTCCCGACATGCCTCCATGGATATCGAGAGCAATTTGCTTCCTCGCTCCCGAGTGATGCACTTCAGAGAATTTCGCTTTACCTAGTGATATAAGTTCCCACCCATCGAGTATAGCACTTGGCCTTATGTAATTCGTCACCGAAGCATCATCACCGGGATCGCTGATCACACAGAAGGCCAGATAGGATCCATCCACCGACCTCGACCAAGTGCGCGACGATCTCGTGATGATCGCCTGGTACTCCGCCCGCCGTGTTTCTCTAGTACCGCTTTGGCGGTGTTACGCTCGCCTCCCCAGGCCAAGGGATGTGGCAGCCGCGCTGATGAGGACATCACCCTTTGGATACACGATACATCATGGTCCTATGACAAGAGCTCGTGGCACGCCAATTAAATCATGAGGTGAGCTCGCTTTCGCTATTCATCATAATAATATTATTGAGGATGGATGCTACTAAATATTTATGATGTTTTACTACTTAGGAACATAGGAGAAGAATGCCAAATCAATCCGGAGTCCAAGTCATCCACAATTCGGAGTTCGGCCGGAGTCACCGACAGCACTTCACTAAAACAGTATAACTTTCATACGAAGTCCAATGGAGGAGTTCTTGTACTTGTTAGAAAGATAACGATGAGATCTTTCCAATGGATCTAATCCCAGCTCTAGATTCATCATGAGTCGGTTAGAATCATCAAAATAATGCACAAAATCACTGCTTTTGGGCCTTGTGTTGCAGAGGGCTAAGTCTAGGTGGTGTGCGCCCTCCACCAAGACACAACCCTAAGGTTTCTCATGCCCCCTATCATATATATTCTATAGCCACCACTTTAGGCCATGAAGTTTTGCTTAGATTTCAACTAGACACTGCTGGCCACGATCATCTGGCTGTGGAACCCCAACTCGTGTTTAATATAATTCGCAATTTTAGATTGCTTTTTTACATTCTTGCTTGTGTTCTCGATTTGCATGCAGGATGTTTTCTTGGCGAGGTTAACTATGTTTGTGCGTGGTTGATAACCAATGGAGCCGTGGTGTAGCGATTGCGGTGGTTCGATCGGCTCGACGGAAGTCGGATCGCCAACGCCGAAGTCTCCACCAATCGACTTACCTCCACCTATCGGAAGATCGGGCCACCGCGGCGATCAAGTGGTATCAAAGCCACGGTTTACCAATAGGTAACCCTAGTTTTCCCACCTTATTCATCGCTCCATCGACTCCAGAGACCGTAAAATTAGCCCTACAAGAAAAATTTTGTTCATGATCTCTGCTCATTATCGCTCCACCGCCCCTATAACCCTTGTGTCATTGCAATTTTTGTTTTCATTGCTTTTGTTAAATTTGTGTCCATAGTAATCGCCTTATTGCTGGTTGAAGTCGTGAACCTAGTCTCTAGTTGACACTATTTCCGCCTCTAATTCATCCCAATTACACCAACAATCGACACCAAACCGAGTCCTACTTTGCTTGTTCTTTGCGAACCGCCTTTGTGTTCTATATCCTCGCACCGCAAGCCCTAGATAGGTCGCGAGCTGCCTTGTGTCAATTGTCTCAAGCATCGCTAGCCTTTATTCTCTAGACGCAATTCTATCAATAGCTTAACCCTAACTCGAACCTAAAGAAAGAAGTGAAGGCGAGATAGACCCAATCACAAGTAGTTGTTCAAGAAACACCATAACTTTTGCATACTAACTCCGATTTGGGTCTACTTTTTTTTGTTTCAAGGGGACAACGACGCACACTTGAAAATTTCACAAGTATTTAGACCTGTGCATTTTAGACCCTAAAAAGCTTGTTTCGCCCCCGTAAGTTTGTCAGTCCTATTTTGTCAATTTTTCTGCATCTCACATCAGGTCTATTACTCCAAATTGTGAGATTTTTGTTTCTCCTCCGAGTTAAGAGGTATATATTTGTGTTAGAAAAAATGAAAAAATTAAAAAAATAAGAGGAGAGAAGAGAAAGAGAAGAAGCAAAGAGAAGAAGAAAATCGAATTGCTTGCATCCTTTGAGTCATTTGTACTTCAAAGATATCCCTAGCTTGGTTGAACTAGTTCTAGGAACACTAAGTTAGGCCAGCAATTGTGACAAGTACTTTGACATCTATTCACTTTTGCTATTCTGCTTTCGATATTACTTATTCCTTTGCTACCCGATATTGCCTTCCGAGCTCCACATACTTCTTATCGGCCAGTCCTACTCTGCAATCGCTCTCGCCACGCCTACTCATGGTATCATGAACTAGCCACCGCTGCACCTTCCCGCTATGCTGGTAAGAACAATTGTAAGAGCGTGGTAAGGCGCTGAGAGTGACCGAATCCACCTTCGCCGCCAAAGTAGTTGATAGGATTATACCACCGCTTGTCTTTGTTTCTTTTGTCTTTTCTTTTCAACTAACAATGGCAAAAGTTGAGGAAGATGAGTGTGTTACACGGAACGAGCTTAACAACACGCCAATGACATCAACGCAAACATCGTAAGGATCGGCCAAGATAATGACCAAAGATTGGAGAGATAGAACGAAGCATCGCCAATCTTCTTACCATGTTGGAAAATTTTGAGAGATAGCCGCCTCCCAATGGAGCTCGCAGAGTGGAAGATCAAGAAGAGTCTGTCGGGAGATGATGTGCATGGAGAGGACCATTTATGCCTTTTGCTGCCGTGATCGCCGCAAGAGACAAGATGTGCGACAACAACGCCTGAATAACAACCATCAAGGTATTGGAGGTAATAATTTTAATCATCGCAATAGTCGTGGAAATGATGATCCTTTTTCTAAAGTTAAATTTACCATACCATCTTTTTCGGGTGCATATGATGCTGAAGCTTATTTAAATTGGGAAATAATCATGGAGCAAAAATTTAACTCCCATTTAGTTATTGAAGTACATAGAGTCGCACAAGCTACTAGTGAGTTCAAAGCTTTTGCTATCATTTGGTGGAATGAAGTAGTAAATTTAGCTACAACCCGATACATGGGATAGATTAAAGCTTAGCTATGCTAGTAGATTTGTTCCTCCTTCATACAAACATGATTTACATAAGAAATTGTAAGCTTGAATCAAGGTAATAGATCTCAGAGAGGAGTACTATCAAGAGCTACAAATAGGCATGTTATGCTAGAGGTATTTGAGGATGAAGAAGATAAGATGGCTCGCTTTTATGGGGGTTTACAACGTGAAATCCGTGACATAATTGATTACAAAGAATATAATAACATCAATAGATTGTTCCAAATTGCTATGTTGGTAGAAAAGAATTGCAGGGAAGACAACAAAGGACACGGAGTCGGTGTATCGCTACTGCCGACGCTAGGATCGCAATAAAGAAAATGAACGGGCTAAGCTAAAGATCTCGAACTGATGGTAATGCAAGACACGAGGCGATTTTTACCTGTGTTCAGCTCTCCAATGGAGATAATACCCTAGTCCTCAAGATTCGTGTTTCTGGAGTATGGAAGAGTGTTCTCGCTTACAAGATTTCTCTTACCGATTTCTCTCTCGAAGCTCCCCTTCTCTTTATACCGCAGAGAAGGGTTACCTACATACAACAGTGGAAGTTGTTGAGGCGTAGCAGGAGCAGCAGGGGTAGTTGGGCGTAGAGGAGAGACTGTCCTGTAGCTGGCCGACCATGTACCGTAGTATGCAGGGGCAGAGCCACCCTTTGCAGTGGCGCATACGTTGTCTGCCTACCCTGTCCGTTCCTTCTCCCGGTCTTTGTCTCTACTGCGTACAACTGGGTCATTTAGAAGATCTCCCTTTTCTGCGTGGCTAGCCTATCCCACCCCTTGGGACGATCCAGTCAGCCCATTAACTAGATACCTAGGTCCGTATATTCTACAGTAGCCCCCGAGTGCTTTGCGACCAAGCTGCCGTCCTTTGGCTGCCTTCCGGTCGCCATGACATTTGCCGGATGATTCCCGCCCTGTGTGACTTTCTTTATCGGCCTTTCCGAAATGCTATATCGTCAAGCAAGGAGGTCGTGAAGAACTCAATAACTTCGTGCCAATCATTCCGACTAATATCTAGCCCAATTTGTTGGGAGCCGACTACCGCCACCCCGAGCATATCCCCGCTTGTTAGCTTTTAGTCGAGTGGTACCAGACATGTACAAATGCAATGGCTCAACATGGAGCGTACCTTGGATGGTTTAATGATGCCCATACTCGATCATGCCAGAGCATAGCATGCCCATCATGGGGCGCACCATCATTTGGCTTTCGGCCGAGTGGTACCAGACGCATGTACAGCAGCCGGCTCAACATGGAGCGCATCTTGATTGGTTTAATGATGCCCATACTCGATCATATCGAGCATAGCACGACCGCCATGGGGCGCACTCATCATTTGGCCTTTGGTCGAGTGGTACCAGCACGACGTACAAAGATTGGCCAACATGGAGCGCACTCTTGATTGGTTTAATGATGCCCATACTCGATCATATCGAGCATAGCATGGCTCGGTCATGGGCGACCATCATTTGGCCTTTGGCCGAGTGGTACCAGACGTACAAAGATTCGCTCAACATGGAGCGCATCTTTGGATTTTCCGAGTGGTATCCATGCCCGATCGATGACGGTACGCCTTTGGCCTATCATGAGGCATACCCTCGTAATCCTTGATTTAAGCCCTTCGCAATATCTCGATTCCGCCATGTGGCAACCACCCAAAGGACCCGACATGGGGCATATCATGGGGCATGTTTCAATTTTCGGTTCGGAAGGCACCCAGATTCCGTTCAAAACGAAAACCGGCGGTTGACCCAACGTGGGGTGTACCATATCCCAAACTGGTTTTTTGCCCTAACGACAACTGCCCGCCACGATCGTGGTGCTCGGGCCATTAGGACAAATGGGGCACGCCTGTCAAACTCGGCACCATGGGCACGCTGAGGCGTAGCCCCCACCCCGGGCAGGATCCATCATCACCCTTTATAGTTCCAAGGCACCGTACAGGACTCGAGTATTTCTTCATGCGCCTCTGCTTCTTCGTCTCTGCAAAGTCCATCGCCCTCCCCGTGAGCTTTGCCGCTAGGGTTAGCCGCCGTCGCGCCTTTTTCCTTTGTGCCGCCGACAATCTCTCCCGGGAATGTCAATCCCATCTTCCCAAGACACCTCCGCGCCGCCTTCGGCTCACGATTGGGTCCCTTCGATGCTGACGGAGGTGCATTTGGACGCGATGGTCACCATGGGAGTCATGCTGCCATGACATTGATCGGCCGCCTGCCTATGTGGTGAGTCTTATCCCACCCTCGCCCCCGAGAAGATCGCCGCTTCAATCCTTGTTCCAAATAGCTGGTTTGGGCTTTACGGCCAAAGATTTTTTTCCGTGGGCTCCTTCATTTTATGGCATCGAATTGGTTCATTTGAATCCCAACTCTATTCTCCACATCGCGTCTTCATTCATCTTGTGAGGCGCTTTGGGATTCGCCTCGCATTTCAATCTTTTTCCGCCCACCTTTTCCTCCTCAAGCCCTTCCCGGCAGAGTACCTCAAGGCGGTCGGCGCCGTTTCCAATTGAGAGATGGGGCGAGAAGATCTATTTCGCCATCCCTTTTAGGACTTCAAACAAAGGTTGGCATCAGAATGGTTCTATTAAGAAACCTTGATCCCACTCTTCCTTCCTTCTCCTGGAGCCCCCGAGGATCACTCTCTTCCTAGACCGCGTCCCCTGCACTCATGAAATGGGGCAGTCAATGAGCTCCTTGCCTTGATCTCGCGATCTAAAGGAGGCGGCCTAACCGCATCGGATCCTTTCCAACTTCGGCCAAGCGCCGGTGCAAATTTCATCAAGGAACGTGTCTTCCGGTACGGACACGGAGAACGATCCGACATAGATTAATGAGTCGTAGATCAATATGATTTCACCTCCCCTACCGCCTCGAGTCACCCCAGTCTATATAAGGGATCTCTAGTGCATGGGAAGAGGGAGAGGACGGAACTCTAAGAGCCCTAGTCGAAAGACTTAGCGAAAAAGAGAGAACAACATTGTAACCAGCTCAATAGACATCAACAAAAGATCTAGCAGGACGTAAGGCTGTTACCTAGATAGGGGGCCTAAACCTGGATACACCAGTGTGTTCTTTGATCTATTGATCCCTAGATCCCCCGTGCGAGAGTTATTTGGGTTTCCAACCGCGAAGACGCCCTCTACTGAACCTTAACCTCCATCCTTGGAGGACCCCCTGTTCTGATTGATGGTCCTATCCGGCAAATACGCGACAGGCACGCCAGGTAGGGGCTAGTGGTTGGCTCACCCGCCATCTTCCGTGGATTCCGCCTTCATTCGCAAGCGACCGCCAGATCTCGTGATGGCGGTTCACACTCACAAAGAACAAGAGGTGGCGAGGCAAGCGGCCTCGAACATGTCCCAAGACTCTCGCCGGATGAGGGATCGCCTCACATCGCCTCAAGAAGGAGGCGGTGGTGCCTCGCCGCGCAGAACATCCGCTCGACATCACCGCCATGGAGGCACGTTCACCCGCCTTAACTCCATGATAGTCCGCTCCTCGTGGACCACCGGTGGAACTTGCAGAGACACCCGCCACGCCGTGGTCAAGGAACATTGCTGGCCTCATAGACGCTGCCCAGCTCGTAGAGATGCCTCGACCGTCAGTATTGCCGGCACTCTCGACCAAGGGTGCGGCTATGACCAAGAACTAAGCTTCCAAATACCGAAAGCGGAAGCGCCCGTCAGAGGGCTAGAGTAAAGGAAAGGGCATACAAGATGAAGGTCCTTGCTTCTGCGAGGAGCCGCGAGGACCTAAGAGTTCATCTCGAGAAGTGCTGCTGGCGCTGACGTGATTTGCGGATCATTTGCAACCATTGCCGCGCTCAGTGGGCAAGGCCGCTGGCGGACTGGATGGCTCCTAGGGGTGAGAGCTCCTCCCATGACTCTCACCTTCAGAGCGAGGAGAAAGTCCACTCCTCCGATTCTTTGGGGAGTCGGCCGCACTCCCCAAGCACGATCTCCGGCCGGGTTCAGTGGACGACAGACTTCTATGGCGCCGTGTCGTGCATTTTCCCGACTACCGTGTCGCTATCCCATCGAGAAGTATTTACGGCATCACCAACCTAGAGGAGTTCTTGCAGATCTACACCACTTGGTGCGAGATTACAAGGGTCTGAAAAGGCCATGGCCAACTACTTCCCAACGGCCTTGACAGGTCCGCCTCAGCCCTAGTCGTTGAACCTCCCGCGAGATCGGTGCACTCGTGGGAGGAATTGTGCGCTTCTTCGCTAACTTTCATGATCCAACACACAACCAGCGTGGACGATTTATCTCCATGCCCTTGAGCAGAAAGAGGAGTCAAGCAGCGACTTCATTCGATTTATTCAACCATTGTCGCAACACGATCCCCCTCGATTTTGGAGTAGTTTGTCGCCATCGCCGGAGAGGCGCTTTGAGACCACAAGATGCGGAGAAGATGGTGACCCGCAACATCACTACCACCTTCGAAGTTTTTCTCTCGGCGCACAAGTGCTGGCGGTGGAGGCTCGGGGCCGATAACCTGGCCACATACGCGCGCAGTGGGATGAAGCCAGACTAAGGGCCCCTACCTCATGAAAAGATGGCACGGAGGCGTGAGGCGGTTGAGACCAAGCGGGTCCTGACCGCTAAGTGCGAGCATAAGGACACCCGGCTGCGAGGGCGCGATCATTGCCGGATCGACGGGATGACCGCCATGACCGGCGAAATGATCACCGCGGTCAGAGAAATGACCGCCGCGAGGAGAAGGAGGGCAAACCCTTCTGCCCGATCCACAGGTCCAATATCCACAACCGCCGTACCGCTAGGGTTGTAAGTAAGATGGTCGAAAGCAATGGCGGCAGGAACGCCGCTTCGCGACGACGCATCAAGACGAAGATCCCGTCTCCGCCGCCTTCCAAAGAAAGTGCACCACGCCGTGGCGCATATTCACTGCGTGTGGCTCGCCCACCTACCCCTCCAACACGTCGTACAAATGGCTGAGGAGGGAAGTCTGCACCACGTCACCGAGCTCAGGGGCGGGTCGGATGCTGAAGTGGTCGGAGGAGCCGATCACTTTTCACGGCCGACCACCCCGAAGCATCGCCGCCTGGGTCATCTTCCGATCGTGGTTTCGCCCACGATCCGAAATGTGAAGCTCTGGGCGTGCTAGTGGACTGAGGGAGTTCCATCAACCTCCTGTCCTCCCAAGCAACTGGCGCCCAGACATCACAACATGAGTTGGCGCCTGCCTTGCCCTTCACGCATCGCCTGGGGCCGGTTTTCGCGTGCCCTTGCCAAAGCGCCCCCTTCACCTTCGGGAGGAAAGTAACTACCAGACGGAATGATCGATTAAGTCGCCGACTTCGACCCACCGATAACACCGCTGGGCCGATCGGCGCTGGCGGTTCATGGCGGCGACCCACTATGGATACATGGTGGTGAAGATACCAGGCTCCGTGGCCCCATAGTCATCCGGATGAACAGATGTGGCTTGCGCGCCACAAGCACGCATCGACTCGCCGATGCCACTGTGGTGAGGTTTACCGATGCCGCCTATCCGGGAGCCCCTCAGGCGAAGATCCATGCCTCGTCCGGCTTAGCTAGCGAGGTGAAGGTGGTCTCCCTTAGTGAGGGCGAGCCCGGGAAGACCATCAACATTGGCGCCAGTCTTAGCGCCAAATAGGAAGACGCGTTCATTACCTTTCCTCCGGCCTAATTCCGGACGTGATTCGCTTAGCAACCGTCCCGATATGATCGGGGTCCTTAGGGAGGTGATCGAGCACTAATCGCAACACTCCAGGAGTGCGCCTGCCCAACAAAAGGTCCTGAGATGCACACTAGAGCAAAGAAATGCCATTCGGGAGGAGCTAGAGAAGCCGGCTGCTGCCAGAGGATCATCGGGGAACTCTCTTCACCTCGAGTGGCTTGCCAACCCCTGCGGCTTGTCAAGAAATCCAACCAGAAGTGGCGAATGTAAGGCCAACTTCACACGACCTCAACAAGGCTCGCCTCAAGGATCCATAGCCTCGCAGCTGCCGATCTCATTGTCGACTCGACGACAGGATGCGAGCTGCTGTGCTTTTTGGATGCGTACTCTGGATACCACCAGATTAGCATGGCGGCGAAAGACGAAGAGAAAACCGCTTTTGTAACCCCGATAGGCGTTTATTGTTATATCAGAATGGCTTTTGGGTTAAAGAATGCTGGTTCCACTTATCAGCGCGCCATGCATATTACTTTCCGTCCACAGATAGGGCGAAATCTTGAGATGTACGTCGACAACTTGGTTGTGAAAGTTAAGAAGAGCGAAGACCTAATCGAAGACCTGGAGGAAACCTTCGCCAACCTCTGGAAGAATTGCTTAAAGCTCAACCCCGAGAAATGTGTGTTCGGCGTGCCCTCCGGAAAGCTGTTAGGGTTCCTCATGTCCAACCGGGGCATTGAGGCCAATCCTGACAAGATAGCGGCCATTGAGCACATGAAGCCGCCGGTTCGGCTCAAGCAGGTGTAGTGCCTGGCTGGTCGCCTGGCCTCCCTCGGGCGATTTATCGCTTGGTTGGGAGAAAGAAGCCTACCCCTATTCAAGCTGTTGAAGAAGACCAACCACTTCGAGTGGACTGAAGAGGCTCGACGAGCGCTTGAAGACTTGAAGCAAGACTCTCTCCCCGCCAGTTGTTGGTTGCCCCAAGCTCGGGCGTAACCATTGCTCTCAGACATCGCCAAGCACCAGAGTGGTGAGTGCGACACTTGGTGGCAAAGAGGAGGGCGCCCAGCTAGGCCACTACGCCAAGAAGGTGCTACACGAGGCGTGAGACCGTGTACCCGCAAGCACAAAAGATATTGTACGCCGTCTCGGTGGCGCGAAGTTGCGGCACTACTTCCAGGGCTAGAGATCACGGTGGTCACCGCCTACCTCCTCATGAGAGATCATCCACAAATCGAGAAGTGTATACATGCCAAGTGGTCGGTGGAGCTGGGGGAATTCTGTCTCAAGTTTGTACCCCACACTGCCATCAAGACCTAGAAGTTGGCGAAGTTTGTTGCCGAATGGACTCCTACCACTCCTGAAGCTGAAGAGATGCCCACGCCTTCCCCTTGGACTTTATTCTTCGACGTTTCCTTCAGTTCGGTCACAGGGCTGGAGTTGTCCCCGCCCCCGACCGTGACATCCTCCAATACGTGGTCGCTCTGGACTTCAAGGCCACCAACAACATCGCTGAATATGAGGGCTTGTTGGCGAGGCTGCACGCCGCATTTAAGGGCGCCCGCGCCCTAAGTCAAAGGCGACTCCTGCGGTCATCAATCAGTCGCCGAAGGAATTTCAATGTTACGACTTTCACCATGGCGCGCCTACTTGGCGAGGTCGAAAGATGGAGCCTTAACCGAATGGGATATATCCATATCCTCGGCGCGACAATCATATGGCATCACGGGCTTTCAGCTTTCGCGTCATCAAGATCTCCTGTCCTGGTCGGGGTTTTTGAAGAAAGACTATCGTGACCATCCGTCGCTGCCCCCGTTTCAGGTGGGGACGACGATGCAGCCGTCGAGGCCTCGACTTCGGTGGGGGCGGTGCAATTTGTCGCAACCTCCGATTCGAGGAGGGAAGGCGTGCCGCCTCGATTGTGTCAGGAGGAAAGGCGGCGGTGTCGCTGGTCGGGCACCACGGGAAAAGCAATGGCGAAGTGCGAGGCGATCACGTGATCGTCACACTTGGCCAGGAGGAGCAGTGGATGGATCCTATCCTAGCCTTCCTGCGAGACCAAGTGGTCCCCGACGATGCCTCAGCTGAGAAAATTGCACGTAAGGCCAAGTGCTATACTATGGTAGGTGGGGACCTATACCGCCGGAGTAGAAACGAAATTCTACTGAAGTGCATCACTCGGGAAGAGGGGAGCAATCTGCTCTCTGATATCCATGGAGGCATGTGCAAGAGCCATATGTCCAATCGGACGCTGGTCGACAAAGCGTTTCGCCAAGGATTCTACTGGCCTACTGCCCTCCAGGATGCTTGCGAGCTGATGAGGAAATGTGAAGCATGTCAATTCTTCGCCAAGCAGATCCACCGACCAGCCCAAGCTCTACAGACCACCCCGCTCTCTTGGCCGTTCGCGGTCTAGGGGCTGGATATCCTAGGTCCATTCCTCAGACTCTGAGGGCTTCACCCATCTGCTACGTCACCATCGACAAATTCACCAAGTGAAATTTGAAGCCAGGCGGTCTTAGCGCCATCATGGCCTCCGCTGCTATCAAGTTTATTCACGGAATCTTCACCCGCTTTGGAGTCGCCAATCGTATCATCACCGACAACGACACTCAATTCACCAGCGCGGCCTTCCTGGAGTTTTGTGATGAAATAGGCACCAAAGTATGCTTTGCTTCAGTGGCCCAACCAAGAAGTAATGGCCAAGCAGAGCGCGCCAACACACCGGTATTGAGGGGCTTGAAGACCAGAGCATTTGATCGGCTCCATATGCGGAGGGCGCGGTGGACAGAAGAGCTCCCAGCTGTGTTGTGGTCGCTTCGAACCACACCCAGTTGGGCGACTAGAGAAACACCCTTCTTCCTGGTCTACGGGGCGGAGGCGGTCCTTCCGTCCGAACTATCGCTCGGCTCCCCACGCGTCTCGGCGTTCAACGAGGAAGGCCAAGAAGACCACCGTGGCGAAGAAGTCAACATTCTTGAGGAGGTGCGTGACCGGGCGGCCTTGCATGCCGCTCGGTACCAGTAGAGTCTCAGACGGTACCATGCCACCCGGGTCCATGAGAGAACACTAGTAGTGTGCGACCTGGTCTTGCGCAGAATCTAGACGCATGCCGATCGCAACAAGCTGTCTCCCCTGTCGGAGGGCCCCTTTAAGGTGGTCTTAGTCTCTCGGCCCGGGGCGGTCCGGTTGGCCACTGAGGATGGCCAAGAGCCGGTGAATTCCCACAACGTGGAGTTATTGCGAAAATTTTATCTATAAAAACTGTAAGTACTCGTAGTATGCCCCAATCAGCTGCATGGGTGAGGCTCTCCCTTGGCTGATTGGCGACTATTGACGGTCAGTAAAGTTGTTTGCCTTAAGGGCTTTCGCTTTATCTTCCCTACTTGTGCCCCGATGGGTAATATTTGGCGTGGGTGTCATGGATACCGACAATTTGGCAGTCCCTTGTTGATATGCGGCAACACCCGGCATTCGCGTCGAGCAGGGACGGGCGACCATGAGAGCGAGTTCGGCGCGGTGCTCAAACGCGACTCGTACACATCGGGTTGGCTCTGCGAAGCACTGCTGGCTGTCACCGCGAGCACCATTGGCCTAATACCACTCCTGGGGACCTACTACCTTGACACGCAATGCCGCGGGCTGGTTCCGAATCACAAGGGCTTAAGTTCCAAAGAAAGGGACCATGACAACCCCGTGCGGGGACTTGCATTCTCCAATATATTTTCTGCATGCCTCGCGTAACGTCTACTTGTGTTTTCAGGAGCTACGTGCGACCATGATGGATCTTTGAGCGGCCTAATTCAAGCGTTCAAGATCGCACCGCTGCAAGCTGAAATTTGGTGCGGCCGCGATCGTGTACAAGATCTGAGAAAGTAAAACAAGAACAAAAGAAGAAGAAAAACAAGAGGCGGTCGGGACATGCGGTTGTCGTTGGCAACTTGGATGTGCCGTCGACCCCTCGACTCTCGCCGCCATTCGCTTGCTTGGCGTTGAGGTCTGGGTCCTCCACCGCCGCGTTGAGGTCTGGGTCCTCCACCGCCATCATCCCGGCCACGTGCTCCGTCATCTCGCGCACGCGCGCCTGCGCCTAGGCCTCGTCTCCCTCAATGCCAGCCACAGCGACCATTGGATCGAATGAGGGGTCACGGCTGGTGCAGCACGCCAGCACAAACAACGCGGTGGCGATTGCGACTTGCCGTCCTTCCTTGGCGGAGCGGGTGGCCAAGCGGCGGGCAGGCGGCCAGGCGCCTCGGCAACTTTGGTGATCACGATCGCGCATCTTTGCATTGCGCGAAGGCTCGGCGACTCACAGGTCTATTCTAGCGGCTCGAGAGACCTTGCTATCTGCGCCGTAAGTCGGCGAACATGACGCGAGATTATGCGATAGCGTCTCCCCTTCTCCGCGCCCGACTCTTCACGCAGTGCCATCATCTACTGCGACATCTGAGCTTCGCACTAGGTGGCTGCCGTGAGGAGGGTGCCCGCAGACGCAGCGTCGCCTCATTGAGTTTAGCGGCAGCAGCAGCAGGCCGGAGGTGAGCGGCGAGACAACCGGTGGGTGGCCTTGAGTGCTAGCGCCGGCGGCGTCCCCTTGGAGCCGCCGGGCGCGGGTTGCCCTGGCGAGAAGTCTCGCTTCGTCTCTGCTGCTGTGGATGTCTGGCGGCAAAGCGCGCAGGGGTCGTCTGCGACTAAAGTGGAAGGAAGCGGTGATAGTGTGAGCCCGCCTGATGGTGATGGGCGACCATCGTCGTTGATGGAGTCGATCTGTTGAGTCGGGGCTGCGAGTTAGCGCCGGATTAGTAACACCGTTGGAGTTGGCGTCATCGAAGTCGACGCCGTTGAGGTCAAGCGCCGCGAAATCAGCGCCACAATGAAGCGGTGGGCGTCGTCGCACAAATGAAGACGCCTCCCTCGGCGCTCTGAAGAAGCGGCGAGTCGATGACGGCGGAGTTCGTTCTTCGATCTGCAGGCCTCTTAGGGTCCGCTTTACCTAACGTCGGGCGCGCACGCTTGCCTACGCTCGATCGTCGGTGGGGTTGGGTCCTCGATCACCAAGGGACCATGGGCAAGCGCAACAAAGGCGATGGGAGTCCATCGCCGGGAACCCTTGATGATCCGGGCGCTCATGAACTCCAAATCGAGCGGCTGCCTGGTAGGAAAATCCAGGCCGCTTGGCATTGGCGGGAGTAGTCCGAATAGCCATTTTGAAATTGTGGGGCCGTCCAAGTTCCCTGCGCCTGGCGAAAAAAAAGAAGATAAGAATGTTGGTTGATGACGACTACAAAAGAAGATATATATATTCATGAGAAGAGTAAAGAACTTACATCCCGGATGCGTGTGGCCTGTGGGTCATGTCGTCATCCCCTGTGTACTACCATGCAAGGCGGGCACGACAACGAAGGGGGCTAATCCTTTGGACTACGAAGTCCCGGACAACCAGCGCCCCGACCAGGCCGGCGTCCCGCAGTCGACTGATGCGGGCCGCCATCGCTAGGAGCTCCACCGTCTCCTCGACGGGCGAGCTCCAACTCTCGCGGGCTTCCGCTAGCGCACCGGGCATCTCGAGGAGGTCGACTCCGCTGTCGTCGCCGACGTAGAGCCAGTCGCTCCGCCACGACTTCCAGTTGGATCTTGGCTGGAGGGAGATGTAGCGAGGGGCCAACCCGTCGCGGAGACAGAAATGGCATCTCCCACGATCCCGCCATCGGAGGAGCTGCGACAGATGTAGAAGTAGTGGAAGAGTGGGAGATTGGGCATTACCCCTACGAACATTTCGTAGAGGTATGTAAAGGTGGAGAGAATGAGAATGGAATTGGGAGTGAGATGGAGATGATGAATTTCATAGAAATGGAGGACAGTGAGGAAGAACTCAGAAAAGGGCGACACCAGGCCCGCCGAAAGTGCCTAGGCGAAGATAACGATCTCCTCCGGTTCGCACCGTGGTGCGAGGGTTCCACGGTGAAGGTGGAGGGAACCCTCGGGCGCCATCTTGGAGAGCAGCGTCACCCTCTCCTTATCGACAGTGGAAGATGAAAAGGCTTATGCCATTGGAGCAGAAGTGAAAGCTTTGGGCAAAGGAACTTCAAAGGACAAAGAGCAAAGTGCGCAGGAATTAGAAGAGAGCGTGAACCACTGGTCAGGGGTGCACGTATATATAGGCCCCTCACGCAGACGGTTCGCAAAAAGGCAAAAGTACACGACGTTTCGGGTCCCGAGAAAAATCGGCGGAAGTGAGGAGGACCAAGACGGTTGCGTACTCAGAAGTGGTGGGTCCCTCCAGGAACGCACCGACATTAAATGAGGCTAAAAAGAAATCGATGCGCGTTCCAGGACAGACCCGGGGGCTACTGTCGGCGTACTTTACGCCAGGGTACTCTCTCCGCCGCAGATAACTAAGGCCACGTGGCAACCTAGCGAGCAGGCGGGCGATTAGGCCCCACTCGCCGGGCGAGCGGTCCACTTGGCGGCCTCACAGCAAGCGTGGGCGATCAGGCCACCTTGAAAGCGTCGACCTCCGTGGCGGCTTTGGCGGCAAGGACGATCGAGTTCTCTACCGGTGAGCATCGGCCTCGTGGCGCCGACAGGAGGTGGGCGATCGAGCCACTTTCGTGGGGCATCGGCCTCCATAGCGGCCTGGCGGGCAGACGGGCGATCAGGCCCTGCTCGCCGGGTGTCGGCCTCCATGATGGCTTGGCGGCGGTGGGCAATCAGCCCACCTTTCGCCGGGCGTCGGCCTCTGTGGACTGGCGGGCGGGCGGGCCCCGCCGTGCGCGTCGACCTCCGTGTGACGGCTGGTGGGCGGTGGGCGACAGGCCTCGCTGCACGGGCGCTAGCCTCCGTGGCGGTGACTGGTGGGCAAGCGAGCGATCGGTACGTTGCGAAGGCGTCGGCCTCCGTGGCGGCTGGTGGCGGGCAAGCCAGGCGTCAGACCCTACCTGTCGGGCGGCCTCCTTGGCGGCCAGAGCACGCGGCGACCAAAAGAATGAGAGGAGACTTAGCCTCAAAGTCTCCTTCCACGACCTGTTGTGTCGAGCGACATCTTTGTGTCGGGGCCATTGATTCTGAAGAATTCTCTGGCGACACGATGACAACCCATCCTCCGCGCCACACCCTAACCCGTCCGCAGAATGTCACATCCCCAAGGACCGAAAGCCACCTAGCGACATTAAATGAAGCTTGAGGGATAGGCTACAATGATGGGTGTAATTAATGAGCCGTAGATTAGTATGATGTCACCTCCCCTACCTGCCCGAGCCAGCCCAGTCTATATAAGGGAGCTCTGGTACATGGAAAGAGGGAGAGGACGGAACTCTAGGAGCCCTAGTCGAAAGACTTAACGAAAAAAGAGAGAAGAACAACATTGTAACTAGCTCAATAGACATCAACAAAAGTTCTAGCAGGACGTAAGGCTGTTACCCAGACAGGGGGCCTGAATCTGGATACACTGGTGTGTTCTTTGATCTGTTGATCTCTAGATCCCCCGTGCGAGGGTTATTAGGGTTTCCAACCGCAAAGACATCCTCTACCAAACCTTAACCTCCATCCTTGGAGGACCCCCAGCGGTCCATTGATTGTGGTCTGTCTGGCGAAATACGCCGACACTCGTGCTTCTACTATTTTGGTTGCTAGCATGGAGGTGCATCTTACTGGTGATATTGTTGTTTTATCTTCGGCACAATTGATGTGGCGTATCTTCGTGACCGACATCTTCTTG
This sequence comes from Guadua angustifolia, assembly GCA_036346375.1. Taxonomy (NCBI): domain Eukaryota; kingdom Viridiplantae; phylum Streptophyta; class Magnoliopsida; order Poales; family Poaceae; genus Guadua; species Guadua angustifolia. Next base: position 20,362,007 of record CM070501.1, read on the forward strand.
AGACAAGTGACAAACAGGAACTTGTTCATACACCTTCACAGCTAAAACATCTCAACTTAGGTTAGTCTGAGAGGTTGATAAGATAACCAAGACAAAAGAAAACAAATATTCTTTTACTGGTGCCACTTATTAGCGTAAATATCCAGAGGATGTATTTGCCTATATTCTCCACGTGTCTTGCGTTTTCTGCTTATAAATTTAACATTGGATAAGTATAAATTTAACAAACATACTTTTAAAGAATATAAAATTGCACTATAAGCCCATCAAATCATGAACTATGTGCAATCAAGCCCCCATTATCATATAATTTGTGCAATTAAACCTCTTAACTTTTTTATTGGAGCCCCTAGGTTACTCAGGATTGTCTAATTAGGTCATTTTTTTCATGTGATTGATCAGTTGATAACATGGTAAAGAATTTGTGCTAAGATGGACAGCTAGATAAAACGTAATATATTAATAAACTACTACCGAAACTTGTTAACATGTTTTAGTGGAAACTCTTTTTACTAAAATGGTACATTAGACGTTTTATGTAGGAATTTCCACCAATTTGCTGTATTGGTGGGTATTTTCCTCCAAAAGACATCAAGGGAACTTCTGTTAAACCTGCCAAGCCGAGAACTCTTTGTTGATATTTCACCATTGTGAAGAGACTTCTGTTACAACTTTTGGCTCAAATCAAATTCCCCTATTAAAGATATATGATTCCATCACTAGTGAATAAATAGATTAAATCAATTTTAGCTACCTAAAGAGGTAGGAAATTTCCCTATTTTCCTTTGCACAATCACAAATAGAAACACAAAAGGACCAGAAATTATACAATCAGGGAAAAAAAGACAGTAATTCCTCAGTTCAAGATATTCCTACTCGGCTTCTCCCATAGTAAATAAAATAATCTAGAGTTTCGATAACTTACTAGACGTGGAACTTACTGGTGGATAATAAGATACACTAGCGAGAAGATCAGTGAGGACTACCCATCACCACAGGATCTGGCTGGAGGAGGGATGTGAAGGTTCGCAGTTCCTTCTGAACTTCACAGGAGACGCCTCCCTCACCTTTATTGTTAGCGATCTTGGTAGAATTCAGAACCACCCTAGTTCCTATTAGTACTTTCAAGTTTGTCCAACATGCCAGCTCAAACGCCTCCGTCACCTAACGGTTAGCAAGCTAGCTACAACCCAGACCACCCTAGTTCCTACAAGTTCTTTCATGTTCGTCCATCATACATGAAAATTGACAGTCGTCAAAATGTGGCTCTAATAGCCACTCAATAGCTTGAATTAGCAAAAACATGACAAAGCAAATGGCTCTAAGCAGCACACATGTATTCATGGGAGTATTTTAGTAGATGGTGGTGAATTGCATGTAAACAAAGGGACATACAGACCTCCAAATGATGGATGCCATGTAAAACAACATGCTATCCATTTTGATTTAACCATAGAAGCACATTAACTATTGAAAAATCATCACCAGTGATGCCAAACAAAATGATGAGGATGTCAACATACTACTTAGATCAGAAAGGCCGGCCTGATTTCTTCTTCCCAAAGATCACATCCCAAACAACCGGTGAGAATGGCCCTTTCTTGTCCAAGTGCTCCCTGATGGACTTCTCATCAATGGTAAAATTCCTGTCCTGGAAGCTCCTCACAAGCTTCTCACCCTCCTCCACCCCCTTCGTGTTGCATACATTATCAACCAAGCCCAAAAACGTCGCGGCATTCGGCGAATGACCAGCCTCAAACATCTCCACACAGAACTCAACAGCATCATCCAGCCTGCCCCCCTTGCACAGCCCCTGTATCAGCAACCAGTAGCTGAAGGCGTTCGGAATGACCCCATTCCCCTGCATCTTCCTGAAGATCCTCACGGCGTCATCAAGCTTGGATGCTTTGCAGAAGGCCTCGACGACGGCGGTGTAGATGACTACCTCCGGGATGGAGCCCTTCTCACGCATCAGGCCGAACAGCTTCATGGCCTCCTGCACCAGCCCGTTCTTGCAGAGCCCGTCCAGCATGGCCACGGCGTTCGGTATCAGCCCCGTCTCCTTCATCTTCCGGAAAATCTCGTCCACGTCCTCCGGCTGCGGCGGCTGCGGCGGTTCGTGCTCTGGCTGCTGCCGCTCGCCGCTGTTTCCTGAGGAAGCGGCATCCCCCAGCTTTAGCTTCTCCAGCAGCGACTGCCCGATGGCTTTCTGAGCGCTCCCTTCAGGGCGCTGCTGCTGCTGCTGTTTCCGGGCGGCGCGTCGGAGGATGTCGTTGGGGAAGGCGGCAGCCGAGGAGTCAGGAGCTCCTCCCGCGCATCTCGGCGGCGGGGGCGGGGGGTTGTTCTCGGGGTCGGCGCCGAAGTTGAGGGTGCGGAGGAAGGCCTCGTCCTCTGTCATGTACCAGATAATGAACAGGAGAGTCTGCGGCAACATTGGCTTCCAATGCAAGCGCAATGACAGGCAGGAAGGGATGATAGGTAAAGAGGTGTTAGAGTTATTCTGTTTTGTGTGGTGTGTTTGTGAGGCCCAACTTGTAAGAAGTCTAAGAGTTGGAGTATAAATATGGTGAACGGATTCTGTAATGGCATCGAATGAGAAAATACGAAGTTTCCCTCCTTGTCTCTAGTTCCTTTCTTGTTCTCTCTCCAATCCCCTTCTTGATCTGAAGAACACGACATTTGGTATCAGAGCCATTTCCCTTCCGTTCTGGCGCCCAAGAGGAAGCAATCGCAGTGGGAGACAAGGATGACTTCTACCTTGGCGTCGGTGGAGAGTCAATTCGAAGGATTAACACCCTATTGAGGCGATTTTGGAAGATGTTAAGTGGTGTGAAGTCGGATATCGTGGATATCCGCTTCGGCAATGGAAGGTGCGAGGAAGGGTGAAGATTCCGGAGACACGACCGACCGGTAGGCGGATCAATGGCCGCCACGCTGCGTGGAGCTTGCCGAGGCTGCCGATCGCCATGGAGTCATACATGAGCGGCCGGTTGGTCTTGTTCAAGAAGACCAAGAACCGCCACGATGTTCTTGTCTTGGGATGGAGCCAGCGCCGCGACTCGCGCCGATGTCGACGCAGCAGAGACGCGCCACCCGGGGCCCGCGTCGCGGAGCGGAGTTGCCGACCGAACTCCGGAGCTTCGCCGGGGTCGCCGAGGAGAGCCCCACGAAGCGGCCACCGTGAAGAGCGACTTTGTGCATGGAAGGTATTTGAGAAATACCTTGAGGACTCTGAACACTATGAAGATGATCAAGGACGTGATGAAGGCGCTAGGGCGACCAGGCCGAGGCGAGATCAAGGCGTCACCAAAGGACCCGTCCGACGTTGAGATGAAGGCCGCGGAGGTTTTGCCACATAAGACTTTAGCAGCAGCCATGGCGAAGAATCGCCCGCGTGAGCGCTTGAGTTCGAGAGACCGTCGAGAAGGCGGATGTAAGCTCCGTACACTCATCACCGAGAAGAGCCGCTCTTCCTCATGCTCCGTCCGCATGTGATCACTCTGCTCTCTGGGCGCCCATCACTGCTGCGGCTGATGCCCTCCACTATCTGCCGCGTGCCACCACGTCCTCCGGATCCACCTCCGGATTCCATGAGAACCATTTTTGACTCAGGCGGACTTGGAATCTCTGTTCCTTTCATTCTCTACAAGTGTGGAGTCGGTGCCCCTCCCCGCCTCGGTCAGTTCTTACGCACATTGTATTCGATGCATTGCCCATGATGAGGCTCCCTTACACGGGTTTCTTGTTCTTTGGGTTTCTTTGTGTGTTTCAACCGTCACATTCGTTATCGAGATAATGACTTCACCAAGGTCGAGAGGGTGAACTTGGGTGGTTGGTTGGTTGTGGAGGGGTGGATCAAACCTCCACGGTTCAATGGCATCCCAAGCGGGGACACCTTGATGTACTTGCAGTGCAAGCCCAAGTCTAGGGCGCTCCTAAAGGTAATGAAGTAACTTCCATCGGACAGATAATCTGAAGCTTTTGAAGGTCTTGGAATTTCTAGCCGAAGGAATTCCGACATCTGAACTCATAAATGGTGGTCCTCGACTTCTTTGGAATGGGAAGCTTCAGGACTCGATGTTGAGTTTGCCCAAGCATAGTGACCAACAAAGAAGATCGTGACACTTGAACCAACCCTTTGTGTCTTGTATGCAAAGCCAAACATCTTCTCCACAGGCTCGAAGTGCACCTCAGGTCACATTTATATCCTCCATGTGGATCTCAACAACTTTGTTGTGCTAACACGAGCAATGTCCTAGAAGTAAGGTGGTGCAGCCTTCTTACTCTACCATTTCCTCATCAATGGAAGCATCATGAAGTTGCTCTTGTTTATGTGCAAAGCAATGTCGTCTATGTGCTTCCTGCTCTCAATGGACAGTTAGATGGTTTGGTTTTGTTTGGAGCTCCAAGTGATATTAAAATGGTTAGTGCACGGTCAATGAGTGGGGAACTGAACAATTTGTTCGATGCCCCTGTGATTTCTGCTGGCCGTGAGGGTGGACGGTGCGAGTTGTGGCACCGAACCACCTTGTCGAGTTGGAAAGACCTTCCCATAGAGCTGCTTGTGGATTATATCGATACTTGAAGATGACAGGAAGGTCATCATGACTTACGGTGTTTGCCTTGGGTGGCGTGATGCACTAGGATGGGGAGTCACAAATCTTTCCCTCTCGTGGTGCCAGGACCATATGAGTGACTTAGTAATATCAGGCTCACAAATTTACAAGGCTTCAAGTTCTTTCTATCTGACAAATCAAACCTCGGCTTGAAGACGATGCGATTAGAGAGCTGTAGCAAATTCTTGTCATGATTCACGCAAGTTGGGTCTTAGCGAAGCTTTAGGCTTAGTGATCTGCCTTTGTATGCTCGGCATATGGGTGCCTTCGTCTTACCAGGCTCAACATTAGTGGATGCTCCAATTGTAGTGATACTGCTTTGGCCTACCTCAGCGATCAATGCAAGAACACAAAATGCTTGAATCTCTGTGGGTGTGAGAAGGTAGCCACGGAGCATTGCAGACCAAGAACCGCTCTCGAGAGGTCGTTGAAGTGGGCGATAAGGTGTACTTGAAGCTGCAACCCTATGTCCAAACTTCTATTGCCGGTCGTAGCAATCGAAGTTGAGTTTAATTCTTTGGGCCATATCAAATTACACGAAGGTGGGAGCAGGCGTATATGTTGGCATTACCGAAGATAGCAAAATACATCCGATGGTCCATGTCTCTCAACTCAAGCGGTATATTCCTTCCTCTGCGATCTTGAATACAATTACTCGATGGGTCGTCCACGACGGTGAGTGCTTAGTTCTGCGTCGGTGGTTAAACGCCGATCGTGTGCGCCAAGGGACCATGTGATTTCAGAGATCTGGTTGGGTGGTGGAGTAGTGCCTCTTGACAACTTGGGGAAAAAATGAAACAGCGGTTAAACTTGCGCTTTCGAGTGGCTCGGCTTAGGACAAGCGGTTTAGAGGGAATGTCATGTACCGGATAATGAAACAGGAGAGTCTGCGGCAACATTGGCTTCAATGCAAGCGCAATAATGACGAGGAAGGGATGATAGGTAAAGAGGTGTTAGAGTTGTTCTGCTTTTGTGTGGTGTGTTTGTGAGGCCCACTTGTAAGGTCTAAAGAGTTGGAGTATAAATATGGTGAGCGGATTACGTAATGGCATCGAATGAGAAAATCTGAAGTTTCCCTCCCTTGTCTCTAGTTCCTTTCTTGTTCTCTACTCCAATCCCCTTCTTGATCTGAAGAACACGACATCCTCCTCCTCCTCCAGCCTCCACGGATCATTCGTGGCCAAGGCCAGCCGAATAGTAGGAAGCGGGAGGCCCTTTGAAGGAGGAGACGGCGGAGGCCGCCCGATGTCGCCGGAATCTGCAGGCTCATCTCTCCTTCTCTTTCCCTCCCTCTCTCGAGGCGGCGGAGCACGGGAAGAGGCAACCGCAGAAGAATGGGGTTTAGGCACGGATACTGACGAGTCGGGCCCGCATGTCATGGGGGGATTTGGAGGTTTCGCTTTGAAGTGGTCCGTGGTGCAGTGGCACGAAACGGTAGTCCCAGACACTGCGCATGCGCCTCGGCCTCGCAATGTCCAAGGCCGTGTCGCGCATTCCGTCGAGCACCCTGACCTCCCTCCTCCCGCGCGCCCTGAACCCCCACGTCGCCGTCGTCGATCTCGTCGCCACCCACCTCACCGCTTCCACCGACGCCGACTCGGCCGAGCCCCTCGACCTCTCCCGCCTGCTCCTCTACCTCGGCCACGACGAGCTCACCTCCATCGTGCTCCGCGCCGGCCACTCCCACCCGCTCCCCACCCTCCGCTTCCTCCTCGCGCTCCCGCTCCCGCTCCAGCCGTTGCCTCCCCACCTTGCCTTTGTCGCGCACTCCCTCGCCTCCTCCCGCCTATTCTCCCACGCGCTCGACGCGCTCTACCACCTCCTCCGCCTACACCCAGACCACGACGCGCTCCCCACGCTGCTCCTCTCCTCCGCCACCGCGCTCCATCCCTCCCTCCCGGGCCTCCTAGTCAAGGCCCTCCTCCGCCACGACCGCCTCCGCGACGCGCTCCGAGCCGCCCTCCGCGCTGCCGCTGCCGGCGTCCCGCCCGACGCCGCCGCCTTCAACGCCCTCCTCGCCGCGCTCTCGCGCGTGGGTCGGTTCGATGAACTCTGGGCCGCGCGCTCCGCCATGAGGCGCTCCGATGTGCAGCCCAACGCGCGCACGTTCAACATCCTCGTCGCTGCGCTGTGCCGCGGGGAGGACGCCGACCGCGCGCAGGGCTTCCTGGAGCAGCTGGAGGAGCAAGGGTTCGAGCCGGACGTGGTAACGTACAATACGCTTCTCGCTGGGTACTGCCGCCGGGGGAGGCTGCAGGACGCGCTGCACCTGTTCGACGTAATGCCGCACAGGGGCGTTCAGCCGGACTTGGTTTCACATACTGTTTTGATGGACGTGCTGTGCAAGTCTGGGAGGATAAGTGATGCTCGGCGGATGTTTGACAGGATGGTGCAGAGTGGATTAAGCCCTGATGCTGTAAACATAGCGTTCTTATTGCAGGGTACTGTAATGAGGGGAGAGTGAGGGAGGCAAGGTTGCTACTGATGGAGATGGTGGGGAGTGGGCTCTCATCGGAAGGATTCGCTCTCAGGGTTGTAATTGAGAGTCATGTAAAAGTTGGGAAGCTGCTCACATGCTTGAATATGGTGTCACCAATAAGGAAATATGGTGTTGTTATCCCAATGGAGAGTTACAATTGCTTGATTTGTGCATTGTGCGAGGATTTGCGTCCTCATGCTGCCAGGGGTTTGTTGCAGTGGATGATAGAGGATGGGCATAGTCCTAGCTTGGAGATGTACAATATGATTGTAGACTGCTTGTGCCAATGCAATAGTGTGGATGAGGCTTTAGATGTCAAGGTTGAGATGAGCTCTAGAGAAGTGAGACCAGACTTTGATACTTACCGGACACTCATAACCTGTTTTTGCAAGTTGGGAAGGAGCTCAGATGGTGAGTCGGCTATGGTGGAGATGATTGAGTCAGGTCTCCAGCCAAATGATGCTATTTGCGCTGCCTTGGTTTGTGGGTTCAGCAAGGAAGGAGCTCTTTATAGAGCAGAATTGATCCTGAAGGCTTTTGTTCTCGATTTCCAGATCTGTTGCAATGAGAGCTACAATGCTCTGATGAGAGCTTACTGTGAGACCAGGAGCACCACAGAGTCATTAGCATTGCAGGACAGGATGTTAAAACTGGGTTTTGTCCCAAGCAGTGAGACATGTCGATCTCTTATCTATGGGATTTCAAGAAGCATTTGTTAAGTGGCTGAACTGTATTATCGAAGACGTGAATTTCAATCGCCTTAATGAATGGTCTACAAAATTGCTATATGAAATATTAGACCACTGATGAATGCTGTTGCGATGCATGATTAACAAGAACATTTGTGAAAGGGCTGAGGAGGATGGATTATCTAGCAACAGTTTAGCTGGTGAAATGCCACATTTCTGCTGATGGCTTAGTTGGCGATACATGCCCAGATATGTTGATTTATATGGCCATGTATATTCTTCGCAATCCTGATTTGCTTTGGGAGGAAACAAGATGTAAAGCACCAGAAGGGAACTAATGCTGACTTGTGCCAAAAAGGTTAGGGTTTCTTGGGACTATGCTGGATGCGTGGAACAGTATTTGCATGTCGGCGTTCCCTTGTTTAGAAACCAATGACATTAGGATGAGATATGGTATAAATAATGGTAGTCTGGTTACTTATGTGCAGATTTCCTTATAATTAAAAACATAAAAAATTTTAATGTTCCTGTTTAGTTTATCTCACCATATGAACAATAACCTTATTGATGTTTGAGAGATGAAGTTTTTAATCCGTTTGGATGTCTCACTTCAAGCCTCTTGAATGTAGCTTGGTATTGTCCCACAATGATGCGATGGAATGGGAAGATGGCATCCATTTCCTTGCGATTCTTAGTTCATATAACATTTTCTTCATGTTTGCAGTAGATTGTCGGCCTGCAACATAAGGAACAAGTTTCAATTTGTCTTGGTTCTATGTCCATACAAGGTTGGAGCAAACATGATGTCATATGTGTCACCAATTTGTACCAAATTGACAAGATTTGCATTGTTTCATCGTTCAACAGAAGTTTGTTAACAAATAGGCACCTCGAATTTGCCTTCAATGTAGTTGCCCTTGTAACTTTGCAAGTTTGATGGAGAAGGGTGTATAATTCTTGAAATTCAGATGGTCGCTGTTAAAGCATGGGACAAGAAGGTGAAACCTGTGTGATAACTCCTTAGGCCCTGCTTGGAAGCCTTGAAATTTTTTACACCGGTGAATATCTTACACTTGTATATTTGTGGGCACAAAGAAAACTACTTGAATACATCTGGATTTATTTTACCTTGTAAAAACTTGGTATACTGTTTGGCTAGTCCCCTTGTAAATATTGCACAGAACATCATAGAAGCTTGCATAATTACATTGCAAGGCACAAGCATTGTCAAGCATTTACTGAACTCAAAGCAGTCATGCATAATCTGTGATTGCTTGCTTAATCGTTTACAGATCACAATTTTTTTTGTTAGGTCATGCGAGATACAGACATACTCCTTGCATTAAATTTTCTCTCTGCAATGCAGAAGCTAACAAAAAAATAGTGCGATACTATAGACTTTTTAGACAGCTCTTGCTGCTCTTAGTAACTAGAGCAACTAGTTGTAACGATGGAGCTAAGGTAGGAAGCAATGACACTCGAGTCAACCAGAGCACAGTGCAAGGACAAAGCTAGTTCTTAGGTAGATCTCCAGTTCCAGACTACAACATCTCTAGCCCACCAATAAGCATCAGTACCATTGGCCCACCTGCGAAGTGGAAACAAACAGCACACTAGTTCATGAACTCTAGATCATTTGGGCATGCTGACTAACGGATCCAAGCATGAAAAATTAAGATAAAGCAATACAAGACCAGCATCTGCTATTCTATTGTTTGTGGGGGAATTGTGAGCACAAGTCATAACCTTATCAATGATCATGTGCAACAAAAGCACACATAATTTACATCAGATCAAACAGACAGCACATAAATTGAACATATGTTAGATCTTGTCCAATAGACATTTCAAATTTCAATAGAACATAGAAAAAAAATACTAGAAATCTTCTCTGAGAATTAAAATCCCAGTCAGATGCTGGCCAAATTATTGGTGATTCAAGGCCTTAAAATTGAGATTCCATGCATAGCACTTGTGACTTCAAAAGTAATATAGAACCACTCATTGAAAAATCAGCAATATTACACCTTCTAATCCATAGTAAGCGTAAAAGCTTAGCATTGCTAATCCATTTCCATTTGAGTAGCTAAGTTTTTACGTTGGCTCGCCACGCCTATCACAACCTGATAGGGACAGGACCCCCCTCCTCCTTTATCCGGGCTTGGGACCGGCTATGTTGAGACAACATAGGCGGAGTTTCAGCATTGCTAATCAACAAACATTAATTCTAACTGGATTGTTTCCATGGCGATCTTGTGAGAATAGCTTCAAGCACAAAGCAGATTAAACATTTTACGGTATAGTTTCCAACATGGCGTAGTTGAATTCAGTTGTGAAGTGACCTTTGGGTTGGGATTTGGTTAACCAACAGGAAGACCAAACAACGCCTTTATTCCTTCACATCTATGTTAGCATAAGATTTAAGTTGTTGAATCATGAGATTAGATATGAAATCTATATCTTGTTCACATCTTCTATTAGGCGCTCAAAGGGGCATGTTGTGGACAGATGATGGTAAGTTGCTAGAGAGTCATGTAATCAAATCCCAAACAACATATAAAAAAATGATTGGCATGTAGCACAAGATCTTTGATGGTTAAGACAATTTCATACACCTTAACATGTATTCGAGTTGTAAACTAAAAACCAAACAAACTTTCATTGGTTTGTCAATGTGTCGATCTCTTGAAAAAGTAATTCGAAGAACAGTTAGCTGAAAAATAATCAAAATAAAACAAATGGTAATCTGGCCCATCTTTAATCAGCATTCACAAATTATGCATATTTCTGTGTCTTCTATCACAATGAAACATAGGAATCATCTAGAAATTCTCAATAAGAATATGGCTACCTTGAAAATGTAAGTCGAAGATTGTGAATATAGAAAAGGCAAACCAAACCAAATATTCTTGAGCAGATTAATATTCTCATGTCTATAAAATCACAAGCTCTAAAATAATGGTTTTGCTATTTATAAGTTGCATGATTTTTTTGTTATGTACCATTTGATTTTCCCGACCATTGGATTAGCTTGATGTGTGTGTGTGTGTGTGTGTGTGTGTGTGCATGCATGCATCTTATTACGATTTGGTCCATGGCTCAAAAGTGTGACCTACACTTACGGAAAAAACAAGTAACTTATAAATAGAAAACCCCATGGATGCAACACGTCACTCACATCCCTAGCTGATGATATGTGGGAACATCAACCGATAAACAGATCTTGTGAGAATAGCTTCAACCAGACACAACACAAAATGTACTAGTATATGTTTCAAACTCAAAATGTGCTAGTAAACATTGTGATAAAATTTGCAGTAATTGGAATGGCGAAAGGCCAAAAGAGAACTTACAAGGAGTCAATTTCCAAGCTTGCTTACTTCCTTCTTCAACCATTAACCACATAGTCTTGCCTCAAAGCATAGAAAAATCTCACGCTTTATTGCATCCTTGAAAACATCAGAGGCAAAGATCTTGATCTCATCGGACACATCATCCATCGCCTGTAACACTTCAAAGCATTTTGAAACTGGGTATTCGTTTCCTTGCTTTGAAGCTTGCTCCTTCATGCTAGAATGTTTTTTTTTAATTCAAAATAAGCTGCCATTGTTTCTTCAATGCGTGGTGCCGATGTTGTACCCTTTTGTTTCTTGGGTCTTTCTCGTTGCGCTCTAGTACTCCCAGTTCTTGAATTTGGATGATCATCACCTCCTCGTCCTTGTTGATTTGATTCATTATCTTCAACATCCAACTGCTCAGCATGCTGATTTTGTAAAAGTTCATTCTCTACACTCCTTCCAATGTCATCCATTCTTTGATAAGAGTACATAGTGTTCTCTTCTTAATCTTGTATGTCATTCTCCAAACCCTTGCCTTTCAAATTCATTCATTCTTGGAGGGGAATTATTCATGTTATCCTATCTTTCCTCAATGCCAGTAACATGTTGAGCTCTTGAATCGAAGCTTGCATTCTGTGAGTGTTATCTAGTGATGCTTGAAAGCTTCTTGTTCTTGTATCCAACACTAGAGTTTGTATTTGCAACATTAGATGGTTCAGTAGAAGTGAAGCAATGTTTTCCTTTTGCAAATTGTCCTATTAAGACATCAAAGATGAGAGGATTATAGAACACAAATTGTCCTTGCTGGCCTAGCAATACAGTACAAACAAAGTCAAACAAACCACAACAAATAGAGTCAAACAATCCTTCATCACAAATAATGCTTTTGCACAGGTTACTACAAACAAATCAAAAGTTTTCCCCAAGTATATGAAGCTCCACTAGGAGGAGTGGATGATATGACTATTCTAACAATACAAAATCAAGAACAGACAGCAATACAAAACCGAGGCAAGGAGCACAGACAACGTGCTACAAACACTAGATCTGAGCAAGATATGAAACCTCTACCCATGGTTATAGGCTTGCAGCATTAGCTTTCAATAACTACGTCTAACAGCGTGACTCTGAAATTGAACAATGATGTGGTTTTCCTATAACTGGTTTGAAGCCGATGATACTCTGTAAGTCATTCTACTTACTGGTTCACCAAAATCGTTTTGTTAACTACAATTATACATAGGGAAAATGATGGAACTGTTGTTTGTAATAATTATGGACTAGTGAGGAAGATGCTACCTGCTAATAATGTTTCACAAAAGAAACAACAGGGCAAACATAAAGGCCTAAGACAAACTACTTGGTACGGCCTATTGTGCTGGGGTGTCCTCTGTCATAGTTGAATCATCATCTAATGTACAGTATCAAGTCACATGTAAGTTGCTTAACATAAAAACTTCTAAGACTAAGCTCAGACGCTAACATCAAGACTTTGATATTTTACATAACCAAATTTCTTGACAACGAAATTAGGAGAGCAAAGTTACTTTGTGCAGTATAAATAGGTGTTCTGGAGTGAAGAAACATTACCACTATCATCATATTGTGTAGCAACTGTGGAAAACTAAAAAGATACTAGCAACATGTAAACAAAACTAGATCTAACCTTTTAGGAAAGTGTCACTGAACATAAATTGCAACAGAGAATATTAAGCTTACAACTTACTATACTAAAAGGTAGAATGAGCAACCAAAGTAACACAAAATGTGAATAAACCAATTCATTCTATTACATCATGCAAGCTGCTAGCACACCTTAAAGTCCATTGATGAATCCTAGTAGCCCTTACAATAGTTATTTAGACTGTAAACCCATTTCAAAGATTGCCACATCTTTATGATACCCACATGATGGAACAATACAAAGGTGCAGATTTTGGGGAGCTGAGTACACACATGATGCTTACAGGTGAATTCTTGTTATATAATATTGATATATGGCCCCCTTCGTTTCAGCTTCTGGATTATGGATTCTAGATTATAAGAGAAGCTGCTTCTGATTGTGGGAGAACTGGATCGGGCCAACTGCAACTTCTAGGTTCCAGATCAGGCCACGAGAATCAGCAAGAATCAGGTTTCAGTCAGATTCTAATTACTGTAGAAGGCAGCTTCTAATTAAGGGAGAAACTATCCAGAATCCTCCAATTCGGCAGATAATTTGTTTTTTTTAAGCAGAAGCTGAAACGAAGGGCGCCATAGATAGCCATTCATGGGCAAATATACATACCTACATTATCCTGATGCAATCTATTAATGTGGGAAACAAGGGCAATGATAAATGAAGGGAAAACAACTCCATATTGGTCAGTGGTGAAACAATAACTGTGCGAAAAATGTGAGGATTATAGAATGGATATTACCTTCATGCAAGAGATCCAATGACTCAAACAATGGGAAACTCTTGTTTTTATACCTCTTTAGCCTAGAGTCCTCCTACAAATTCATTGAGGATCAGATAATCAAAGAACATAAATGATAGAACAATTCAAGTATAAATAAAACAATTCTAATTGGGAACAAAGAAGATTCACAATTAAAAAAAACAAGAAGCTTACTTCGATTATCTCATCCCATTTTTTTAGATGTGGTGTTAATCATGGATACATTTTGATTCTATGAGAAACCACTACGATTGCGAATGGATCTAATTGCTTTGTAGTCTTTCTTCAATTGAGCCTATTTATCTTGAATTTGAGCTTTAGAAAGTCTTGCTTTTGGAAAGTGTTTATTGAAATCCTTCACAATCTTGTTCCAACCTTCTAAAGACCATCCATTTTGATCACGATAGTGAGAAACATTGAACTCAAGAAGTACATCAACCAATCCTTTTTCATACTTTGATGTCCAACTTGCTCTATTTGTCATAAAGCCTTAGATAAATCATAAACCACAAGGAACCGTAAATAGTATGAATAAATGGCAAGCAAATTGTGACAATTAATTAGACAAGCAACATAAGGTATCACAAAATTGTTCTATTTTATTACAACGAGTACAAAAGAAAATAAAGTAAAAAACATATATTTATCATAATTGCTAATGAGATCTCCTTTGTACTCTCCACTTCCTACTTCTTTCATAATCTGCCCACATCTTCTTTGCAATCTCATCTCTCAAAGCATTACCCATGTTCCTTTTATTGTTCAATGCTACAACATCATCTCTGTATCGGTCATCTCCACTAGGTAGATCCACACATTTATCTGAAGACATGTTCATTGTTTGATCACTTAACCACTTTTCATCACCTTTATGGCTCCAAATTATATTATGCAACATAATTGTTCCTGCTAGAATTTTCACTTCAGTTTCTATTGGGTAAAATGTTGTAACTTTTAAGACAGGAAATCACATCTTTAGGATGCCAATAGCATACTCTATATGGTTGCGTAGGCAGGCATGACGAAGATTGAACAACTCCTTATAGTCCCTTGGTCAGCAATTGCCTTGTCCTTTTTCCTTAATATGGTATCAAACTCCTCGATAAGGAGCAAGAAAAATTGTTGTGTTTGCATAGCCCGCATCAATCGGATAGTACTTGCCCCTAGGTACTCGAAATTCAGATTTAATGGCAGAATGTAACACCCCTACATTTGACGTGGACCCTTCCCAACCAGTAGAAACATAAAAAAATCAAATTAAAGTCAAAACAAGCATTGCATTTTGAGAAAGAGTTCATTTTCTATTTTGATATGGAGTAGCCTCACTATCCATCATTGTGATAGGGACATGAGTAAAATCTATTGCTCCTATATAGTTCTGCAAGAAACAAGACCTTATTACTAATTGAGGAATAAGATGAGAGGGTAAACATTCCTAAATTATACTGACATGAATTACATGTATCTCAAAGTAAGGCCAAAATTATGGAGTTGATGATATTTTCCAATGAATCTCAGTGGATGGAGGCTTGATAAATTCATAGGTCAATGAAGTGATTGCCTCAAAACATGCCCCTAGATGCCTATGTATAGTCTCAAGACTATGCTGAAATCTATCAACCAATGCTTGAAAGCTGGCATTACATGCAAGTATATACATGAAAATGCCTAATTGCTCTTCCACGGTAACACCTCTTGTATTATGCAAAAGATATTTTGATCTAAGATAGTCAGTGAGTGTTTGGAAAACGTGGGATTCCATTCAAAGATTTTCATAACATTGGCTCGGATGACCTTCAAGAAGTTCAGTAATATATTCTGCTCCACTAAGCTTTAATGTATGACATGGAGTTTTAGTTATGGTAGAAGCTGAATATAATGCTAGCAAAATAAGCAGTACCATATCGTCATCTTCCTCTTCTTCTGATTTAGTAAGAATAAGGTCTTTCATATAAACTAGCACTCAAGTATCTTAAATTTAAAAAAATAAAAACTACCAATCAGTAAACAAATGGCAAGTTAATAAACTAATATGCAGCTCTATCAGTCTATAGAATTGGCATTGTACTTAAATTGACCTCACGTTCTAATGAAATGAACCTAAATTTTCTGAAGGTATCTTCCATAGCACTTTGTTTTCTACCACCTTCAGCTCGGATTTACCTAGTATTGGTAAAAAATGAGATGTACTGGGCAATCAGCCAAGACAATAACAAACTGAGTTTTAAAAGTAAAACAGGAAGAAAAATAATAGCTTGTGCATGAAGAAGCCAGGTAGGATATTTATGACGTAAGATATTTTGGAAAAACAAAAGTAGATATGTCAGAAATCACATCTAAAATGTATGAAAGAAAAACCCATCATCATGGAGATGTCGATGTTACACAAGCAATTGATTGGAGCAAATGAACTGGATGGGAAGTAAACAAATTAGTATATTCTGATATGATAAATAAGTGACTACAATAGTGCGTAATACAATTAATTCTGTTTTGTAATTGAATACTCTAAAAACTATTCTAGAGAAAGTCCAACTATGTAGTTGTTATTCGAAAGCCACTTTGCTATTCTACGCAGAATTTTTTAAAAACCAGTTTCTATTCTAGATTAATCACAAGCCATGTGGGAAGCAAAACAAGCCAAGAGGCCAGGAAAGAAGATGGCGTTTACTAACAAAATGTCCTAGAGCAAAATTGTCCAAACATTGAAATGATAAATAGAACATTGAAAAGAAATGATATCTCAACTCAAATGAAAATCAAGAAACTACATAACTAATCAGGGAAATTGAAATTGTACAACTTAGCTAATTAAATTTTAACTCCCTTCATGTTTATTGAAATTGTACTCAACTACAGAACTAATCAGGGAACTACTAATCTAATATGACCAGCACCACTTAGTTCTACAATTGATAGAAGCTAGCTAAAAAAAACTGACAAGGTTAACAAATGGTAGCAGGGATGACATATTGTGAAGACAATGTTGACCTTTGATGCCGGTTTCTGAGTATAAATTCATTTTTGTTAATGCTGGGAGACGTCTCTGATGTCACCTGCGTGAACCAATTCAGCATGATAATGACAAGTCTGGGAATAAATTTTACATCTTGTGCCATTTGTCGACAACGTGTTCAATTTTAAACCCAAGCTTATGATTACAATTCAAGCATTTGTTTCTTTTAATTGCTATGTTCCAATGCTCACTTTTAAATATGTTCTCATTCAGCCTACAAACTTTTTTGATGATGGCTTTCAGTGCACTCTCTACTAGTTTATTTTCCTTCTGTACTTGATACAACAGGTTACAGTCTCCAAAAGAAGTTCAATTCAAACATTTTTTTACCAAAGAAAAAAGATGTTCAAGTCAAGCTTTTTATTCAGCCTTCAAACTTTTCGATGGCTTTTCTTACATTCCCTATTTTCCTTGTGTAGTCACTGCTACAAAATAGTACATCACTATTACTTCATATGGGTCGGTTCTTAAGTTTTTAGGAAAAACGATTGTGATAGATAACTTAGAAGGGGTGTTAATAATAATCATTATCAATTCTCAGGTTAGAATGCTCATCTATATCGCTTCTTTTGTGGGAACCGATAGTGATGAGCATGCACATCACTATCGCTTCCCACATAAGAACCGATAGTGATGTGCATGATCACATCACTATCGCTTCTTATGTGAGAACCGATAGTGATGAGCATGCACATCACTATTGCTTCCCACATAAGAACCGATAGTGATATGCATGATCACATCACTATTGCTTCTTATGTGAGAAACGATAGTGATGAGCATGCACATCATTATCGTTTCTTAAGTAAGAACTGATTGTGATGTGTCTCGCTAGGTTATTTATACCCCTCGAGCTGAACTCTCTGTTGTTGTTCCAGAGGAGATTTCTCCAATGTCACCAGAAAAAAATAGTACATATTTCGGTTGAAAGCAATACTTGGGCGAGAAAATTTAAAATCCTCAAGGGTAGGTGCATTAAGAGGGAAAATTTGAAGCCCTAGCTTAAGAAGATTTCCCCTATTTTTGTAGAATTTGTGGTTTTATTTAAAATGTGAGCATTTCTTCTAACCCCTTTAATTTTGCACTAGGTAATTTTGGTATGTTGCAAAGAAAATTTAGATTGCACTGGAACATGCATATCCTATCAGATTTCACACCCTTTATTTAACAAGCATACATCTATTTAATTATCATTGTAGTGCTCTCGTGTTAATCTGGAATTATTGTTGCTATCATATGATGAATGTTAGAGTTTAGGTAGCGAAACCTACGTCTCTTGGTCGAGGGTTCTTATTTATAAATATACCGATCAAAATAGCATATTTGTAAGCAAACAGTCTTGAATTGTCCATGTTTTTTGGACAGTTTGAGGATATGTGGTTCAGGCAACTTCCTGAGCTATTGCACAACCTTAGAGTAGATTTCAGTAGCGTCTCCCTGGTGTTCTCCGGATACACACCCCTCTTGATATATTGTCGAGACGTGTATATGGAAAACAGCGGGGAGATACTGCCAAATTTTCTTTGGAGTAGTACAACGTCTTAGGAACTTGCCCGAATTGCATATCCTCGAATGGGATTAGGACCTAACCTATTTAGAGATTAGGAGTCATCGTTGGTACGCTTATTTTGTTTCATTGAAGTCAAAAGATTTGCAAGCTACTGTAGTATCAAGGATAACCTATTAGAGGGGGTGAATAGAAGGTTTCTAAATTTTTAGGCTCTAATTGCAATTAATTAAATCAATAAGCAAGAATTGCTGATTTTCACAATTTTAAGGCCAAGTTCTCTAGAGATCACTAAATGCTTCAATAATCAAGTTATAGGCAATTAATGATTTTAAGCACAAGATCAATATGACTAAATGCTAGAATTGTAAAGCACAAGAGTAGAAATATCAAACCACAAGAGAATGGGACACAAAGATTTTATCTTGTGGTCTTAGAGACTTACCGATCTCCCCTAATCCATGTTGAGGTGAATTGAATGACTTCAAGGCAGCTCCAACCTCTTGAGTCTTCCTTGATCACTATGGTAGTTCTTTCCTGCACTGGGTAGGTGAACTCCAGCCTTCCCAACTTATCAGGGCTTCTCACAATCTCCGTCAAAAAACTCACCGCACACGAACGCGTCCAAGCTGTCTAGGAGGTAGCAACCTCCAAGAGTAATAAGTCTTGACGCTTCCTTGAAGCCAGATAAAGTTTCTAAAGGCTCAATCGCTAAATGCAAACTTGAAAATGCTTCTAACTCCCTCAAAACGAGAATTTAATGCACACAATGAGTTGGAGACTTTCTAGAGCTCAAGGATGATCAATAAGGTGCAAAACTTACTCTAGAATGCAGGTGAGGGTATTTATAACTCCCCACCAACCAAATATGACAGTTGACCAAAAGCTGCCCAAAAATCCCCTAGGAGGCTGGTCATACCGCCCTAGGGCCAGTATGACCACCCCTCAGTGGCCAACGGTCGCTATAGTACATTTAATGCGCTATCAGTGACCGTTGGTCACTAAGCCCGGTATGGCCGGTGTCACTCCGGTCATATCGGGTTTTAAAAAATGCCCCTAAGACAAGAATATATACTCTTTGGAAATTTGGGGCCAAAGTGCCCCGATTATCTGTTGGCCGTATATAATGGGTGACCTCAATATGTCCGCCTACCAATCGGCCAAGAATTTCTCTCTCTGTAATGTCCACACCGGGGTGGCTTCGGTATGACCGTAGGTTGATATGACCAAGGTGGGATCGGTCATACCGGCCCTTCTACCACCGTAGATAATTTTTCTTTATTTTCGCTTTTAGTCATATGTAAAGCCAAGGGAATCTCAAGTATGCATGAGTTTGAGCCTCTAAACATTTTTCTGACATCCAACAAGCGGCAAAGACCCCTCTTAATAATACAACGCTTATTCTAGCAATCCGATCTTTTTCTCCAAACTTTGAGATTAGCAAAAGCTATTAAAGGGTTCTTAAAAAAAATTTATACCTTAGCTGTTGGTGCGTTGATATTCTTTTTCATCATGTCTTATGCTTCCATGATCGTCAAGCTAAGGACCAATCTATTCTTAAAATACTCAAATTGAAAAAGTTAGTCCATTAATCGTAATTGCCATTAATTACCAAAATCAAATCGAATTAGGGGCCTAGATACTTTCAATCTCCCCCTTTTTGGTAATTGATGACAATCCTCATGTAAGAATTGATTTGAGTTTAGATTTTGAGCATGCAACAATAGATTGTGTTGTATACTTAAGAATTTTTGTTTTAATAATATTTTGCTCCTTAATATGAAGTAGTGAGTTTTGTGCAAAATATTATTAAAACCTCAACATTTAATTGAAAAACTCCCCCTAAAAGTGTGCATATGAGTGTTATTTGCACATTTGAGATTTTTGAGAATTTTGACGAAGTTTTCCCTTTAAATATTGAGTCCGATGGTAACAATATATATGCAATGAATATATCAAGCACAAAAGTGAACATGAGATAGTAAGCATGAATATGAGACATAAATAATCTCAAGCATAGATAAGCATAAGCATGAAAAGTGAAATGCCATGATTAAACATCCAAATAACCACAACCATCCACACGCAACACAAAATAATAGTTCAACCACAACTAAAACCAAAAGATAGTAACGAGGTTCATTAGCTTATAATAAGTATATATAGATAAATAACATAAGCTAATCCTCCGAAGAAACTCCTAATCTTCATACATCTCCCCCTTTGGCATTAAGGACCAAAAAGGGAACTCCAAGGCAAGTTCACAACGAAGGAAGTGGTGGAGGAGGCGGAGTACGGCGATGCCCAAAGCAATGAAATGCTAGAGGTGCTTGCTCAGTGTAGTACTCCTAGAAGATGATCGAAACTCCTGAATGGTAGAGTCGATAGAGTCCAGTCATCCACGAACCTCCTCAATTGCCTAGCGAGCCTCCTGGTGAGTCTAAGACTAATACTCATCGACATGAGCAAAATTTCTCATTATATCAGTCCTAAGACTCGTGAAGCTGCTCTTCATAGCACTATGCAGCATATCAAAGTTCTCAAGTGACAAGCCAGATTAGAGCTGTGGTGCTAGCTGAGTCTAAGGCTCCTTCTCCCCTAAATCCTATGGCTGCGGCTACTGTGAGGACTGACCCCTCTGAACCTGAGGACCTGCCTCTTGTGAGCACTGCCACAACTGCCACAATACCCGTCACTCTTTTGATGATCATCATGATGTAAGGGGCGAAGTAGATTCTTTTTCCATGATCTCCAACAGAAGAGTGCATCTCACAAAGAATAAAATCAACCACATCAAATTTTTGCTTGTTCATGATCATACTCACAATGTTCAGGCATAGCCTCTAATCTCATCGAAGTTACTACTCTTAGGATGAACAGTCACTTGCACAATCCTGTTAATGAGGCTAGATGTGGGAAGGAGGTTGGTCATTTTACTTGGCCTCCTAACACGAGCTATTGGACCATAGAAGCTGTATTGTTCTGAGAGAGGAAGAGTTGGGTCACTGTGTATGTTTGGCTGCCTAGTATGGTATATGCCCCAAGCTTGCTCAATTTCTACCTTAAAAGCTGTATACATTGTCGCATCTCTCATCCATGTAATCTCATTATATGACTCTAAAACATGAAGTGTGGCATAAAATTGATGAATCAAGTCATCCTTGTAGTTAAACCTCATGCTGATGAACTCTGCCAGTCCAGCTCCATAGAAGAGCTCGGGCACTCCAACAAACAGTGGGATTTTCCTGATATGCTCTCAACTTAACCACTTATGATCTGTGAATTCCTTATTCAGATAAATCTCATGATATACCTTTTGTTGGAATATATTTCTGAACTTGTCCAATGTTGCACTGTGAGGGAGCATATACTGATTTGCTTGTCGCAGAGAGAAATATCACTCCCCCTTTATCTTCCTCAGATCTAATGTGGGCTGAAAATCATCAAAGTTTTCTTCTTCTTCGGATTCTTCATCTTCACTATCATTTCTTTCTTTAAAATCTACATCCATATCATCTTTTTCTTCATTTGATTTTGAAACTGCTCTTTTTCCTTTTTCCTCTTTTCGAGCTTCCACCAAGCTCTTCTTGAATTTTCCTTCTAACCTCCCTATTCCTTGTTGCTTGAGTCTGCGAGTCTTCACTGTCACTTTGGCGAGGCAAAGGAACCACCCTCCCACAAACAGACTTGTGGACAACTCTGCTGCCACGAGGAGGTGGCATGTTCTTGGTCCTCGGCATGATGACTGAGTCAACAAGGAGTATATGAAATGAGAAACAAGGTTTATAATCCCTGGATATGGATTATAACGCAAATTTGGCAAATATGTATGATTATAGGATTTTTGGCCTGCAAGCCCAGTCATACCGCCCTAGGTTGAGTTGCACTGGGCATGGGCGGCGTGATTGCCCTAGGGCTAGTCACACCGGCCATATGGCACAAGAAACCTAAAATTTGAAGAAATTCGGGTTTTGAGTAGATTAGACCATGGAATGGCACAAATAGACATCAAAAGTCAATAATCTACTCAATCTAACCAAAGATTTCAATTTGTTTCATAGCGATTTGCCATGTTATAAATCAAACACTAAAATATCAAACATAAACCCTAGGGCATGACAATGAAAGGAGATTTGAGAGGAATAGAAGGGAATTGATACCTTGGATTAGTAGATCGAGGAGAGAACAAGAGATTTGAGAGGAGACACTCGGATCAAGAATTTTGCCTTTTGGAGATTTTTGAGAAGAGGGTGTTCTTGAGAGGAGAGAAAGATGAAGAGATGAGGAGAAAAGAGAGAGAGAGAGGAGATGAGGGAAGTGTGGGCATGAGGGAAGTGTGGGCAAGATAAGAGGAGAGATGGATTTAGGTCGATTACCAACAATTGGGCATAACTACCCTTCTCGACCTGGCCGATATGACCGCACTGAGGCCGATCATACCGCTCTCTGGTGCTACCGCACTGACCTGTAGGATCGAGGATGCGCCTAGAGGGGGGGTGAATAGGCGTTTTATAAAATTAATTGCTCACTAAAATAATTCACTCTAATCAACCCCTATGTCAAAACCTATCAAAGATAATACGGAAGCGATAAACTAGGTTTTGACAATTAAGGCCTAAATCAACTAGGCTCACTAGTGCATTAATTAAATTATGTCTCTATACAAGAATTGCTAAATAGAATAATCAATTAATACTAAGCAATTCTAACACAATCAAGCAATTAATAAATATCAATAAATGTAAATGCTTGAAGGTAAAAGAAACAAAGGACAAACGATGTTTTTCCGTGGTGTTCGGAGACTTGCTTGTCTCCCTAGTCCACGTTGAGGCTAGCCCAAACCTTTGGACGGCTCACAATGAGCACCGCCTCGATTCCACTAGATGTGGTTTTCACGCTTTAGTGTAGGCTCAACCCGAACCTTCACAAACTTCGCCGGGCGTCTCACAACCTTGAGGCTCTCCAAGCGACGCTCTCCTCGCCTAAGAGTCACAACCTCCAAGAGTAACAAGCCGGAGTCTCCGCTCGAGCTTCACCTAGCACAACAAATGCGCTAGCGGTGATCACCTAGTGCAACACATGCACCTAGGCCTCCCTCAAGTGCAACACATGCACAAGAGGCTCTCAACCCACTCCTAATTGCAACACATGCAATTAGTCTCACTCTTAGCTCAAGAATCAAATGTGAGTATACAACACATGCACCACCTCAACCAAAATACTCAATCAACCAGCAAATGCCCCCCCATGACCTCCTTTTATAGCCTCACAAAGAAAACTAGCTGTTGGGGGGCAAAACGGACATTAAAAGTGCTGAAACTAGCCGTTGCTACAGTACTTGCGGTATTACCGGCCCCTACAGGCGGTAGTACCGGCCTAGGAGTTCAAAAGAACCTCCTCTGGCAAATAACTACCGCAAGGGCGGTACTACCGGCCCCTACGTGCGGTAGTACCGCAGCTACCTCCACTAAAATGCTCATAACTTTTTACTCCGAACTCCGACTTGGGTGATTTTTTATTCTATGCGAAGCTTATCACGAGGGCTACAATCTCCACCCATCTTCAAGATTTAAGCAACCATAGATATTTTTAAATATCACCAAAACCAAACTCTAATGTAGTCATTCAAGTCTAAAATATGATTTTTGGAAATCTCTCAAATAGACTTGATCAAAGGCATGACTACAAGCTATAAAGAGTCAATAACATCAAATATTGAGCCATGATGATCAACTCATGATCAAAATAACTTTTGCAAAACACAATTGCAGATAACCCGAAAAGCTATAAGATCAATCCTCTAGCCATGTAATGATCAACACATGATCCCGACACTTTGCAAAACACATTTGCAAATGCCAACACATACTCTAGGATTGAAACCCATAATCTCTAGCTTATTTGCAAACCACTTTTGCAAATAACAAAACAACATTTTGCAAAAACACATTTTGCAAACACAGACCATAAACTTTACTTAGCCTTTGTGATGATCAACACATGATCCAGTCACAAGCTATAACACAATGCATGAGCTCTCACCTTTTGCAATACATGCAAAACTTAGCCCTATGCAAAACCACACATGTTTTAGAAAGATTGTTTCGTGAATGAAAACCAAACATGAAGCTTCAACATTTGCAACACATGCAAAAGTGAACTTCACGCAAAAGCCAACACATATAGCTTATCCTATTTGCAACACATGCAAATCAAAGCTTTATGCGAAAACCTAACGCATATGCTCTTCCTCTTTGCAACACATGCAAATCAGAGCATAAACCAACAACAACCAAGCATAAGCTTAACCCATTCGCAACACATGCCAAATGGTTAACCCTTATGCAAAAACCAAATCCAAATGATTTGAGCTTGAGTGAACGCGGATTGAGATCATCAACACATGATGAAGCTCAAACTAGGAATGAGCTCCTCTTAATAGTATGGCGATAAAAACCTTAGACTTAAAGACTAAAAAGTCCTTAGCCTATCTAATTATACCTTCGCAAGCGTGGCATAAGCAATCCCTTTGGGGTCTTTATGATCATCACTTTGATACTTCCTTGGGATCATCACTCGATTCTTCTCTTTGTCTTCGGGATCTTCTCTTGACGCCCATCACCTCATGATGCCGTCTTTATCCCATTCTCAATCATCTCATTCATCTTTGCACCTAACTCAATCACAACTCATAAAATAGTTAGTCCAAGATGCACGGTTGTCTCAATTATCTCTTGCACTCCATTAACACATAATGGATGCCTTTAGATCAATTGAGCACAACCTAAATCAATTTGAATGATTTAATTGTGTCTTAAGTACAATAATGCAACTCATGCTTTATTATACTTAAGAGCTATTCATTTGTCCTTAATTAATCAAGGAACACCATCAACACATGATGAAATGTTCTCTAATGGTTATCAAGACAAATGAACTCAATTTAAATTATCATTTAAATTGATATGAGTATATATTAACTACTCAAGTTTTCATATACTCATGTTGATGCAAAATAATGATCCATAATGTGTGAACTATATGGAAATGATAATTATTCTAAATCATCAATTATAGAATATGCCCCACATGTATATGTGCATAGATGTGATTGACTTGGATATAATATGCACATATTCAATTTGATCACATTGGAGTATATCCTACATTATCATGAGTATACTTATAACTAGGCAATTCAAACATATACTCAAGGATTTAGTTTCTTTGTCTTGATCCTTATAAGTGTCAATAAGAATTAGATCAATACAAAGAGACTTTCAAGTTAAACTACAACCTCCCCCTAAGTATGTGCATCCATGTAATATATGGATTGGGAAACATGATGCACATTTTGTGGTTAATATAATGGGGACATTCATATTTTAACTTGACTCCAAAGTATGCAACTAATACTAAGATGAATACGCATACATATCTTGGGTTTTCCATTTTTCAATGTGATGAGACTAATCAAAGATATTCTAAATAAACAAGTTAGTCTCGATATAAGATTTGTCATTAATAATAAAATCACATTAAGGGATAATCTCAATATTAGATTTGTCATTAACACCAAAACCATAACTAATGAAGGTTGAACTTACAATCTCCCCCTTTTTGGTGATTAATGATAAATCCAAGCTTAATAAGCACATTTGGATTAAAACTAACATATTGAGAGAATTTAAGCTATTTGAATGCATATGCATATTTTAAACAACATAAGCATTGATAATTTTTGAATGCATATGAGAAATCATTTCTCCCCCTTAATCATATTAAGCTCCCTTTTTAAGCCAAATGATATTAAGCTCCTAATTCTCCCCATTTTGGCATTAAACACCAAAAATGGAGAAACCATCTAAGAGGATTATTTTGAAAAAAAAACATTCTCCCCCTTTTTGAATTAAGCATTCTCCCCCTTTTTGGCATTGAACCACCCTTTTTAAAGAAGGTCATATAAGAATTTGAGATGAACACTTATGACCATGGCAAGGAATTGAAAGAAGTTAAGCCAAAATAAAAAAGAAAGGTCATTCCAGAAATAAAAGTTTATGCCAAATGAAAACTTGTTTTATTTGAAATATGTCCTAAAAGAATGAAAACTTGAAAAGAGACCATATTTGGGTTTTTGGATACCACTTGTAAAGATATGCATAAAAAGCAACGAGGGTATCACACGGGTTATTTGAAACACATTCAAATAACTCACTCCTCATTTTATTAGGCTTTGAAAATTTTAAATATGATTCTCTTGAAGAATCCAGTAATTTGCCTAATAGGTTTAAACGAGGAAACCAAAAGAATTAAGTACCATTTGAGAAATTTGATACCACTTGTAAAATCTATCTCAAGAACTTTTCTTGAAGACTTAAAAAGAAATGAGCATTTTCAAATTTTTTGTTGAAGAACAATGCTCAACTAAAGATTTTCCTCTTTTGTGTATTTCAATTCATAAAGAATCTCACACAGAGAATTCTTAGGCGATTGAACTTACAATGTTAGTCTAGGAGGAAAAATCTTAATCATGAATGTGGGTATCTAAGTAATGCTACAAAGAGGCAATGAAATACCACTTGTAGAAAATAATTGAATTCAATGATACCACTTGAAAAGAATTCAAATAACCAAGGATATCGTTCGAAGAAAAGAGCAATGAATTTCATGATACCACTTGTAGAAAAAGAGAAACTCAATGATACCATTTGTGAACATAAGAAATGAATAAATGCTCAATTGATACCACTTAGAATCAAATCACAGAGAATTGATACAACTTGGAAGAATAATCGATTAAATCGATGGGTATCAGAGCAATAAACATTTACGGGTATCAAAGAGAAAGACAACTTAAGATAGATCAAGAAAATCCAAGTTGCTAAGTTTTGCTTTTGATTTTTTTTGAAAAACTAAATCACAAAGATTCAGAGAGAGTATCAGAGCGAATTAAGAAGATGATACCACTTGGAAGCAATTAAGTGCTCAAAATTTGATATAGACATGCTCCTCAAGATATTCAATAAATGAATCATGGAGCTATTTGCATTTGAATTGCGCAAGTTTTGTCTTTTCAAAAGATCAGGTGAATACCACTTTTGAATTAATTGAAATGCTCATTAACTAATACCACTTGTAATTTTAGTCAAATAAATTTGTAAAACTTTTGAAATTTTGCACAATTAAACTTTGGGATCATAAGAAGCTTTCCCAAAAGGAATTTTAAAAAAAGCAAATTCCAATCAAAAGATATCCCAAAGCCAAACTCCAAAAAATCTGAAAAAAAATTCAGACAAATCAGATCTCAGTCAGCCAGGACCGGCACTACCGCTGCGAGGGCGGTGAGTGCCGACTTTTGGATACTACTGCGCCCAATCTTGATAGTCTTGACTTGACAAACTAAATCGAAAGTTTTGCAGTATTTTTCAAAAACTTTGCAAATGAAGTCCAAAAGATTTGAAATTTTCAAGGAACCAACTTTGGACTGTTTCAAACATTTTTAAGCAACTTTTGTTTGAAAAGAATTTTCCTTTTAGCTTAATTTTGGCAAAATGCGCTTTGAGGCATAAAAATAAAAACAAACTTTATAAAGACCTCAAAGTGCAACTTCAACTTGGATTTCATCTACAATTTGAATCTTCATGGCTTTAAGGATTTAAAATACATTTTGAAGCTATGACTATTTAATGAAAGTAATGAAATCCAATTTGAATGCCAAAATACTATTTGTAGGTATATTTGAGTTAAACACAAATGTTTTGGCCAAATTAGTTTTCAAAATAGATTTTTTTTGAAGCTTGCAAAACTTTTGAAATACATATTATAATTGTTTTACAAGACTTTTTACAAATTTGGGTATTTTAAATATAATTTTTGACTTTTGTCCAAAGTGGGTTCTTTTTAAAGAACCAAATGAATCCACAAAGTCAAATCTTCCGATAATACAAAAGCGAATAAGAGAATGAGATAAGAAGTGGAGTTTTGAGCTTTTGAAAATCTCCTTCCCTTTTGTGTATGAGTTTAAAATGCCATTTGGAACCTAGATATGGTACAAGATCCAGTCCAAATGTTGAAACTCACTAAGTGCAATATTTTGACCAATATAGGTCAAACTAGGATTTTTGGTGAATTTTAAAAACAAATAACTTTTGCTAGGTTGGTCTTTTGAAAATCTTTTGAACAAGAAAATGGTTAAGAATGACCAACTCTAGGATTTTTGTTTCCAAATTATTTTCAAAATCCTTTTACTTTTAAATCTATGAAAATTATAAGTTTAAATCCAAAACAAGATATTACTATCTAGTTTTCGGTCATGAAACTCATTTTCTTTTCAAAATAGATTTTGTGAAACCAAAACCTTTGAAAAACATTTCAAAAGCATTTGTATACATTTTACAACTAGTTTTTCGCAAGATTAGTGTAATACCGCAAATTGCTTTATTTTCTTAATCCAAGGATTTTCTTTTCACCTAACCTCATCTATCCTCCCTTGTGTGGCTATCATTTCTCCTTGCTAGATATTCTTTCCTCAGCCTGGCAGACTTCTCCCCTCCCATTCCTTTTTCCCAGCCGACTTCTCCCCAGTCGCCCCTGGCCTCCGACGCCTCAGCCTCCCTGGCCGACTGCCTCCTTGCCCTTCCCTGGTTTTCCTCCCTCTGCAGTGGCCTGCCTCCTCTCCCGAGCTGCCTCCCTGCAGGCCGCCTCCTCCCTCAACTCAGCCGAAGTCGCCTGCTCCAGCTTCCAGTCGGCGCCGCCTCGCAGTTGCCCTGCCGAGTCCCTCCGGTTTCCCTCCTAGCTTGGCGCCCTTCCTCCCCTGCCAGAGCAAAGGTAAGTAGAAAAACAAAAAGCATTGTCGGAGCAGCAACTGGAGCCGGGGAGCCCTTGGTTTGCTCCAGCTCCTCTGGCCGGCGATGAGCCACCCTCCAGCCGGCAACGCTGCCTCGGGTCCCCCTTCCCTTGGCCGATGACCCCTCCTCGGCCCAGCACCTCCCCACCTCCCTCCTTCTCCATGGATGTGCTTTCGGTTTGGATTTGATGTGTGCTTTAGTTTGTTAGTGTCTGGACATTCGATGTTAGTGTGTGAGTTTCCAATGTTGTATGGTCTATTGATGTAAGGTAGTATTGTATGTGAGTTGTTTGGGAATTGTGGATTATAGTGTTGTAGTTGTGACAGTTAGGTATATTTGGATGTCTGTGATAAGTTGATATGTGATGTTGATTACATTGGTTTTTGGTTTTGAATTCTAATTGTTTGGATTTATGGGGTTTTGTTGAAGTATTGGTTGGAAGGTGGTGTGAAGGCATTTGGTTCTGGTGTTATTTAGAGAAGTTTTTTGGTTTGTTATGTTGTAATCTTGAGTGATTTTGATTTTTGGTTGAGATGTTTTGATGTTTGAGAATTTGGTATTGTTTGATAATTTTTTTGTGAGAAATGATTTTGAATGTTTGGTAATTGATATTTTTTCGAGATTTGATAGTTTGATGTTGTTGGTTTTGATAAGTATGGTGTGTGTGTATTTGCATGGTTTAGTATGAATTATTTATGTTTGGTTGGAAGTTTGGTGGAGTGTGGGTATAGTTGATATGAGTTTATTTGAGTTGTTTTTTAGTTTGATATAAGGTTAATGTTGTAATCTATAGTGATTGATTTTGTGGAATTGAGTTTGGATTTTTGGTGGTGATTGTAGTGTTAAGTTGGTATTGGTTTGTGTGGGATGTTGTTTGTGAATATATTAGGGATTGAAAATTTTGTAATTGGTGTTATTTGGTGTTATTTTTAGGTTGAATTGTTTTTGGTTATAAGTTTTTGTTGAAGATGGTTTTGGTTTGTTTTGAAGTTTTGATGATGTTTTGATTGGTTGGTTTGGATTAGGAATTTTCGTTGGAGTATGTTTATAGTTTTTGATGGGTATTGGTTTTGAGTTTGGTTTTTATATGAGTAAAGCTGTTAGAGGTTGTTAGTGTTATAGTTTGTGGGTATATTGATGTTATTTGTTGTTTTGTAATTGATGATTGTTGATGTGGTTTTGTTTGAGCTTGGGTGGTATGTTTGTTATGAAGTGTTATGATTTTATGAATGGTGAAATGTTGTGAATGTTGGTTTAATGGATGCAGTTATTTGATCTTGATTGTTTACTGGATTTGTGATGTAGTAATGATGAATGTTTGGATTGGGTGGTTTTGTGTTAATGTGTCTTGATGTTTAGGGGAGCAGTTGTTTAAGGTTTTTGTTGTTGATCGGATATGTGTAGATTTGGTTGTTTAGGTAGTTGATTATTGTACTTTTTGTCTAGACCTTGTTGATGGATCTTGAATTGGTGTTATATAGTCTAGATTGTTTAGTGGATTGTTTTACGATTGAAATTGATTGGTCTGGAATTGATGAAATGTTAATCTGGTAGGTGGATGCTTGATGTTTCGTTTTTCTTTTTGTGTCTCTTCTGGATTGGTTGTAATTGTTGTATCGGTTTTAATTGTTTTAACTTTGATTATTTTGATTTTCGAGTGTATTCTGCACTTCGTCCCTGTATTCTTTTGCTAATGGCGATTTAGTTTTACGTCTTATTGACTCATGCTTCCGTTTGTTTCACATAGATTTTTTTTTTTTTGGATTGGAAATTGGAGCCTTTGTTTACTAGTTTCATGCCAATTGGTTCCGATTTCTGACTACAGCACTTGAGTTCGTATTTATTTTAGTTGAATAGGTTCATGATTTTTTTTGATGCAATTGTATATCAGAATGTTTGTGGTTTGTTTTAAGTTTGTTTTATTATTGATCTATGCTGTGGTACTCTATATCTATGATTTGCTGATATCATTGAGTAGCTGCTATCAGTTTGTCTATGTCTCATTGTCTAATTCTCGATTGAGCTTCGTATGATCTTTGATTGCATGCTAGTTTATGGCTAATTTTGTGTCAATTTGAACTAGAGCATTCTAATAGAGTGATTGGCTAGATTGCACTGTCTTCATCGATGTTAATAATCATGGTCTAGTCATATATGTAGATTGTTGCTTCTGAAGTTACATTATTGTGCATATGGATTCTTATTTCATCAGGTCTCATGTCATCACTTCCAGTCATAGATGTATGTACTTGTTGTGCTATTATAGTCTTGAATCGTCTTCTATGTTCAGTTTAGTATGTTATGCTAGAATCTGCATGTTAGCTTTCAATGTCTGGTAATAGTGATTTGAATCTATGAGCTTAGCATGATCACATATAATCTTTGATTGATGAATTTATGTACAATAGTTAATGATTAGTTCGTATATGATTATGGTATTGTATGTATCTGTTTATACTGTTGATATTAAGCATTTCATTATATAGATTAATGCATAGTTATAGTTATGTTGATTTGAATGTCAATATGTAGTATGTCTTCTGTTATGGTATTATGAATTGCATGGCTGGTGTGATTAGTTACTATATGTATGTCTATGTGTAATGTATAGTCTATATGTTTTGTATGCTATTGTAGTTAGATCATAGATTGATAGTATGTATCTAATGTTAATGATGATGTTATGATCATCTTGTGTGATGTAGTTATGTTGTATAGTCTGTATGCATTACTATGCATATATGTAAATGTACAGTCATTAGCAGGTTGGATTCAAGTGATGTTATGTCTATGTGAAGTATTATGTGGATGTCTTAATGAAGTGCATGATTTTTATTGTATGATGATATGATGTTAGTTGAGTTGTGTATGATGTTATGATCTAGTTTATGTTAATGGCATTGATTGGATTAGATGTTATATTATGATAGTCAATTTGATTGATTTCATTGTATTATCTACTTATAGATGAGATAAGTAGTAAGTTGGATTAGTGTTGCATATCTATGTGTGACACGAGATTGAGTTCGTATAGTGATGGATGACTCGAGTAGCTACGGTATCAGAGATCATTGATAGACTTGATATGTATTCTAGTTGTATGTTATGTTATAGTTATTTAGTAGTGATTAGTATGATTATAGTTGATGTTGATGATGTATTCTGATTGATTATGTATTATTGTGATTGATTTATTAGCTTGAGTTGCTATATTTGATATTGATTCATGTTGAATTTGAATTATCTAATTGTATGTTTTGCAATTGTCTGATATTAAGTTTCAATAGTTCTTATATGTAATCTTAGTTGTATTTCATGTTAGTATTGTATGTATTTGTTATTGATCGTTATGTACTTTGCATGCATTAGTAGTTATATAGAAGTATTGATGCTATGGTATATGAGTTTTCGTTAGATTTAATATGATGTCGTTAGTCGTTGATGCTGTTAGATGTATAAGTTACTTAGATGACCTATGTGTGATTAATTGATCATGATATTGCATACTATCTGATGATTTAACTGTCTGCATGTGTTAATGTTGAATTGATATGTTTTCATGTTTGATTATAAGGTTATTACGATTGCGTTAATGTATACTAAAGTTTGATTGTTGAATTTACGTTGTTATTAGAGTTATAGTGCATTTTACTTTGAAGTAGTTATAGATTATTATTTGCCTCCTTGCCCTTCCTGGTTTTCCTCCTGCCGGCTGCCTCGCGCCTCCTCTCCCGAGCTGCCTCCTGCAGCCGCCTCCTCCTCAACTCACCAAGTCGCTTGCTCAGCCTTCCGATCGGCCGCCTCCCGCTTGCTCACCGAGTCCCTCCGGTTTTCTCCTAGCTTGGCGCTTCCTCCCTAGAGGCAGCAGCAATGCAATGAAGAGCAACAAGAAGAATTGTCGAGCAAAGAATCGAACCGGGAGCCCTTGGTTTGCTCCAGCTCCTTTGGCCGGCGATGAACCACCTCCACCGCAGTGTGCCTCGGTCCCCTTCCCGGGCCGATGACCCTCCTCCGGCAAAGACCTCCCCACCTCCCTCCTTCTCCATGGATGTGCTTTCAGGTATAAATTTTGGAGGAAATTAGTTGCATGTAGGGTGTTTGATGAAATGCCTAGCTAGGCTTTCATGAGAATGTAATGTTATTGTGTGTGTGATTTCTTGATAGGATCGTTTGCATTGTGACAATTTGCTAACCCAGTCAAGGTGATCTAAATCTTATGAAAGGGAAAATGAAATTTTGCGATTGGGGGTGTTACTTTTACGTCATATATCAAAGCTCCACAAGGAGTTATGTCAGCAGCTTTTTACTCATTTCTGGACTAATACTTGGGAGATTATTTCATAGATGCATAAATACTAAAAAGGTTCAGATGTTGTACTGCCTTATACTAGTAGTACTAGTTGAATCTGTTTAACCATTCTCTCACCCAACTTGTTGTCACCATGTAAAAGTGTTGAAAATAAACTTTGGGTATCTTCACACAAAGAGATATGGCGAAGTCAAAGAAGTCAATAGCTGGTAGTAATGTCTTGTGCTTTACAAGTAAGTGTTTAATAGGGCAAATCAATTCGAGGACTGGTCATATAAGTCCAGAATACCAGATTCTAGTCATCCTTGGCATCAACAGGATAAGCTCATGTGTGTGGGATCCGTATGCTATGTGACCAACCATGTTTGTTTTATTGGTGTTTCTAAGGTGCGTTTAGCCTAGAAAAGGCTGTATACTATATTATTAATAGATCTTTCTCTGGTCTATCCACTCTACTTCTTTATTTGCATTTAATGTTGAATATTAAACTGTGATCAATAGACTACCAAACACCAAGTAGAGATCCATCGCCAGAACCGGTGGTGTTTCCATGGACCGAGTTTGTGGAATGTTTTCATCTGATTTCATTGTGATTTTAGCTTGCACTTGACTTCTTGTTTTGTGAATTTTATCACACTATCAAATCGGCTATCCCTTGTTTTCAAGTTGTATCTTCTCGAGATTAAATGGCACTAGTTCTAGTGATTTTATTTATGTGGTTTGTTGTCTTAAGTTATATTGTGTGTATGTGTTCTAAATTCAGGTTTTCTTTAATCTTGGGAAGTCATGCGGCGCTAAGATTCCAAATGCCGCTCCATTTTTCCGTCGGTAAAGGCAAGTGCACCCTAGAGCGTGATTAGGATGTTAATTGCTTTACTTGCGATAAGAGTATGAAAATTCTAATAATTTGGTTTTGTTTAATAGCATATCTAGAAATGGTTCTTAGTATGGTGATGAAAGCGGAAAGAGACCATTTTGAGCACATTGGCATGATGCATTGCATGACAGATTGCATGTAAGACATTGGAATAAGGTTTACCTCTTGTATGGGCTTGAGAATTGTTATATGGACTAATCGGTTAATCTTTGGTGTGTTCAAGACTTTCCCTATTGTTTCCATGTTTGTGCGATATGTTTTAGTCATGGTTAAGAGCAAATACTTATGATGTCGTGTGTGAATTGTTTATAAGCATCATTTGCATATGTGCATTCATTACGAAGAGGCGACCCATGTTGATGTGGGCCTCTGTACTCACACGTAGTGAGTACAAAAGTCCTACTCGTAGTCCCATCCACGGATGGGAGCGAGTCGAAGAAGAGTAGGCCCCGCCACGGATGGTTGGGAATGAGAGGGTTCACACCGACGGGTGTGCACTCACTATACCCCAGATACGCTATGACAATGTGCATTATGAGCATGCATGGTGCATTCATTTTATGATTCATGAGAAAGAGGATGAGAGCACAAAAGTATTGCATTGTGTGTTGCAATTGGTAAATGTTAATTGATGAGAATGGAAATGACAGGTTGAGTATTGAGTCGTGGACTCATCCTGAAATGATCGTTGAGGCATGAGTAAGGTTTATTTATGTTTCCGAGTTGGAGGTGGTAAGTAGGGTTAGTTTCTGCTTCTTTAACTGGATAATTTCAATTAAGTAATGGTTATAGCAAATGGTGGAGTAGTCGTGTTCTTACGTTTTGAAGTTATATGAATTCAAATTGCTCCCTTTATTTAAGGATGTCAAGTAAAGGAACTATTACTGTATTTCTTGATGTCGTTGTATTCTAATCGAATTCATTACTTTTATGTTTGATTGCACTTTGCTGAGTCTTGGACTCACGCTTGTTTGCTTCCTGTTTTAGGTACCTTGCGCATTTACTCACGGGTTGGGAGTAGAAGCACGTGCACGACTTCGGTCGCCATCGCATTTAATTAATGCATAAAGCCTGAATGTATTCAGTGGGGTTGTAATATGTTATTTGTCGTCGCGTAGTTATCTTTTGTTAGCGGAGGTGTGATTGATATCTAAGGACCTGCTAGAATGTCTCTTTGTGATTGAATGATTGATTTATACTGTTATTGCTTTCTGTCTGCTGAGTGGATGTCCTTCTTTCTAGGAAGGTCATGCCGAAATTTTGAACTTTTTGCCGACTTAGTTTTAATCTGGTTTTTAGAGTTAGCGGTTGTTTTTACACAATTCTGTTGAGTTGTCGTTGAGTGTTTAGAGTTTGGGTAGCATCCGTGGCGCGGCTGGCGCCGGGGTGTTACAGTTGGTATCAGAGCGGGCTTCAGGTCCGTGGTGCTTGGATGTAGTGAGTAATTCTGGAATGAATTAAAATTCTGCTGTATGAAAGTAGAAACATGGTTTAGGTTAAACCTTTAAAATGTGGCCCTAGGGCAATAACCTTAAAATTTGACGTAGAATGGTTAAATAATTTAAAATTTGACACACACTGTTGCACAATAGGAAAGGGATGGGTTATCGTTGCATTGCGCTACATTACTTATTTTGTTATTGATGCTATGTTGATGCTTGTGGTTATGCTATTTGTTAGTCTTGTTGAGGCTTGATAGCATATATTATTGCTAAGTTTATGAAGTTATTGGTTTGACTAGTGGGATCTTTTGGGATTCTTTTGTGTCGAAGGATTTGGTTTGTTCGTTTGGGTTGTGTTGAGGCCTCGTTAGTCGATTGGAGAGAGCCGATAACGGAGGACTCATAACCTCGTGTGAGGAGAGCCATTGTTCCTTTGTCGTAAATTAGAGAGTTGATGGAATTCGTTTTGGGTTTTATCTTCTTTGGATTTCTTGGATTTAAGACCAAGAAGAGTATCGCTTTGCACCTCTTTTGGTTGCCTTGTGGAGACAGTTGTGGATTCCTTCCTGTGTTGGATATTCTTCCAGTTTAAAAGGAGTCATTGTTTGTCTAGTGTAGATTGGAGAATGGCTGGAGTAAGTTTTTCGGGTTTTGACTTATTTGGTCTTTTTTTGGGTTAAGTCAAAGAAAAAGGGTTTGGTGTTGCGCCCCATGGGCTGATGGCAGGGGAAGACATGGATTTCTTTGTGTTGTCGTTCTCCGAGTTGAAGTTTTGGATTTTGGACTTTAAAGGAAAAAGTGTTATTCGACCGATCTGCTTTTTCATTTCCGTGAATTTATTTTGGTAACTCCTTTCCTTCGTAGAATTTTGGAGTTTGATGATTTGTTTAGAGTTCTGTTGAATGGCAAGGCTTGAGTCCTGTCATTTTCTAAGTCTTTGAGAGTCGAGCTTCTTTGGAGGATTTGGTTGGCTTCTCTGGAAAGGAAACTACAACAGTCAGAGTAAGTTGTAGGTTGACCAAGGTCTTCCCATATGAGATTGGTAGAACAATAGAGTTGTTAGGGTGGTTGATCCTGTGGTGATAGATGACACGAATTTTTATGTTGGTCATGGTGATCCGCGACTAAAAGTAGTGATGATGACGAGGAATACCAAGTTTGGTTGAGGAACTTGCTTTAATAGGGTGATGGGATTAAATTGTTTCGAGGGGTTCTCAATGGTCGGACTGTGTGGAGTAATATCAAGTTTTTATAAGGTGTGGATAGTATAACCTAAGTCGAGGTTGTAATTAAGTGCGGAGAATTTTGGATTGAATATTTTGGAGCTTGGTTTGCTCTCTAGCGGCGGATGGCCTTAGAGCCATTTTGGCGATTTATGTCTTGGGGAGACTTCGTTTAAATTATTGGGGACTTGAATAATTGCTCTTTGGTTTCGTTCTTCGGGCAAGATCGTCCTAGAAGGAGAACCATGTGTGGATGGGATTTGATGAAGTCCTAATTGGGGTTAAGGGTTGATGATATATGGGTTTAATGTGGGAAGTAATGAACGGTGTTGCTGGACTTGATCTAAACCTTGGTGGGAGGATTGTCAGATTCGTTGTCCCATGGTTGGGTGGGATTAATTTGTTGGTGGACTGGGTGTAAGCGGTTACTAAATGCATTATTTTCTTAAGTTGTCGGAACTCTCGGGTTCATGGGTTAGACTCAATGTGGGGTCAGTCGGGAATGAATGCTTCGGTTATGAACCTTTTCTTTGAGTAGTTGTCTCGTTGTACGAGACAGGTTTGAAAGAAGGTAAAGTCTCATGAGGATATGAAAAAAAAAATTGAATCATATCGGAGAAATGATTTTCCGTTAAGAATGGAAATTTTATTCCCTCTCTTTTTGGGTAAAGGTGTAGTTGTCGATTGAAAGGAGATTTGGGACCCAGGAATGGTTTTCTTTCTCAAGGTGTCTTGTTTTTTCTTTAATCAAGTGTTTTCTCGATGTGAAGTTTTCACCTTGGAGGTTAAGGTGATGGATTTGGTTTGTGTTGGTAAGAAGGATTTAGTTCTCTTTGGTTCTTTTGTGACTACTTTT
The DNA here is from genome assembly GCA_036346375.1 of Guadua angustifolia. Lineage (NCBI taxonomy): Eukaryota > Viridiplantae > Streptophyta > Magnoliopsida > Poales > Poaceae > Guadua > Guadua angustifolia. The sequence goes on from CM070501.1 coordinate 20,399,647, forward strand.
GAAGACAGATTTGTGTGAAGTTCTCCGTCTTAGTTGAGCTTCCCTGGTGTACATTTTATTGCTTTGTCTTCAAGTTGAGGAAAGTGGTTAGTTTTGTTAAGCAAATTGAGATTTTATTTGCTCTCTAGTGTGGGACAAGAAAATGCTTGGAAGTGGGTTCATGGTTGAGTGTAATAGAGGATTATGCTCTTTGATTTATCTGTCGAAAGTGAATGGTTCCGTTATGACTCTTCTCTTCGAGTGATTGTCTCTATGCACGAGACATGTATGAAGAAGGCAGGGTATGATTGTGTATTGTGATGGAATTGGGATTTATGCCCGAATGGACGATTCATATTGATAGTAAGGAATGGCTTTGACCCTGTTGTTTGCAGGGCATTTATTGAAGAGATAGGAGTTGTGTTTTGGTTTTTGGAGGATTCCGGTGTTAAAAGGTTAGAAATAGTAATATGTTCGAAATTGGTTAGAAACTTGTTGGATTGAAAAACCTTGTGTGGCTCCATGGGTTAAGCTAATTGACCCGTGGGATAGCTATGGTATAGTGGGCTAACTCGCTCGATGATATGGCTTGATAATGGTGATGTGGTTATAAAGGTTAATCAATGAGGAGAGACGTGAATCAGGGTTTTCTTGGTTATTAGGGGATTTGAGTTTAGAACCCCAACTGTTCAATTGAATAGAATTCAGTGATTCGGTGAAAAATTGGATGGATGCTTAATAGAGTGATGTGGCTTGTGTTAATCATGTCATCTCAAGTTGTTGATCTGTGAGGTAGAGGTTGAGAGAGAGGAGAAGGATTTGGTGAAGTGAAATTGAATAGGGAAATTTGAATTGAGTTGGAGACTAGTGATATGATCTTCCGAGGAGAATCATTGGTTGATTGCAGGTCGTACGTTGAAGCATTAAAGAGAAATTGTCTGAGTTGTCGACGGTGATGAGAATGGTATGAATTGAAATTTTGGCTGTTTGCCTAGATCTATTGGAGTTTAAGCGTGAGAGTTGTGAATTCTCCGGCTGAGAAAGTGCTTTTGGGATTCTTGGTTTAAGAAATCTACTTGGAGGTGAGAACACAAAGTAGATTTGGTTTAGCCTGGGTCTTTGAGTAATACCCGGATTTGTTGTTTCGGGTATCCTTGTTTTGTATTTTGTTTCTGTTGTTCTTGTTGGTGTTCTTGTTGTGGTCAGAATTCCAGGTCGAATTCTGTTAAAGGGGGGAAGAGTGTAATACCGCAAATTGCTTTATTTTCTTAATCCAAGGATTTTCTTTTCACCTAACCTCATCTATCCTCCCTTGTGTGGCTATCATTTCTCCTTGCTAGATATTCTTTCCTCAGCCTGGCAGACTTCTCCCCTCCCATTCCTTTTTCCCAGCCGACTTCTCCCCAGTCGCCCCTGGCCTCCGACGCCTCAGCCTCCCTGGCCGACTGCCTCCTTGCCCTTCCCTGGTTTTCCTCCCTGCCGGCTGGCCCTGCGCCTCCTCTCCCGAGCTGCCTCCCTGCAGGCCGCCTCCTCCCTCAACTCAGCCGAAGTCGCCTGCTCCAGCTTCCAGTCGGCGCCGCCTCCCAGTTGCCCAGCCGAGTCCCTCCGGTTTCCCTCCTAGCTTGGCGCCCTTCCTCCCCTGCAGGAGCAGCAGAATGCAATGAAGAGCAACAAAGAAGAATTGTCGAGCAAAGAATCGGAGCCGGGAGCCCTTGGTTTGCTCCAGCTCCTTTGGCCGGCGATGAACCACCCTCCGGTACCGTGCTGCCTCGGTCCCCTTCACGGGCGCCGATGACCCCTCCTCCGGCCAGCACCTCCCCCACCTCCCTCCTTCTCCATGGATGTGCTTTCAGGTATAAATTTTGGAGGAAATTAGTTGCATGTAGGGTGTTTGATGAAATGCCTAGCTAGGCTTTCATGAGAATGTAATGTTATTGTGTGTGTGATTTCTTGATAGGATCGTTTGCATTGTGACAATTTGCTAACCCAAATCAAGGTGATCTAAATCTTATGAAAGGAAAATGAAATTTTGCGATTGGGGTGTTACTTTTACGTCATATATCAAAGCTCCACAAGGAGTTATGTCGTGACTTTTACTCATTTCTGGACTAATACTTGGGAGATTATTTCATAGATGCATAAATACTAAAAAGGTTCAGATGTTGTACTGCCTTATACTAGTAGTACTAGTTGAATCTGTTTAACCATTCTCTCACCCAACTTGTTGTCACCATGTAAAAGTGTTGAAAATAAACTTTGGGTATCTTCACACAAAGAGATATGGCGAAGTCAAAGAAGTCAATAGCTGGTAGTAATGTCTTGTGCTTTACAAGTAAGTGTTTAATAGGGCAAATCAATTCGAGGACTGGTCATATAAGTCCAGAATACCAGATTCTAGTCATCCTTGGCATCAACAGGATAAGCTCATGTGTGTGGGATCCGTATGCTATGTGACCAACCATGTTTGTTTTATTGGTGTTTCTAAGGTGCGTTTAGCCTAGAAAAGGCTGTATACTATATTATTAATAGATCTTTCTCTGGTCTATCCACTCTACTTCTTTATTTGCATTTAATGTTGAATATTAAACTGTGATCAATAGACTACCAAACACCAAGTAGAGATCCATCAGTTGTGAACCTGGTGGTGTTTCCATGGACCGAGTTTGTGGAATGTTTTCATCTGATTTCATTGTGATTTTAGCTTGCACTTGACTTCTTGTTTTGTGAATTTTATCACACTATCAAATCGGCTATCCCTTGTTTTCAAGTTGTATCTTCCTGAGATTAAATGGCACTAGTTCTAGTGATTTTATTTATGTGGTTTGTTGTCTTAAGTTATATTGTGTGTATGTGTTCTAAATTCAGGTTTTCTTTAATCTTGGGAAGTCATGCGAGCGCTAAGATTCCAAATGCCGCTCCATTTTTCCGTCGGTAAAAGGCAAGTGCACCCCTAGAGCGTGATTAGGATGTTAATTGCTTTACTTGCGATAAGAGTATGAAAATTCTAATAATTTGGTTTTGTTTAATAGCATATCTAGAAATGGTTCTTAGTATGGTGATGAAAGCGGAAAGAGACCATTTTGAGCACATTGGCATGATGCATTGCATGACAGATTGCACAGGAGACATTGGAATAAGGTTTACCTCTTGTATGGGCTTGAGAATTGTTATATGGACTAATCGGTTAATCTTTGGTGTGTTCAAGACTTTCCCTATTGTTTCCATGTTTGTGCGATATGTTTTTAGTCATGGTTAAGAGCAAATACTTATGATGTCGTGTGTGAATTGTTTATAAGCATCATTTGCATATGTGCATTCATTACAGAAGAGGCGACCCATGTTGATGTGGGCCTCTGTACTCACACGTAGTGAGTACAAAAGTCCTACCTCGTAGTCCTATCCACGGATGGGAGCGAGTCAGTAAGAGTAGGCCCCGCCACGGGATGGTTGGGAATGAGAGGGTTCACACCGACGGGTGTGCACTCAGCTATACCGGTATACGCTATGACAATGTGCATTATGAGCATGCATGGTGCATTCATTTTATGATTCATGAGAAAGAGGATGAGAGCATAAAAGTATTGCATTGTGTGTTGCAATTGGTAAATGTTAATTGATGAGAATGGAAATGACAAAGTTGAGTATTGAGTCGTGGACTCATCCTCGAAATGATCGTTGAGGCATGAGTAAGGTTTATTTATGTTTCCAGTTGGAGGTGGTAAGTAGGGTTAGTTTCGCTTCTTTAACCGGATAATTTCAATTAAGTAATGGTTATAGCAAATGGTGGAGTAGTCGTGTTCTTACGCTTTTGAAGTTATATGAATTCAAATTGCTCCTTTATTTAAGGATGTCAAGTAAAGGAACTATTATCGTATTTCTTGATGTCGTTGTATTCTAATCGAATTCATTACTTTTATGTTTGATTGCACTTTCTTTGAGTCTTGGACTCACGCTTGTTTGCTTCTGTTTTAGGTACCTTGCGCATTTACTTCACCGGGTTGGGAGTAGAAGCACGCACGACTTCTGCCGCCATCGCATTTAATTAATGCATAAAGCCCTGAATGTATTCAATTGGGGTTGTAATATGTTATTTGTCGTCACAGTAGTTATCTTTTGTTAGCGGAGGTGTGATTGATATCTAAGGACCGCTAGAATGTCTCTTTGTGATTGAATGATTGATTTATACTGTTATTGCTTTACTCACGAGTGGATGTCCTTCTTTCTAGGAAGGTCATGCCGAAATTTTGAACTTTTGCCGACTTAGTTTTAATCTGGTTTTAGAGTTAGCGGTTGTTTTACACAATTTGTTGAGTTGTCGTTGAGTGTTTAGAGTTTGGGTAGCATCAGGTGGCCATTTGGCCGGGTGTTATTCTGATTGGTATCGAGCGGGCTTGTGTCCGTGGTGCTTGGATGTAGTGAGTAATTCGGAATGAATTAAAATTCTCACAGATGAAAGTAGAAACATGGTTTAGGTTAAACCTTTAAAATGTGGCCCTAGGGCAATAACCTTAAAATTTGACGTAGAATGGTTAAATAATTTAAAATTTGACACACACTGTTGCACAATAGGAAAGGGATGGGTTATCGTTGCATTGCGCTACATTACTTATTTTGTTATTGATGCTATGTTGATGCTTGTGGTTATGCTATTTGTTAGTCTTGTTGAGGCTTGATAGCATATATTATTGCTAAGTTTATGAAGTTATTGGTTTGACTAGTGGGATCTTTTGGGATTCTTTTGTGTCGAAGGATTTGGTTTGTTCGTTTGGGTTGTGTTGAGGCCTCGTTAGTCAGTGTGGCAGAGAGCCGACACCGGAGGACTCATAACCTCGTGTGAGGAGAGCCATTGTTCCTTTGTCGTAAATTAGAGAGTTGATGGAATTCGTTTTGGGTTTTATCTTCTTTGGATTTCTTGGATTTAAGACCAAGAAGAGTATCGCTTTGCACCTCTTTTGGTTGCCTTGTGGAGACAGTTGTGGATTCCTTCCTGTGTTGGATATTCTTCCAGTTTAAAAGGAGTCATTGTTTGTCTAGTGTAGATTGGAGAATGGCTGGAGTAAGTTTTTCGGGTTTTGACTTATTTGGTCTTTTTTTGGGTTAAGTCAAAGAAAAAGGGTTTGGTGTTGCGCCCCATGGGTAATGATGGCGGGAAGACATGGATTTCTTTGTGTTGTCGTTCTCCGAGTTGAAGTTTTGGATTTTGGACTTTAAAGGAAAAAGTGTTATTCGACCGATCTGCTTTTTCATTTCCGTGAATTTATTTTGGTAACTCCTTTCCTTCGTAGAATTTTGGAGTTTGATGATTTGTTTAGAGTTCTGTTGAATGGCAAGGCTTGAGTCCTGTCATTTTCTAAGTCTTTTGAGAGTCGAGCTTCTTTGGAGGATTTGGTTGGCTTCTCTGGAAAGGAAACTACAACAGTCAGAGTAAGTTGTAGGTTGACTGAAGGTCTTCCCATATGAGATTGGTAGAACAATAGAGTTGTTAGGGTGGTTGATCCTGTGGTGATAGATGACACGAATTTTTATGTTGGTCATGGTGATCCGCGACTAAAAGTAGTGATGATGACGAAGGAATACCAAGTTTGGTTGAGGAACTTGCTTTAATAGGGTGATGGGATTAAATTGTTTCGAGGGGTTCTCAATGGTCGGACTGTGTGGAGTAATATCAAGTTTTTATAAGGTGTGGATAGTATAACCTAAGTCGAGGTTGTAATTAAGTGCGGAGAATTTTGGATTGAATATTTTGGAGCTTGGTTTGCTCTCTAGCGGCGGATGGCCTTAGAGCCATTTTGGCGATTTATGTCTTGGGGAGACTTCGTTTAAATTATTGGGGACTTGAATAATTGCTCTTTGGTTTCGTTCTTCTGGGCAAGATCGTCCTAGAAGGAGAACCATGTGGATGGGATTTGATGAAGTCCTAATTGGGGTTAAGGGTTGATGATATATGGGTTTAATGTGGGAAGTAATGAACGGTGTTGCTGGACTTGATCTAAACCTTGGTGGGAGGATTGTCAGATTCGTTGTCCCATGGTTGGGTGGGATTAATTTGTTGGTGGACTGGGTGTAAGCGGTTACTAAATGCATTATTTTCTTAAGTTGTCGGAACTCTCGGGTTCATGGGTTAGACTCAATGTGGGTTCAGTCGGAAATGAATGCTTCGGTTATGAACCTTTTCTTTGAGTAGTTGTCTCGTTGTACGAGACAGGTTTGAAAGAAGGTAAAGTCTCATGAGGATATGAAAAAAAAAATTGAATCATATCGGAGAAATGATTTTCTGGTTAAGAATGGAAATTTTATTCCCTCTCTTTTTGGGTAAAGGTGTAGTTGTCGATTGAAAGGAGATTTGGGACCCAGGAATGGTTTTCTTTCTCAAGGTGTCTTGTTTTTTCTTTAATCAAGTGTTTTCTCGATGTGAAGTTTTCACCTTGGAGGTTAAGGTGATGGATTTGGTTTGTGTTGGTAAGGAGGATTTAGTTCTCTTTGGTTCTTTTGTGACTACTTTTGAAGATAGATTTGTGTGAAGTTCTCCGTCTTAGTTGAGCTTCCCTGGTGTACATTTTATTGCTTTGTCTTCAAGTTGAGGAAAGTGGTTAGTTTTGTTAAGCAAATTGAGATTTTATTTGCTCTCTAGTGTGGGACAAGAAAATGCTTGGAAGTGGGTTCATGGTTGAGTGTAATAGAGGATTATGCTCTTTGATTTATCTGTCGAAAGTGAATGGTTCCGTTATGACTCTTCTCTTCGAGTGATTGTCTCTATGCACAAGACATGTATGAAGAAGGCAGGGTATGATTGTGTATTGTGATGGAATTGGGATTTATGCCCGAATGGACGATTCATATTGATAGTAAGGAATGGCTTTGACCCTGTTGTTTGCAGGGCATTTATTGAAGAGATAGGAGTTGTGTTTTGGTTTTTGGAGGATTCCGGTGTTAAAAGGTTAGAAATAGTAATATGTTCGAAATTGGTTAGAAACTTGTTGGATTGAAAAACCTTGTGTGGCTCCATGGGTTAAGCTAATTGACCCGTGGGATAGCTATGGTATAGTGGGCTAACTCGTTCGATGATATGGCTTGATAATGGTGATGTGGTTATAAAGGTTAATCAATGAGGAGAGACGTGAATCAGGGTTTTCTTGGTTATTAGGGGATTTGAGTTTAGAACCCCAACTGTTCAATTGAATAGAATTCAGTGATTCGGTGAAAAATTGGATGGATGCTTAATAGAGTGATGTGGCTTGTGTTAATCATGTCATCTCAAGTTGTTGATCTGTGAGGTAGAGGTTGAGAGAGAGGAGAAGGATTTGGTGAAGTGAAATTGAATAGGGAAATTTGAATTGAGTTGGAGACTAGTGATATGATCTTCCGAGGAGAATCATTGGTTGATTGCAGGTCGTACGTTGAAGCATTAAAGAGAAATTGTCTGAGTTGTCAGACAGGTGATGAGAATGGTATGAATTGAAATTTTGGTTGTTTGCCTAGATCTATTGGAGTTTAAGCGTGAGAGTTGTGAATTCTCCGGCTGAGAAAGTGCTTTTGGGATTCTTGGTTTAAGAAATCTACTTGGAGGTGAGAACACAAAGTAGATTTGGTTTAGCCTGGGTCTTTGAGTAATACCCGGATTTGTTGTTTCGGGTATCCTTGTTTTGTATTTTGTTTCTGTTGTTCTTGTTGGTGTTCTTGTTGTGGTCGAATTCGTGTCGAATTCTCATAAAAGGGAAGAGTGTAATACATAAATTGCTTTATTTTCTTAATCCAAGGATTTTCTTTTCACCTAACCTCATCTATCCTCCCTTGTGTGGCTATCATTTCTCCTTGCTAGATATTCTTTCCTCAGCCTGGCAGACTTCTCCCCTCCCATTCCTTTTTCCCAGCCGACTTCTCCCCGCCCCTGGCCTCCGACGCCTCAGCCTCCCTGGCCGACTGCCTCCTTGCCCTTCCCTGGTTTTCCTCCCTACCGGCTGGCCCTGCGCCTCCTCTCCCGAGCTGCCTCCCTGCAGGCCGCCTCCTCCCTCAACTCAGCCGAAGTCGCCTGCTCCAGCTTCCAGTCGGCGCCGCCTCCCGCCTGTTCTCTGCCGAGTCCCTCCGGTTTCCCTCCTAGCTTGGCGCCCTTCCTCCCTAGAGGCAGCAACAGCAATGAAGAGCAACAAAGAAGAATTGTCGGAGCAAAGAATCGGAGCCGGGAGCCCTTGGTTTGCTCCACTCCTCGGCGGCGATGAGCCACCCTCCACCGGCAGGCACCTGGTCCCCTTCACGGGCGCCGATGACCCTCCTCCCGCCAAGACCTCCCCACCTCCCTCCTTCTCCATGGATGTGCTTTCGGTATAAATTTTGGGGAAATTAGTTGCATGTAGGGTGTTTGATGAAATGCCTAGCTAGGCTTTCATGAGAATGTAATGTTATTGTGTGTGTGATTTCTTGATAGGATCGTTTGCATTGTGACAATTTGCTAACCCAAATAAGGTGATCTAAATCTTATGAAAGGGAAAATGAAATTTTGCGATTGGGGGTGTTACTTTTACGTCATATATCAAAGCTCCACAAGGAGTTATGTCAGCAACTTTTTACTCATTTCTGGACTAATACTTGGGAGATTATTTCATAGATGCATAAATACTAAAAAGGTTCAGATGTTGTACTGCCTTATACTAGTAGTACTAGTTGAATCTGTTTAACCATTCTCTCACCCAACTTGTTGTCACCATGTAAAAGTGTTGAAAATAAACTTTGGGTATCTTCACACAAAGAGATATGGCGAAGTCAGAGAAGTCAATAGCTGGTAGTAATGTCTTGTGCTTTACAAGTAAGTGTTTAATAGGGCAAATCAATTCGAGGACTGGTCATATAAGTCCAGAATACCAGATTCTAGTCATCCTTGGCATCAACAGGATAAGCTCATGTGTGTGGGATCCGTATGCTATGTGACCAACCATGTTTGTTTTATTGGTGTTTCTAAGGTGCGTTTAGCCTAGAAAAGGCTGTATACTACATTATTAATAGATCTTTCTCTGGTCTATCCACTCTACTTCTTTATTTGCATTTAATGTTGAATATTAAACTGTGATCAATAGACTACCAAACACCAAGTAGAGATCCATCAGTTGTGAACCTGGTGGTGTTTCCATGGACCAAGTTTGTGGAATGTTTTCATCTGATTTCATTGTGATTTTAGCTTGCACTTGACTTCTTGTTTTGTGAATTTTATCACACTATCAAATCGGCTATCCCATGTTTTCAAGTTGCATCTTCCTGAGATTAAATGGCACTAGTTCTAGTGATTTTATTTATGTGGTTTGTTGTCTTAAGTTATATTGTGTGTATGTGTTCTAAATTCAGGTTTTCTTTAATCTTGGGAAGTCATGCGAGCGCTAAGATTCCAAATGCCGCTCCATTTTTCCGTCGGTAAAAGGCAAGTGCACCCCTAGAGCGTGATTAGGATGTTAATTGCTTTACTTGCGATAAGAGTATGAAAATTCTAATAATTTGGTTTTGTTTAATAGCATATCTAGAAATGGTTCTTAGTATGGTGATGAAAGCGGAAAGAGACCATTTTGAGCACATTGGCATGATGCATTGCATGACAGATTGCACAGGAGACATTGGAATAAGGTTTACCTCTTGTATGGGCTTGAGAATTGTTATATGGACTAATCGGTTAATCTTTGGTGTGTTCAAGACTTTCCCTATTGTTTCCATGTTTATGCGATATGTTTTAGTCATGGTTAAGAGCAAATACTTATGATGTCGTGTGTGAATTGTTTATAAGCATCATTTGCATATGTGCATTCATTACAGAAGAGGCGACCCATATTGATGTTGGCCTCTGTACTCACACGTAGTGAGTACAAAAGTCCTACCTCGTAGTCCCATCCACGGATGGGAGCGAGTCAGTAAGAGTAGGCCCCGCCACGGGATGGTTGGGAATGAGAGGGTTCACACCGACGGGTGTGCACTCACTATACCCCAGATATCACGCTATGACAATGTGCATTATGAGCATGCATGGTGCATTCATTTTATGATTCATGAGAAAGAGGATGAGAGCATAAAAGTATTGCATTGTGTGTTGCAATTGGTAAATGTTAATTGATGAGAATGGAAATGACAGGTTGAGTATTGAGTCGTGGACTCATCCTGAAATGATCGTTGAGGCATGAGTAAGGTTTATTTATGTTTCCGAGTTGGAGGTGGTAAGTAGGGTTAGTTTCTGCTTCTTTAACTAGATAATTTCAATTAAGTAATGGTTATAGCAAATGGTGGAGTAGTCGTGTTCTTACGTTTTGAAGTTATATGAATTCAAATTGCTCCCTTTATTTAAGGATGTCAAGTAAAGGAACTATTACTGTATTTCTTGATGTCGTTGTATTCTAATCGAATTCATTACTTTTATGTTTGATTGCACTTTGCTGAGTCTTGGACTCACGCTTGTTTGCTTCCTGTTTTAGGTACCTTGCAGACGACTCGCTGGGTTGGGAGTAGAAGCACGTGCACGACTTCGGTCGCCATCGCATTTAATTAATGCATAAAGCCTGAATGTATTCAGTGGGGTTGTAATATGTTATTTGTCGTCGCGTAGTTATCTTTTGTTAGCGGAGCTGTGATTGATATCTAAGGACCTGCTAGAATGTCTCTTTGTGATTGAATGATTGATTTATATCGTTATTGCTTGTCTCACGAGTGGATGTCCTTCTTTCTAGGAAGGTCATGCGAAATTTTGAACTTTTGCCGACTTAGTTTTAATCTGGTTTTTAGAGTTAGCGGTTGTTTTACACAATTCTGTTGAGTTGTCGTTGAGTGTTTAGAGTTTGGGTAGCATCCGTGGCGCGGCTGGCGCCGGGGTTTTACAATTAGTAATAGTATACAAAATTTTGAGTTTTGGCTAAATAGTTTGATTTTGAAAATATATATATGCACTTATATTAATATGGGCACACATAGGGATGTGATACACATGGATATGAATTAACACTCCCCCTTAATGTGCCACTTCCCAACTTGCTCAAGATTGCAATAAGTTCAATTAAGAAGCGTGAGCAAGAACATGAACAAGCAATTTAAATTGATTATGATAATGCACTATAACCTACACAAGGCTTTAAGCTAAAATTATCAATTTAAATACTTGTTACCCGAGATGGCATTGGCTCGTGATTGGAAGCGATCGTCTTTATGCTTGGCTCTATTTTGCAATTGATGAAGTCATCTTCCCTTTTGAAGAAGCCAAACGTCCAATTCATCTCATATTACCTAAAAATCCTTTTAGGCAGTTTTTGGTACCCAATCCTTGTTGGGTCCGACAATGTTAGTCACAATTGATTTAGGAACCCAAATGGCCCTAATTTTGATATTATTGAATTGACTAACATAACTAGGAATAGTTTTGCGATAATCATTCCTCCTAAGCAAAGTATTTGGATTTAAGTGAGAGGACTTAGGAGGGCAATTGTACTTTGCAAAACTATTTCTAGTTTGATCTCTTCTAAGCATATGATAATTAAAATTATGAAATGGCTTAGAGGATCTAGTATATCTAGCAAATGTTTTGCTATTGTTATTTCTCCTAAGCAATATATTTGAATTGAATTGAGTGGGCTTAGGAGTCCTAACAAATTTAGCAAACCCATTTCTAAATTTACTCTTCCTATGCAAATGAATATCATTTTGAGCCGGCATAGGGGACTTGACAAGCTTGGCAAACACATTGCCATTCTTGTCCTTCCTAAGCATATAATTGTCATCAATAATAATAGGCTTAGGAGTGATACCTTTGGGACAATCCTTACCGAAATATCCCTTTTCCCAGCAATTGAAGCACGTCGCACCGTTTGGTCCCCTTTTGACCTTCTTGTTGTGCTCCTTGCCGGTATGCCTCATTGTTGATGGTGTGGCCTTGTTATCCACTTGGTTTGGACACACGGAGGCGAGGTGGCCCTTCTTGTTGCAAGCGAAGCATTTGATTGTCTTCGAGTGTCTTGCATTATGCCTCGTCTTGCTATTCTCCCTCTTGGAGTTGTAGCCGAGTCCTCGCTTGTATTGAGGCGCCCTTGGCTTGCTCAATATCTCATCGAGGACGGCTTTTCCTTTTACGCAACTCTTCATGTCATTTTCCAATTTAATGACTTGGGCATTGAGCTCTTTGTTTTCCTCTACAAGATTAGCATCTAAGCACATAGAGGAACTTGAAACAATTTCATTAGAGCAACAAGGTGTATCAATTAAGTCTTCACAAGAGGTGGACATGTCAATTTTTGATGAAATATTAGAATTTACATCTAAGCATGGCATTTCATCAATTAAATCACATGTGATTCCTATATCCACTTTAGACTTATAAATTTCTTTGAGAAGGAGGGATTCATGATTTTCTTTAAGCATATTATAATCACTTTGAAGTGATTCATGTTCAAGCTTTAAAGTCTTATATTGTGTTTTCTCCTTCCCAAGATAATTATTGAGCTCCTCTAACATATCCATTAAATCATCATAAGAGGGCTCATCTTCATTTTCATCATTACTTACCTCAATTTTACCTTTCACCATGAAGCAACGGATTCGTGATGGGAGTGAATATTCGTCGTCGCTTGAGGCGAAGATTGAGGTTGATGGAGATGTCGGTTCACCACTTGATGTAGATATTGAATAATCATCAACCGACACTCCTTCTTCAATGCAATCCTCAATTTGTGATGTGGACACGTCATATAATTCTTGAAGCTTGATCCACATATCATGAGCGCTCTTGAGATTGCAAATGAGATTGAATATTTTTACGCTCACAACACTAAATAAAACGTTAGTAGCTTGAGCGTCGAGATGTAGGCATTTCTCCTCTCCTTTAGTTGGAGCAATATTATTTAGTGGAGAAGAAAAGCCGACATCTACAATCCACCATATTTGGGGGCTCATGGATTTAAAATGATCAATCATAAATAATTTCCATTTAGCATAATTTGAGCCATCAAATATTTGTGAATTGGTGGAGTGCACTAATCCGCTAAACGCCATCCTTTTTACTATCTAGACGGTTAAGCCTAAAATGAGAGTGACCGTGGCTCTGATACCACTTGTAGGATCGAGGATGTGCCTAGAGGGGGGGTGAATAGGCGTTTTATAAAATTAATTGCTCACTAAAATAATTCGCTCTAATCAACCCCTATGTCAAAACCTATCAAAGATAATACGGAAGCGATAAACTAGGTTTTGACAATTAAGGCCTAAATCAACTAAGCTCACTAGTGCACTAATTAAATTATGTCTCTATACAAGAATTGCTAAATAGAACAATCAATTAATACTAAGCAATTCTAACACAATCAAGCAATTAATAAATATCAATAAATGTAAATGCTTGAAGGTAAAAGAGGCAAAGGACAAACGATGTTTTTCCGTGGTGTTCGGAGACTTGCTGGTCTCCCCTAGTCCACGTTGAGGCTAGCCCAAACCTTTGGACCGGCTCCGCAATGAGCACCCGCCTCGATTCCACTAGATGTGGTTTTTCACGCTTTCACGTAGGCTCAACCCGAACCTTCATAAACTTCGCCCGGGCGTCTCACAACCTTGAGGCCTCCCGCGCACGACGCTCTACGCCGTCTAGGAGTCGGCAACCTCCAAGAGTAACAAGCCGAGTCTCCGCTCGAGCTTCACCTAACACAACAAATGCGCTAGCGGTGATCACCTAGTGCAACACATGCACCTAGGCCTCCCTCAAGTGCAACACATGCACAAGAGGCTCTCAACCCACTCCTAATTGCAACACATGCAATTAGTCTCACTCTTAGCTCAAAAATCAAATGTGAGTATGCAACACATGCACCACCTCAACCAAAATACTCAATCAACCAGTAAATGCCCCCATGACCTCCTTTTATAGCCTCACAAAGAAAACTAGCCGTTGTGGGGCAAAACGGACATTAAAAGTGCTGAAACTAGCTGTTGCTATAGTACTTGCGGTACTACCGGCCCCTACGGGCGGTAGTACCGGCCTAGGAGTTCAAAAGAACCTCCTCTGGCAAATAACTACCGCAAGGGCGGTAGTACCGCTTTTGCGGTAGTACCGCAGCTACCTCCACTAAAATGCTCATAACTTTTTACTCCGAACTCCGATTTGGGTGATTTTTGATTCTATGCGAAGCTTATCACAAGGGCTACAATCTCCACCCATTTTCAAAGATTTAAGCAACCATAGATATTTTTAAATATCACCAAAACCAAACTCTAATGTAGTCATTCAAGTCTAAAATATGATTTTTGGAAATCTCTCAAATAGACTTGATCAAAGGCATGACTACAAGCTATAAAGAGTCAATAACATCAAATATTGAGCCATGATGATCAACTCATGATCAAAATAACTTTTGCAAAACACATTTGCAAATAACCCGAAAAGCTATAAGATCAATCCTCTAGCCATGTAACGATCAACACATGATCCCGACACTTTGCAAAACACATTTGTAAATGCCAACACATACTCTAAGATTGAAACCCATAACCTCTAGCTTATTTGCAAACCACTTTTGCAAATAACAAAATAACATTTTGCAAAAACACATTTTGCAAACACAGACCATAAACTTTACTTAGCCTTTGTGATGATCAACACATGATCCAGTCACAAGCTAAAACACAATGCATGAGCTCTCATCTTTTGCAATACATGCAAAACTTAGCCCCATGCAAAACCACACATGTTTTAGAAAGATTGTTTCGTGAATGAAAACAAAACATGAAGCTTCAACATTTGCAACACATGCAAAAGTGAACTTCGCGCAAAAGCCAACACATATAGCTTATCCTATTTGCAACACATGCAAATCAAAGCTTTATGCGAAAACCTAACGCATATGCTCTTCCTCTTTGCAACACATGCAAATCAGAGCATAAACCAATAACAACCAAGCATAAACTTAACCCATTCGCAACATACGCCAAATGGTTAACCCTTATGCAAAAACCAAATCCAAATGATTTTTGAGCTTGAGTGAACGCGGATTGAGATCATCAACACATGATGAAGCTCAAACTAGGAATCAACTCCTCTTAATAGTACGGCAATAAAAACCTTAGACTCAAAGACTACAAAGTCCTTAGCCTATCTAATTATACCTTTGCCAGCCAGACGCAAGCAATCCCTTTGGGGTCTTTATGATCATCACTTTGATACTTCCAGGATCATCACTCGATTCTTCTCTTTGTCTTGGGATCTTCTTTGACGCCCATCACCTCATGATGCCGTCTTTATCCCGTTCTCAATCATCTCATTCATCTTTGCACCTAACTCAATCACAACTCATAAAATAGTTAGTCCAAGATGCACGGTTATCTCAATTATTTCTTGCACTCCATTAACACATAATGGATGCCTTTAGATCAATTGAGCACAACCTAAATTAATTTGAATGATTTAATTGTGTCTTAAGTACAATAATGCAACTCATGTTTTATTATACTTAAGAGCTATTCATTTGTCCTTAATTAATCAAGGAACACCATCAACACATGATGAAATGTTCTTTAATGGTTATCAAGACAAATGAACTCAATTTAAATTATCATTTAAATTGATATGAGTATATATTAACTACTCAAGTTTTCATATACTCATGTTGATGTAAAATAATGATCCATAATGTGTGAACTATATGGAAATGATAATTATTCTAAATCATCAATTATAGAATATGCCCCACATGTATATGTGCATAGATATGATTGACTTGGATATAATATGCACATATTCAATTTGATCACATTGGAGTATATCCTACATTATCATGAGTATACTTATAACTAGGCAATTCAAACATATACTCAAGGATTTAGTTTCTTTGTCTTGATCCTTATAAGTGTCAATAAGAATTAGATCAATACAAAGAGACTTTCAAGTTAAACTACAACCTCCCCCTAAGTATGTGCATCCATGTAATATATGGATTGGGAAACATGATGCACATTTTGTGGTTAATATAATGGGGACATTCATACTTTAACTTGACTCCAAAGTATGCAACTAATACTAAGATGAATACGCATACATACCTTGGGTTTTCCATTTTTCAATGTGATGAGACTAATTAAAGATATTCTAAATAAATAAGTTAGTCTCGATATAAGATTTGTCATTAATAATAAAATCACATTAAGGGATAATCTCAATATTAGATTTGTCATTAACACCAAAACCATAACTAATGAAGGTTGAACTTACATGACCCCAGCAATTACATGGAAAGAGAGTTTGAAAAGTTTAAAAGCTTGATGGAAGACAATGCCGAATCGTTGTTCCCAGGTTGTAAAGCGAAATGCACCAAGTTGGGTTCGGTCCTTACATTGTTCAGACTGAAGGCAAAACACCATTGGATATATACAAGCTTCAATATACTTCTAGTTCTTCTATCTGATCTGCTTCCAGATGGAAACATTGCCAACAAGCATTTATGAAAAGAAGAAACTACTATGTCCTATGGGAATAGAAATAGAAAAGATACATGTATATCTGAATGATTGCATCTTGTACAGTAACGCGTATTAGGAACTACACGTTTGTCTAGTTTACGATGTGCCCTGGTACAAACAAAAGGAGAAACGTAATGGCAAGAAGCGTAAGAGCTAAGGCAACGACGGTGAAGAGGTCACTAAAGGTGCACCGGCCAAGGTATTGTGGTACTTTCCCATCATTCCCCGTTTAGAGCGCTTGTTTGCAAATCTTAGAGAGGCAAAACTATTGTGTTGGCATTATGAGTCTCGAAAGGAAGATGGTAAGCTAAGACACCCTACTGATTCGGCTCAACAGAGAAATATTGATTGGAAACATGAAGAGTTTGGTGCCGAAATAAGGAACATAAGATTTAGATTAAGTGCCAATGGAATGAATCCGTTTGGTAACATAAGTAGTTGTCGGGACAAGGATATGCAAATCCGAAATCCTCTATGTATACTGCACTAGTCCAGGATCACGCTAGTGCACACAGTGGAAACATAGATGACATATCATTCCATACATTGAAATAACTAAGAAGAAGCAAATTATTATTGAATAAAGCAAGCAACCTTATGGTCAAGGTTCATACACCAATGCCTCATGGCTGAAGAAACAAATAAAACTGTTGCAACAGAAATAAGATAACTTGGGCCATTCAACATGCCACAGGCAATCGTCTGGGGAAACGCCTTCCTAGTTGACGTAGTCTTCATAGCACTCCTCCTCTTGATATTCATTACCTAGTCCTTCCTCAGCAACTGAACAACAAGAGCATAAAGCTGTGAGTACAAAACATACTCAGCAAGCCGTAGGGAAATAATGCAATATATTCACGCACGGCTTGTCAAAGGATAGTCATATGGTTCATTTGCAAAAAGCAATAACTTGAATTTAAATACAATAAGTAGATTGAAGGCAGATTGATGAAAACAATAATAAATAACTGGTAAATCAATGGTGGACAACGTGAACAGAATGACGAGGCATCACCCTACACCATCTAAAACACGTATCAACCACACAATTCAACAGTATAACTTTAGACAACAAAACAACAGTAAACTTCTCGTTCACATCCCAACAATTCCACATTTCATGAAACACTCTATACCCCATGTGAAATCCCCGGGCTTGTCCATGACCGCAGACACGGCTATTCGAATAGTTTTACACTCTGCAGAGGTTGTACAGCTTTACCCACAAGACATGAACATCTCTTGGTGCAACCGGTAATAACACACTTCCTTTGGTGTGTCGCAGAGATATCATGACAAAGCCTTTACAATGTATGTCTAAACTCGGTACTGCCCTCTAAGGTTTCGCCCCTCGGGGCCCCCTCTTGAGCCATGTGAATCTACCCATCCATCCTGGAACCCACACAACAGTTGGCAATACTAAAGACTAGACATTGCAAATTAATCAGTTAGGTCTGTCCCATACCAGACTTGTGGTTGCACGGTTAGGCCCAGTTCAACGACACACAAGATTAAGTCCTTAAGTTGTCTCAGGTAAGACAACCACATCCCAATGTACTAGAAAGCACCCCCTTTACTGTACGATCACTTGCCCGAGGGATAACATTTTGTTCAACTAAGACCAATGGCATCCCTTACTATGGTACAACAAGTTTTAGAACAGTAGCCAACAACCACAATCCAATATCTCATTAAGTCAAGATTAATATTAATTTATATGTGACATGAACCCCATTGTATGACTAAGAGCATCTCCAACAGTTCCTAATATTTAGACTCCCAATACCTTTAGATTGGGACCTTCCCAAAAGTTTTTGGGTCTACAAATTACCTTATTCTCCAACAGTACCCATATTTTCTCCCCAAAAACACCTTTGAATTGGCCCACAGGGGACTGTGAGGCCAGCTGCGTGCCTCCACCAACTGTACCCACCTGCATTTCGGTCATCACAACACATCTCATCAATTTATATGTACCAATCTTCCCCAAGTGTTCAGTATAGGCAAATAGATGGCCTTTCTCGACAAAAAAAAGACAATGTGGCAAGATTAAGCCATTAATAAAACATATTAAGTGGCTGATCTAGCCTGCGCTTGCTGATTACGAAAACAATAGCAAGCTAACAACAACTGAAAGGATCTTTTTATGAAAATCAGCTGATGTAGCAAAAAAAACTAATGGCACAAGAGTTTATTCTACAGGACATGTAAACATAGCTAAACATCTCCCAAATTGATCTGCTTGTTGACGTAGTACTTCCTACCTCTGCACAGTGCTCAACGAGGGGAAAACAATAAAGTCCTATGTATCGTGGTCTTGTTACAATGTTGCTTGCATGGGCATTGAAACCCCCAAGAGCTCCGGCAACAGCTGAGCCAGCGAGGTTCAAGCACCAGAGAAAACAAGAAACAATATAATACATATAGATGACCACCTTAAGAATTGCCCTCGGGTCTTCAATCATGAGAGCAGGAAGAGAATCTGGGTTCCGAAGGAGATTACCGATGGTTTTGCTGTACTCAAGCACATATTGCCACCTAATAAAGAAATATGATATCAGAAGCAGACACATCTACAAAATAACATTACGTGGAATAAGAAGCAGAGCAGCATTGATTTACAGTAACTGGTAGGCTGTGCCTGTGATCCACTATAGGAATGAGGTTTAAACCATATTTTTCGATATGCATCAAAATGAAAGAGGTACAACTTTATTTTATACAATACTAAAGGATATCTGAACACTTGGATAGCTGTCAAAATCATTAACATTATAACAATCGTTGCCAAAGTTGACAATTTTAAATAGTGCGCCATGCCCATTTCCTATGTAAGCATAATTTGCGAAATAAACTTAAGCAATTTGGAGCTCTGAACCATAAGAAAAGTGAAACAGTGCTCATTACTACAATTGGTAGTCCAATTAATCCCTAATCGAAACCAAATAGCATTTAGCAGTGCACACAGCCAAAAGAAAAAGCTCACCATTCTACGTGCTCTGAGACTGCGGGCACACGCGACATAGCAGCAGCATCTGCGAGCGCGTTCTTCCTGCTCTGTAGCAGCGCGAAGGCCGGTACCGCTCTGTAGCAGCATCTGCGAGCGCGTTCTTCCTACTCGACCAGGAGAGGTAGACACGGAAGATAGGCGGGGCCACGCCGTGGCGGATGGGCCGCACGGGTGGCGCCGACGCCGCGTGTTCTGGCTCCCCCAAGAATGGGATGATGGCCCCGCCGCCGTCAGTCGGCATGCCCGGCATCCTCACCGCCGGATGAGGATGTGCTAGGGTTTTGGAAGCGGGGACAGCGGGGAGGATTTGGTGCAGCGCGGGGAGGATTTGCGCCGCCAGACTGCGCAATGGCCTTGCATCCGCGGTTCGCGCTGGCGACGAGGCAGCCTTCGGTGGTCGCCATCAGAACGTAGAGCAGGCTGCCGTCGAGCCTTCGGTGTAGTCGAAGCCGTCCAGCGGGAGCCCGTCGATCTCCCTCCCCGTGATCCGCCGCAGCGCCTCGCAGGGCGGAGCGTTGGGCCGCAGGGCGGCGGCGCCCCTCGATCTCGGCGCGAAGAAATCCCGCGCTAGCGCTTTGGCTGCGGGAGGGGCGAGAGATTTGGATTGGGAGTGCGGACGCAGCGCGGAGAATTGAGGACGCCGGTTTTGTTTATAGGGCGTGCCAATATTTGGGGAGGACGAATAAGGCACTGTTGGAGTACGTTTTTTTATAATCAAACCCTTAATCAGGTTTTAGGAATGGATTTAGGGTACTCTTGGAGATGCTCTAAGCGGGTCTAAACATAGCTACGTTAACCCAATGTTGGTATTATGATTATGTCCAACTAGTAATGTCCCAACCTAAAGTTAACAATAGATACATGGCATTCCAATAATCAAGATGGCATAATGGCAATCAGGTGAATAGCTACTCCCAAAAACTAGCATTGATACACAAATAGTATGCAATTGTACAAAACAAAATAACTTTGCAAGCATAAGTTCAACATGACCAAAGGTTACGACTTGCCTTACTAATCAAGCGCTAAATCTTGGTCTTCAAAGTCTATGTTCGCTCCTTCGGGGTTTGCGTCTACAGGAAAATAAAGCAATGAAACCAAATAAATACAAAACAAAGACTCAAAAAAGCTCAAAACTGAAAATAAATAGCTCTGGAAGGTAGAGCTCGATTTTACAAAAAATTAGAAATTTAAATTGCTTCAATCAGAGTTCGTATGAGTGAGAATGAGCCTCCGGAAGATTGAATTCAGAGAAAAAGGCTGAAAATGAATAAACCCAAATTTCCTGATTTATTTTTCTATTAAAAAATCGATTAATGACGTAATGCTGATGTCAGCAAATCAATTTCCCGAATAAAAATAAATCAAAAAATTTTATTTCACTGACACGTGGGGCATCGGTCCATGGACCAAGTCCACGGCACCGCTTTGGTCCACGGTGGACCGGGTGCACGGAACAACGGCTAGGGCTGACGCGGCGATGACATGGCGCACACGGAGCGGCTGACGAGGCGATGGCAGAAAGGCAGGCACGTGTCAAGCATCCGACAGCGGCGACCGGATCGAACTGCAGCGCAGAGTGTAACATCCCAAAAATCTACTCTTTATTATTAGCCAACAGTGTTTAATTTCAATTTGTGAGTTTTGTGGATTTTCTGGATTTATTGGAATTTTCTAAGATTTATTTGAATTTAGTTTAAATTAAGTATATTAACCTTTGCCAAAAACTAATTATATGTAGCTAAGTTTAAAATAAAGTTTTACCAAAAATATTTTATTTGAGTCCGTATGTCTCTAGGTATTTTTGAGATTTTTCTTAGAATTTTCCGGTATTTTAGTTGCCTCAAATAAATCAAAACTATTTTCAGTATTAATTTTAAAAGAGAAATCCCGAGTAATTCGTATGAACGATAATAAGCCAGTGCCTAATTCATCGTGCGCAATTTCAACCATTGTGTTGCCGGGGTCAAGCCCACTTTCTAGAAGGATCGCCGTTAACCGTCCAATTAATATCGGACGCCCGAGAATGGATCGCGTGCCCTAGGACTTCAGCAATTCTCAGCCATTGGATGGCGCACACGAGCCAGATTGCCCCACGCCGCGATGAATCTGTGCCGTCTGCTGCGCCACGTGTCAGGAAAATGGTCGTCTTCTCCGACTTGGCTTCGCAGCAGAAGTTCGTAGCCGCCATGGACTCTTCGCCGATTCGTGCTCACGTAGGACACCGTAAGCTATAAATAGGAGCGCTCGGGTTGCGTTTTGATGCGAGCAAGCAAAACCCTAAGGTAGCTAGACCTATTACGTTGTGAGTTCACCGCAATCTGAGGTTTTCGTCGAGCGCTGCTGAGAGGGAGAAATCGTCGATCCGCGTCGAACAATGGAGCCGAGGTTGATCGCGTCGTGATCGCCGTCGTGAGGGGCATCTTGTGCGCTTCTTGGATTGGTCGAAAGATCGCCGGGGGGCTGTCGCGTCGAGGAGGCCAAAGTCGCCACCGTCTGACCCATCGCCACCATCGCTTCAGTGCTCCAATTGAAGATCTGACCGCGTCAGCAGTCTCACCTTGCCGAGATCTGCCCGTAGGTACCTTCGCCGGTGATCGCCGTTGACCCTAGGGCGGCGCATGCTGCCGGCCGACGTGGGCTGATGCTTCGTCGACACGTGTTAGCCTCGTCACGTTTCGGTAGGTGGCGATCACGTGGCGCTTATGGGCGAGATGCGTTGGCGCTTAGGATGCAATCGGATCGGATAATTTTCGATCAATCGACCGAAGCCGGACGATTCGGATCGGATTCGGATATTTTTTCGGATAATTTTCGGATTCGAATTCGGTTTCGAATATTTTATTTCGGATTCGGATTCGAATTCGGGAGATCACTATCCGTCGGATCGGTATATTTCAAAAATATTTTTGAATATATCCGAATAATATTATATCGGATATCCGAACTGGCGCTGTTTCTCGGTGTGGGCTGAGTCTGAGTGCCTGCGTGGAGATGGGGCAATAAATGTTTGGCCTGCCGTCGTATTAATGGCGAGAGGATCGTATGCGGTGTCGAGTCTCGAGTGGTGTCGCTTCTATTGCCTCAGCTCAGCTCGGTCACTCGTTGACTCGGTGTGGTTTTGGTTTGAAACTTGAGCCCTCTGGCAGGCACAGTTCGCAAGTTTTCTTAGAGTTTCCATGTGTGTTGTGTTGACCAGATGTTTGTCTTGTACTAGTGCAGTAGAAAATAAGCAAGCATAGTGCATTAGCTGAGCCATTTGATTAGAAAACAAATAACTTAGGATATGAAGATGATGGTGTGGGAGCGCTCATTTTGTCCGCAGTTGTCATGGTGCGTTCTAAATTATTCGTTCAAAACTTTATAAATTGTAATTTTTTTGCTAAGTGCATCAAATATATATTAAAAACAATTAGATTACTTCTAATTATTTTTATTAAGCACTATATTCAATACATGTATGTATTTATTTTCGCGTGATATCCGATAAAAATTATTCGGTACCATATCGATTTCGCTCCGTATTCGATTCGAATCCGCGACCGATATTATCCGCACCGTATTCGTATCCAGGACTATCCGAATCCGATTTCGAATCCGACAAAAAATATGGTTTAGGATATGGAAAAAGCGATATCCGACCGAATCCGAGCCGATTGCACCCCTAGTTGGCGCTGAGTCAGCGTGGTGTGGGACCCATGCGTCAGAGAAGCAAACTCGCGTAGGCCCGGTCCACTATGAACCCGGTAAGGTCCATGAACTCAGTCCATGCGCTGATGGACACGTGTCGCCTCCTGGATGGTTCAGGTCAGGGCTGATGTCATGCCTACGCAATAAAGCAAATTTCCTTTACAAAAATAATTCGGTTAATAGTTGATTTTCCAATTTTCAGGTTTTTATGATTTTTGAATCTTCCGAGAGCTCGTTCTCCCTTATACGAACTCCGATTGAGGTGATTCAAATTTCTATAAATTTGTAAAATTGAGATCTATCTAATGGTGAATTTTATTTGATTTTTGGAGTTGGTTTGCTCTTTGTTTTGGTATTTATTTGGTATTCTCTTTCAGTTCGCGTAGACGATAAATTGTACGACGCATCCGGGTAAAATTCGTCAACCCAAGACCAAGGTCCAGAGAGGGAATAAGGGCTTTCCTAAGGTAAGTTGTGCTTTGATCATGTTGAACCCATGTTTGCAAAGTTGCTATTTTGTTTTACCTTATTGCATATTATTTCATGCATATAAATGATTTCAATCTAAATTGGGACTTAGCTATCATACCAAATTGATCTATACCCTACCTTGTCATTTGTATGCCATGATCTATTTGTCACCCTAGATTGGTTCACTATAGTTGGTCAATATTAGAATCAACATGGGATGGTTAGACCGGATTAGATTGCTTAGCCATGCCACGTCATCACATGTGCTTGAATCATTGATAAATAATCTTGACTAATGGAATATAGAACAATGTTATGAATTTGTGTGTCATGTGTGGTCACACGATGAGATTGAGTTGTTGTGGCGATGGATGTCACGCAACGATCGATATTGACTTGTTGATGGCACGTGGTGCTTGGTAATCAACTGGGGTGGTTATGATTTAGATCGGAGCAAGTGGCAAGGGCAAGTGTGCTCTGGTGGGCCCGATGGGCGAGGGTATGTGCAAGTCTTGCTTTGATCAACCCTAAGGACTTAACCTTGCGAGCCTTTGACTGAGTCAACCGTGCAACCACATGTCGTTATGGGGCAACCTAGTGATTAATTTGCAATGTCTTATCTTTAGTATCGCTTTGGTGGTGTGAGTCCGAGTTCACGGATCAACTCACATGGCGAAGAGGGGGCCCCTGTTGTGGCGTTCACCAATCGGTGTTGAAACCTCGGCGGTAGTAATCTTGGGTTAAGACGAGCATTGTAAAGGCTTTGTCATGATTCTCTCACGCACACACCAAAGGAAGGGTGCTAAATGGCGAGGCATAAAGAGATTATCATGTCGTGTGGGTAAAGTGCATAACCTCTGCAGAGTGTACAAACTATTCGAATAGCCGTGCTCACGGTATTGAGCAATGCTCGGGAATTATAGTAAAGGGTTATACTTTTGCAAAATGAAAACTTGGGATGGATGGCAGGTTGCTATGGGAAATTGAATCTTGACTTAGAATGGAAAACTTGGTTACCTGAGAAACGCTGAATCTATCTATTACTGTTTTTTGTTTTACTATCTTTTCAATTTATATATTGTACTTGTTCATAAATGCTGCTTTATTGCAAATAGCCATTGTTAGCCATTCCTTTGGAATAAGCCTTGCATATAGTTATGTTAGAATTGTATTCTGTGCACAACTTGTTGAGTGCTTTATGTACTCACCCTTGCCTACAACATCATCAGTGCTGAACAAGGTGTACCATGAAGGGACGAATGTTTAGGGTGCGAGCCTTGTTAGTTGCCTGTGGTATACTGAGGGGTTACCTACGTCTTCATTCCGCCGCAGTTCAATTTGTTGTTCAGCCTTGTGAGGCATCGTTATGTAAGTTGACCATAAGGTCACGCAACTAATAATATTTAGTATATAATGTCTTTTATCTTATTTCCGCTGTGTATGATTGTGATATTTACTGATGTTGAGTCTGTGTGCACTAGCGTGATCCTGGACTAGTGCAGTATACACAGAGGGTCCGGATTTTCATATTCGGGTCCCGACAAAGGTGGTCTCAGAGCCATACTGACTGTAGGTCTTGACCCTAAATAGTTGGTCGTCTCTATAGGTCCTTCAAAATTATTTTCTAAAGTAAAAGACCTAACCTAGAAGAATAATGTGTTCTTGACTTATCTCATTCTTTTATTTTCGTCCTTACCAAAAAAAATTCTTTCCCCTTGCTGAAATTTCTTTCTCTTACCTCTGCTAAATTGAGCTGAAATCTTACCTAAGTTACCTTGAGTAGAAAATGGTATACCACACTTTAGGAGATGGCATCGAGTGTCTGCTGCTACCATAAGGATCACGAAGGAAAGAATCATCAAGCTCATGGAAGAGCGGATCAATGAAGTGTATCAAGAGCTGGAATACTCAGTACTTCAAGTAGCCAGTTGAGACTCATGTGTGGGAGTCGCATTTCCTAAGATAGGAGTGTCGCCCATGTAGACGGTAGTTTTGTGTGTTTAGGTTGAATTGGTTCTTCTTGATTGCTGAGTGTGCAGTATGTGTTGCAAAGCTTTTAGACTTATATAAGCGACCATACCAAGTTATTAATATTGATTGCCTAAGTTGATTGGGTTAAACCTATCTCCCCTGTGTTAGGATTCTTGCTCCTTACCTATGCTATTTCCCCTCTTCCCTAACCCCTCTGAGGTAATCAAGCAGATGGTTCAGATTAGTGATAGCAATGGAGCCAGTGGAAGTGGAAATTAGCTCAGTGGAAACTCCAATGACGGATCAATTCTTCAACCATCACTACAGATAAATATGCAGAATTTCAGAGAGTTTTTGGCTACTCGGACTCGATTAATGCAGCAATGATGAAGCAAATCACGAATATGACCAATCAAGCTAATGTCAGTAAAGCATCTCGAACTGTTATCAATGATCCCTGTGCTGACTCAAGGTTATCTGATTTCATAAGGACTCGTCCGCCAACGTTTTCAGGGAATGTTTCACCTTCAGAAGCAGAAGATTGGCTCAAGACCATTGTAAGGAAGCTACTCATAGCTCAGTGCAGAAGTGATGAGAAGGTCTTGTATGCATCATATCAGTTGCGAGGAGTTACCGTTGAATGGTGGAAAGGCTATTGTGCTAACCATGAAGCCCCACAGAATATCACTTGGAATGAATTTATTGCTGCTTTCCATGATCTCTTTGCTCCACCAAGGAATGGTATGGTCTCAGTGAATTCAGAGAAGGACGCTACCCCTGCACCTTGTTTGAAATCTAGACATCGTTCTATGAAGTGTTGTCAACCAAACAATTTAGAAGATCGTGTGTGCATTCGCTGTGGAGAAATAGGACATACCGCTAACGAGCATGCGATCAATTGCTCCAGTTGTGAAGGAAGCTATTCTCCTGAAGAATGTCCTATGAGCGACATCGCATGTTACTTTTGTGAAGGACGAGACCATTGCCCACCTCAGTGTCCCCTGGATCCGATAGTTACTGCCATGATCCAACATCAACGGAAGAATCTACGGACCCTAGTTGTTCGAGAATTATCAATAAGAGAGGGAAAGTTAGTTGCACAGGAGACGTCGCTTGGAGAATTAAAAATGCATCCTCCTGAACCTGTCGACCCTAATCAGGAAAGCAATGAGTGGCAATCGCCGACGGCATGTTTTTTATGTGATAAAGAAGGTCATTGGTCTAGAGAGTGCCCTCTGAAGCAACCAGCCCTGAATTATAAGAGGGACAATGACAAGTATACAGTTGCACCCATCAAGGCAAAACGATGCAAACGGTTGTGCTACTACTATCAAGAAGAAGGCCATTTTGTTAAGCAATGCCCACAGAGAGGACAAATAATTCCTATAGCCGTGGATATATCGGAAGTTACCTCAGTCCGGTACATAACGCCAAGAGTGAGCGATGAAGTTGCAAGAGAAATTTGCCGAGAGAATCAATTGAAGAAAAGGCGTCTAGGTAAAGACACCATTCCAATCAACGAATGCTCAAGAAAGAAAATTCACCCTAGACTCTGCTATATTTGCCACAGACTGAGCATTTTGCCAAGAAATGCCCTCAAAGAAAAGCAATCACGTTGGCTCAAGTCAATTGCAACTCCGTCCCTGTCAAAGCCCCAGCGCTAATGCTAAATCAAGGAAGTCAGGAGCCATGAGTTTACTTAGTGCAATATCGTAACCCTAATTGTAAAGTAAAGAGATTAGTGATGAATTCCATGTAAAAGTTTCCTTGTGGAAAGAAATAAAGCAGAAATGGTTGATACATTGGTATACGGAGTATTGGAATGAAAAGCAATAATGTAAAATGATGATTAGATATTTCTCTAAGAGTATTCTTGTGTTATGGTCACCTGAAAATGATGCATGTGTAATGGTGGCTAGTTTAGTGGTACCCAGCCTGAGCTTGTTAACCAGAGGATTTGTCATTGTCAGTAAGTGCTCAGTTGTGCTAGATATAACCAGGATGTTGAGAGTTTAGTGCTTATTGAGTGAGTGGAGTTCCAAGCAAATCATATTGTGTTGGATACTTAGACCTTTGAAGTTATTCCCGGAATTAGTTGGATGCTCAGACATAAGGCTATTTTGGCAAAGGGTATATCGATTTAAAACCCTGAATGTGAAAAAAGGGAGTTTCAAGTGATGACAGTTCGTGTTAGCCAGCTGATGGATAATAGTGTGGAATTTGCCAATTGGAAGATGCGCCAGTTGTCAGAGAATACCTTGATATATTTTTCAAGAATTTGCCTGGTATGCCGTCATATCGAGAGATCAAGTTCGTGAGCGAATTAGTGCTGATACAGCACCAATAGCGAAAAGACCATGTCAAATGTCTACTAATGAATTAGTGGGAAATGGAAAAGCATATCGAAGAATTACTAAGGAGAGTTCTGAGAAGACTAAGTACGTACCATGGGAGCTCTTGTTTATAGAAAGAAAAATGGAAGATCAAGAAAGTGCACTGAATCATGCTCTAAATGAAGAAAAGATCAAAAACAAGTATCCAATATCAGGATCGACAACGTGTTTGGACAGTTGAGAAGAGAGTTGGAATTTTTCTAGGATAAAACTTCGCTCCAGCTATCATCAATTGAGGAGTCATGTGAAGGATGTTTCTAAGATTGCGTTCTCTACGCGATATGGACAATATGAGTTTTGGCTATACCTCCTGAATTGACCAATGCCCCCGCATACTTCATGAACATGAGGAGTAAGGTGTTTACGGATTATTTGGATAAATTTGTGGTTACCTTATAGATGACATTCTAGTATACTCTAAGACAAGAGGAAAACATGCAGAACCTGGAGATGAGTTTTTGTGAGAGCAGCAGTCATACGATAAGTTCAACAAGTGTGATCTCTAGAAGAAAAGGTCGAATTCCTTGGTCATATAAAAACTGCTAAAGAAGTTGATGTCGAATCAAGCAAGGTAGAAGTTGTGTTATATTGGAAGCAACCCAAGTTCGTTACTTAGATTCGAAGTTCTAGGAATGGCAAGATGTTATCGCTGGTTCATAGAAGGGTTTTCGACAACAGCTAGACCTCTTATACGATGGTTGAAGAGAAAAGGGTTGCATGGATGCCAGAGTGCGGAAAGGGTTTTCGGAAGTTGAAGAAGTGGTTAACATCGACACCTGTGTTTGTAATACCGCGAAATCGTTTTCCTGAGTTTTGGCTGGAAGTGTCTTCATTTCCTTGATTTCAAGGATTTATGCTGGAGAAAAGTTTTGCCACATCGCAGTTTATTAAAGGTTTGGATTTTTGCTCAAATTTTCGGAATGAGGTATTTTTCTGAGTTGTTTAGTTTGCGGCAAGTTTGTTTTTCTGAGCAATTGTCGTTTCGCGCCAAGGATTTAATTTTTGGTTCGCGCTAATGGTTAAAGGTTGAATTTTTTTAGGAGGGGTTGTTTTGGGAAATTTTTTTCCCCTCACCTAAACCCTCTCTTTCTTTCATTTTGTGGCTGAGGTTTCTTGGAGGAGATTTTTCCCTTGCCGATAACTCACCCTCCCACCAACTCTGCTTTTTCTCCACCAAGCATGTGTTCTCCTGGCGCCCTTGCTCTGTGGTCGACTCCTCCTGGCGCCTTGCTTCTTCCTCATTGGCGACGGCAAGAGCAGCACAGAAGTTAGCGCACCTCCTGGCTCTCCTCCTCTCGGCTCGGCCACCAGAAGAATTTGGCAACCAGCAACTCCGGCGTCCTCCCTCTGGCGAGCCCCTCCGTGCAAGAAGCCTTCCTTCCCCTCAAGGCAAAGACTCTTCCACCTCCTTCCTCCATGAGTAGGAGATTTGAGGTAAAAACCCTAGGTGGTGGGGATTCTTTAGGCTTGCATGTATGGTGTTTGATGAAATGCCCAGCTAGGATTCTGTTTTGCAATGCTTTTAGTTGAGGGACTTAGAGTCTATAGTGTTTACGGAGACTGCTGCTTGAGCCAAATCTGTCCCGCTGTTTGAACTGCTATTTGAAAATTTTGCAAGCGTTTTCTGGGAGTTTGGCTATAACAAAAGTTGTAGATAATTGAATTACCTTTCAATAGAGACTAAAATCATCAAGTTTCGTTCAGCCGTTTGAAAGTTATGGTCATTTTACCGCGTGCTGTCCAGAGTGAAGTATTTTTGCGGCTGTCTGCTGTTCGTCGCAAATCTGGGAATAATTGGTGCTTTTCCCGGTCGGTTGGCTATAAAAAAAGTTGTAGATAATTGAATTACCTTTCAATGAAGTCCAGAATCGCTAAGTTTCGTTCAGCCGTTTGAAAGTTATGCCCATTTTATCAAATGCTGTCCTGGGTGGCAGATTCTTGTTTTCGGTTTTAGGAGTGGGTTGAAGCCCGCTTAGCTATGAGCCTTGTGATGATTTTGGGTATGTTTTTGAGTGGGTTTTATCCGTGTGCAGGTGGTGTGACCCGGGTGTGGCAACTTGTCTCGCCACACCGTCTCGATGAGTTGAAGGCAAGTGCGTTGTAGTGATTGTGGTTTAGATGGCTATTATGTTTTTGCAATGTTACCGTATCCATGTGTTACTTTATTATTGTCATGCTTGATTTTGCAAAGCGATATGATGACTAAGAATGGTTAAATGGTTATACCATTATTTAAAGCAAGTTTATATGCAAGTGTAACCCGTATATCTCTTATAGGGTATTTTGTTGATTACTTGTGTTATTTATACGCTTATGCTATGGTTGCATTTGTGTTTATAAGCACGTCTAGTAGGGTAATTGTCTTTTGATGAAAAAGTTAAGTACCCGGATGGAAGTGCATCGTTGATTGAAAGGATTTATGTTGAAAGTTGAAGGTTATAACACCTTGCGATTATGAAGAGCTATCTTTGAGATATCATATTATTATCACTAGTATGAAAGGATAATGTGAATAATGAAGTAATGAGGTTGGATTAATAAGAATGGATGATTTGGCGATCATGAGAATGGATTAAGACTTTAATGGGAGTATTAATGATAATTGTGGCCATGTAGATATGAGTGTCGAGAATAAGAATATGAGAGTTGAGAAGATGAGTAAGAATGTTGGGAATGTGGATATGAGTTTTGATAATATGGATACAAATGCGAGAAATGAATGTATTCTGCAAATTTGTTTATGTCTAATTGCATTTGTGCATTCATGATGGAAGAGGCGACCCATTCTGATCAGGGCCTCTGTGCTCACATGTAGTGAGCACGAAAGTCCTACTGTAGTCCCATATACGTGGTTGTATGGGAGCGAGTCGATGAGAGTAGGCACCCTCCACCATGGGGTGGAAGGGAATGAGAGGTGCACACCGACGGGTGTGGACTCGGCCATACCGGTATGTGCTAAGATGAGATGAGACATGCATAATGCATCATGTACAATGAGATGTTATGTGAATGAAAGCATGGTTGTGTTGCAATCTATAGCATCGCATTTATGCACGAGATGTTATGTGAATGAAAGCATGGTTGTGTTGCAATATATAGCATCGCATTTATGCACGAGATGTTATGTGAATGAAAGCATGGTTGTGTTGCAATATATAGCATCGCATTTATGCACGAGATGTTATGTGAATGAAGTGCATGGTGTTGTTGCATTATATAGCATTGCCTATATGTATGAGATATTATGTGAATGGAAGCATCATTTAGCATTTCATTGCATTATGTATTGCAATTGATAAATGTTGATTGATGAGAATGGAAGGAATAGGTTGAGGTTTGAGTCGTGGGCTCATCCAGAATTGATTTTCCGTGGCATGGGTAAGGTGTTGTTACATTTTTGAGTTGGTTGAGGTAAGTGGAGCGACATCGCTACATTGTTGGATGTTTCAGTTAAGTAATGTCTATGTAAATGATGAAGTAATCGTGCTCTTACGTTTTGGATCTTTTATAAATTCAACTGTTTCCTTTATTTAAGGATGTCAATTAAAGGAACTGTTACTTGGTGTCTTCTAATAGTTGCAATTTAGTCTAATGCCTTACTTTTCCTACTTGTTGCACTTTGCTGAGTCTTGGACTCACGCTTGTTATTTCTTGTTTTAGGTACTTTGAAGCTGTCTTGCCGGGATGGGAATAGTGACACACACACGACTTCGATCAATAATTCATTTACTGTCTCATAAAGTTTGGTTGTACCTAAGTGGTTGTAATAAATTAGCCATAGTTGCGTAGTTTGCTAATTGCAATTTGGTAATGTGATTGATTATCTAAGGACCTGCTAGAATGTGTCATCCTGGAAAGGGGTGTTTGATATATATTATAACTGCAATTTTTTCTGTCTGTGAGTGGATGTCCTCTGTTCTAGAGAGGTCATGCGAAATTTTATAAATTCGGTGGCTTAGTTTTAAGCGGTTTAAGAGTTTAGAGATTAAATTCAGTTTCAATCTTTTCAATGAGGTGTCGTTTGTTATTTAGGGTTTTTGGTAGCATTCGCGGTGCGTTTGGCGCCGGGGTGTTACAGTTGGTATCAGAGCGGGCTTCAGGTTCGTGGTGCTTGAATGTAGTGAGAAATTCTAGAATGAATTAAAATTTTGTTGTATGAAAGCAAAAACATGGTTTAGGTTAAACCTTTAAAATGTGGCCCTAGGGCAACAATCTTAAAATTTGAGATATAATGGTTAATTAATTTAAAACTTGACACACTCTGATGCACAGTAGGAAAGGGATGGGTTATCATTGCGTTGTGTGCAATGCTTAATTTTTATGGATGCTATGTTCTATGTTAATCTTGATGAGATTATGGTATTATTGATGGCTATGGTTTTGAAGTGGTGTCTTGTTTTGTGGGGTCCGGTGGGACTCTTTGTGCCGAAGGTATGTTGGCCTTGTCGTGTAGTCGTGTTGGTCGGTGTGGCAGTTAAGAGCCAGCACCGGAGGGTTCATAACCTTGGGTGAGGAGAGCCATTGTTCCTTTGTCGTAAATTTAGAGAGTTGATGGAAATTGTGTTGGGTTTTATCTTCTTTGGACTTCTCGGATTTAAGATCAAGAAAAGAGTATCGTTTTGCACCTCTTTGGTTGCTTTGCGTAGAAAGTTATGGATTCCTTCTTGTATTGGTTGTGCAAGGAAGTCGAGAGGCTGAAATTGGAGGTCATTCGATAAAGTTTCATAGCTGCCTCGGAAATAAAACCAACATTAGAGGATCAAATCACAGAAAGTTTGAAGGGTGATGAAATGCAAAATCAAGCCAAGGAAAGAAGAAGGCTTAGCCAAGAAGCAGAATTTTGAGCGAATAGGATACCATGAGGATTTAAGGATGAACCAATGTGCTGGATAGGAAGATCCTAAGCAGATGATAATTGAGAAAACCCATGATTCTAAGTATTCGATTCATCCAGAAAGTGCCAAGATGTAGGGAGGTCTAAAGAAAAAGTATTGGTGGTCTAAGGTGAAGAGCGAAGCTATTGGATGTGATACTCGATGTGATATGTGTCAGAGAATAAAAGCAATGCATTAGAGACCTAAAGGTTCATCGCAATCATTGTAGATCCCTGAGTGGAAATGGGAGGCAAATCATTAAAAGGATCCCTAGTGTGAATTGACCATAAAGGATACGAATTCGGAGGAATACTTATTGATTGATTGACCAAAGTTGCTCATTTCATACCACTGTAGGCTACGTATTTAAAAGATCGTTTGGCAGATCTGTATATGTTAGGGATTGAGTGACTGCATAGGTGCACAAGAAGATTGTGTCTGATAGAGGTATCCAGTTCATCTCGAGGTTTTAGAACAAGTTACATGAAGCAATGAGAACTCGCTTGAATTTCAGTACAGTTATCATCCGCATACCGATAGTCAAACAGAAAGAGTTGATCAGATTCCAGAAGATATGTTGAGAATTTGTGCGTTAGCTTACGCTACGTCTTGGGATAAATGCTTGCCATATGCAGAGTTCAGTTATAATAATAGCTACCAGGCTAGTTTGCAGATGTCACCATTCGAAGCCCTATGTGGTCATGCCTGTCGTACGCTGTTAAATTGGAATGAAACGGGAGAGCGTTCAGTGTTTGGGTCTGAGATTCTCAGAGAGGCGGAAGAATAAGTTGCCATGATCAGGGAAAGGCTGAAGACAGCGTAGTCAAGGCAGAAGAGCTACGCTGACAATCGTCACCGCGATTTGAGTTTTGAACCCAATGACCTCGTGTATCTCAGAGTTACACCCCTTAAAGGTGTAAAAAGATTCCATGCCAAAGGGAAGCTCGCACCCAGATTTGTTGGACCGTTCAAAATCCTGAGCCGTCGAGGAGAGGTTGCATATCAATTAGAGTTACCGCAATCATTAGCAGGTGTGCATGATGTGTTCCATGTGTTGCAGCTCAAGAAGTGCCTCAGAGTGCCAGCAGAGCAGATGCCGTTAGAAGCTACCGAGTGCAGGAAGACCTGACCTGCAAAGAGCAACCAATCAAGATTCTAGATGTGATGGAGCGCAGGACGAGAAACAAGTCTGCACTTTTACAGAGTTCAATGGAGCAACCACTCCGAGAATGAAGCAACCTAGGAGCACGAAGAGGACCTGAAGGCAGAATTCCCAAACCTATTCTCTAGATAAATTTCAATCTCGGTTTGAGATTACTGTTAAGGGGAGGTTTGTAACATCCCAAAAATCTGCTCTTTATTATTAGCCAACAATGTTTAATTGCAATTTGTGAGTTTTGTGGATTTTCTGGATTTATTGGAATTTTCTAAGATTTATTTGAATTTAGTTTAAATTAAGTATATTAACCTTTTGCCAAAAACTAATTATATGTAGCTAAGTTTAAAATAAAGTTTTACCAAAAATATTTTATTTGAGTCCAGATGTCTCAAGGTATTTTTGAGATTTTTCTTGGAATTTTCCTGGTATTTTAGTTGCCTCAAATAAATCAAAACTATTTTCAGTATTAATTTTAAAAGAGAAATCCCGAGTAATTTGTATGAATAATGTAACGGCCGAGCCTAATTCTTGTCGCAATTTCAACCATTGTGTTGTTGGGCAAGCCCACTTTCTAGAAGGATCGCCGTTAGCCGTCCAATTAATATCGGACGCCCGAGAATGGATCGCGTGCCCTAGGTTTAAAGGTTTTAGTTTGGTTCAATGGTTTAAAGGTTTGGCTAGGTCAATGGGCGAACAGGGTTTTAGTTAGTCTTCAGAAAGTTGGGTTTCAGGTCTCTAGAGTTTATATCGCTGATTTAGTGGCAATTTTCACATGAAGAATGAATTTTGAGTATTGTTTTGTTCTCTAGGGTCGGAGGTTTCTAATACCGTAAACGGGATGTCAATTATCGCCGAGGTTAAAGGTAAGTACATTGTGTGGTTGAGTATGGTTGTGTGTTAATATGTGCTGCTCCCTATTTTACTTATTGCTCTGTAAATTTAGAGGAATTTTTAGTTGAGAATGGGCTTTTGGCAAGTTCGTTGTTTGAGTGAATGGGGATGACATGAGCTTGGTTTAAATGATTAAGTCGGTTTCCTTTTAGACTATGTATATAAGAATTATTGATGCTGTCGTGTATGACCACATTGCTTTATTTGTTATCATATTGCTTCCTGTGGATTAGATGCAATTGTGGGTATGGATCGTGCTCTATACCGGCTATGATGAGAATAGGATCATGTTGCAAGGGATCATTTAGTAAGAATGATTGTCGGCAAATGGAAAGTAAGTATGTAAAGTGTCCCCTCTGGAAGTGTGTTATCAATTGCATCGGTTACATTCGTGTTCTGCATGAGACATAGGCCAGGTCGGTGAGAAAGTCATAACTAGTCCGGTGAGGTCGGTGAGAAAGTTATGACTAATCCGGAGCGCCACTAGAAAGCCCTACCTCGTAGTCCCAACCATCGTGGTGGGTGGGAGCGAGTCATTAAAGTAGGCCTCCACGGGATGGAAGGAATGAGAGGTGTCTGTGGCGGACGTACACCCATTATACTATATAAATGATGAAAAGGTGCATTTGAGCATGACGATTTCTGCATTGCATCGCATTGTTAATGTGGGTTGATAAATAATATGAAGAAGTATTAAGTCGCTGAGTCAGGGACTTAACCAAAGTTGAATAGTAAGCTGAATATTGAATTATGATTGTGATGTTACCGCTTTATCCACTTGCTGAATTTAATTAAGAAATGTTGTTACGCTATTATTTCTTTTCGATATGTATCTGGCTTTGATTCTATTCTAGATGTACTTGCTGAGTTTGAACTCACACTTGTGCTTTGATGTGTTGTTTTTAGGTACCTCCAGAGCGGCATTTTGGGCGGCGGGCTAGCACTACACTCATACTGGCTTAACGTAGATAGAATAACGCGACATCACTACTCTTGGTTATGGTGTTATCTATAGATAATTTGATTTTCGAGTGGTTAGCTTGTGAGTAGTTGTTGGATGGTGGTTTTAACTCCTTAAGTCGATGGTTGTGTGGCCGTTTCGTAATGTGTTCATGTCCTGTTAATTGGTTGTGTGATTTGGATCATGAATTTCCTTATATTTGTTGCTCTTCCCTGTTTTTATGCTTAGTTTTGTGCCTAGTGGGTCATGATGGTTAATTGATACCATGACCCCATGTATGTGCTTAGTTGGCCATGATGGTTAGTGGATACCATGGCTTAATGTTGTTGTTGATATTATATTGATTATTACCTTTTGTCTACTGAGTGGATGTCCACTATTTTTTAGGAGAGTGTCTTTAAATTTTTATCTAGTTCAAAGAACCCCTAACGAGTTAAACTTCGCTAAAAAATTTTCCAGTGTTTGTAATTGTTTTTGCTTAAGGGTGTAACATTCAGGGCACGTGGGGTGCCAGGGTGTTACAACTTCATTGTCTTTATACTGCTCTATTCAGTTAATTAGTTGGCTACCGATCTGAATAATAATTGCTTGGTAAAATTGCTAGCTAACTAATCCGAACTTCATTTCATGATTCGCTTAGCGTTTCTTGAGGCTAGCCAATAAATTAATATTTTAAAAAATAAAAAATCAACATCACAGATGGTTCTAAATTGGAACTGTCTATGATGAGGCACTCAGAACTGTATGGGATGAGTGGCTCATCACAGACGGTTCCAATTTGGAACCGTTTGTGATATGGTACACATCACAGACGGTTCTAGTTTGGAACCGTTTGGGATGAGTGCCTCATCACAGATAGTTTCAAATTGGAATCGTTTGTGATGACTTTTTTCATAGACGGTTGCAAAACTGTCTGTGATGACTGATTGTCATCACTGGCACTTCGGTACAGACGGTTCACAAAATCGTCTGTGATGTATTTTGTGAACCGTCTATGATGTGGGTATGTGTAGTAGTGCATGCCCTAGTCCTCTTTGCAGGATCCACTGGTGGTTCTCTCTCCACCGCCTCTCCTCTACCATCCTCCTTGAACTAGACAACTCCGCTGTTTACCAAAGCACCACATACGCTCTAGGAATTTTTTTCTTTTGGGAATGAGGAGTGATTGGAGGAGACGTAGGCTTGGGGTGGTTTTTGAAAAGTGCATTAAGTGGTGGGTGGGGCGATCCTGCCTTGATCTTAACCAGTTGCTCACGTTCCAATGGCCATGGTCGAAGATGTTCTAATTTTGACAAATTGCTTATTTTCACTGTAGTTGTTGTCGATAGATTTTTGTTATCGTAGAAGCAGTGTTCTTGAACTTGAAATAGCTTTAGGGCCTGTTTGGGAGCTTTGTAATTTTATCCACCTATCACAAGCTTACACGTATAATTTTCTGGGCACAAAGAAAACTGTTGGAGTACCACTAAAATTATTTCTAGTTGTAAATTCCTTTGTTATTCTGTTTGGATACCAAGGTACGTAGTTGAAGCAAAATTGCACTTACATGTCCACATATCTTAAACATTAGAGGTCAGTTATGTTTTCACATATCCCAAATATTAGGTCAAGCAGAATTATGCTCCAAATCAATTTTTACACCATATGCTGAAATGATCAGTGACAAATCTACAATAAACATTATCTTCAGACAAGGAACAACAAAGGTTCTCTTGAACCAGTTCCCAATAATCATTCACAAGACCAACATAAGAATGAACAGGGAATTACATACATTCCCTCTTGGTACACAATTCTTCCATAAGAAGATCTTGTAGCTCGTTGAACTAAAGCATCAAGTGAAGGCAAACCTCAAAGCATTTCTTTTTTGTTAAACTGAATCATAAAGTCAAGGGATACAAAACAAAATCTTCTACCCATCTACATGTTCCCACCAATAGTGGCTTGAGCTCAACTACAAAACAAAATATGAAGCGTAGGATTAGATCTCAAATGAAGCACCAACAATGACTTGAGCTCCAAAGTTGATAAACAAATAAATTTTGCAAGCTTTTTTTGGTTGCAGCCAACATACTAACCTATAATATAGACACATAATAAACTCATTATGTATTCCTTGTAGGTTAGCATGCAGCATACATAGAGCACAACATCATGCTTGCAATGTAGTAGTTAAATATAATATATAGCTTCAAATAGCACTTGTTAGCTTCTAGTGTTTCCTTGAAGCCAACTAGCACCAGAAGTGTGCTTGGATTTCATTCAGAGAACTGTCATATTGACAAGTGGTAGTTACTGCAGTGGGTCAATAACCCAACATAACATGTTGTATTCTACCAATCTGGAAGCACTAGAACAAATCAGCACGTACTTCTAACCCATTCTTCTACATGTAATAGTTCAGTTTAAAGTTCGACAATGCGATAGGAGTATTTATTACCAATCCTGAAGGCATCTCCAATGGGAAAAAAAGACTACAAAAAACAAGAAATGGTTTAAACAGGAGCTTTTGGCATGAAGTGTGCAGGTCACAGTCCTTTTATAATTTAGTTTCAGAGGATATTAATCCATGTTCTATTAATAACCACATCTAGTTTACATCCCGTAGAGTATGAAACAACCACATAGTAAACATCTAATGGCAGTAGTGCTAACAAAAAAGTTCAGAACCTAAACAGACAAAAATTATCAATTGTTATTCATATAAAAATGAATTTGTTATTGAACTGCATATAGGCAATCATTATGCATGTACTCCAAACAAGTAGTCTAGAAACTGAAATATTCAAGCATGAATAAATGCAAGAAAATAATTCAGGATAGAAGGCCAAAATAGGAATTTACTTGGAGTTAATTTCCAAACTTGTTTACTTCCTTTTTCAACTACAAACCATAGCTTAGAAAAATCTCATGGTTTGTTGTATCATTAAAAATATCGAAGGCAAAGATGGTGATCTCATCAGACATATCATCCATAGCCTATAACACCTCAAAGCATCTTAAAATTGAGTATTCATTCCCTTACTTTGAAGCTTGCTCCTTCATACTAGCTTGTTCTTTTCTAAAATCAATAAAGTTGCCATGGTTTCTTTAATGTGTAGTGCCGATGTTGTACCCTTTTGTTTTTTGGGTCTTTCTCTTTATGCTCTAGCAGTCCTAATTCTTGAATTTGGATGGTCACAACTTCTTCATCCTATTTGATCTGCTCATCATGGTGATCTTGTAGAAGTTCATTTTTCAAACCCCTTTCAGTGTCATTCATTCTTTGACACAAGTACATAATGTTTTCTTCTCGGTCTTGTATTTCATTCTCCAAACCTTACTTTTCAAATTCATGCATTCTTGGAGGCAAATTCATGATGTCTTTCTTTCACCAATGCCAGCAGCATGTTGAGCTCTTACATCAAAGCTTGCATCTTGAGATCATTTTCTAGTGGTGCTTGAAAGTATCTTGTTCTTGCATCCAACATCAAAACATGTATTTGCAACATGAGTGGGTTGACTAGAAGTGCAGTAGTGTTTTTTAAGGACCGAAACTGGCAACTAGAGGGGGTGAATAGGAGCTAAATAAAATTTTTCTCTCAAAAATCCCTTTAAGAATACTAGTGCTATGGAGCAAACACTAGGTTCAAGAACACTAAAAATAGAAAGAATGGAGTAAGAATTTCAACAACTCGGATGAGTAGGAATATCAAACTTCGTTGTCAAGAAATATGAATAACTTTAGATCTACTCATTTAAAGTTGATGCAACTTAAATCATAGCAAGATAAGGTCCTCAGGTCGTGATTTCAAAAACGAATTTCAAAATAAAGCTCAAATGAGAGACCTATCTAGCTCAACATCCACGCTGCACAAAAACTAAGGTTTCAAAAACTTGAACGTGAAGAAACCTCAATAATTTTTTTGCACTCATCAAAAATTGACGAAACCTGAAACATAGTAAGATAAGTTCCTCAGGGTCTTGATTCCAAAAAGGAATTTAAAAACCAAAATTTGTGATCTATCTAGCTAACATTCACACTGCACAAAAACAAAGGTTTCAGAAACTTTGACCATGAAGAAACCTCAATAACTTTTGATCTATCCAACCAAACTTGATGAAACTTGAACCATAACTAGGAAATGATCTCAACCTTTCATGCAAATAGTCAAAGCTATAGAATACGATATTGCAAGCATAACTTGAGTAAGAACAAGTTCTAATGGATCTTACTGGCTTGGTAAATAATCTAAATGAGTTCCTTAACCTATTACATGTCCTAGATCCAATAGAACTATAACAAGTAGAAGGAGGGGTAGCAAAACTCAAGTTGCATGAAAGAACCAAGCAAAAATACAAAAAATAATAAAATAAATTTTAGAACATGGATGAACTTGAATCTTGCGTTGTTTAGAGAAGAATGGTTACAAAGCCACACTTCTTGGTGGGCAAAGCTTAAAGGAGTATAAGAAAATAAAAAATTCTTCTCTAAGACTTGGCATAGAGGTATCCATCCATCCCTCTATTTATAGCACACTAGGAGCAACCTCTACCCTTGGATGACCTTCTTAGCCCTCAAGAAATCTCATCAAGGGTTGAGGTTCACTCCCTCACTCATACATGGTAGGAGCAAACTCCACCCTTAAATGGCCTTCTTAGTCCTAAAAAAACTTCATCAAAGGTTGAGATTCACTTTCTCACTCATACATAGGTGAACCCGCAACCCAACAACATAATAGATTTTAATCATTTAAGACTAACTTAACCACTACTCTACTCGCGAACTCTTGATCTAGCAATCCTCATTCCCTAATGTCACCTTGACCGTCTAGACCTCAGCTCCCCTAGCCTAATCTCGGTCTTTTTCGCTTCACCATGACTTAGCTTTTAAGTCCTGCAACCACCATAGGCAAGCAAAATATCACATAGCATTGTTCAATATAATTTTTTACATTTAATTAATAGCACACCGACAACAGCGCAAATTGCAAATTTAGTTTTTCAAGTCCAAAACAAACTCACACAAATCGACAAAAGCATAACAAATATCAAATACTCATTACACATCCATGTGTTGACCTCCACATGGTCTCATAGTTTGTTGAAATCCTTCGCTATACTATTCCAACTTTTTTAGCACCATCTATTTTGACCACGATAGTGAAAGGTTGAACTCAAGGAGTCCATCAAGCAATCCCTTTTCATACTTCGATGTCACAAACCATAAACCACAAGTAACTGTAAATAATATAATATATGGCAAAGAAAATTGCAATATCAGCTCACCTTACCTTGAATTCAAAACTACTCACCATGAGTTGAATTAACTAAAAGAACTCATCAGAGAAAAATAGTATCGACCTATTATTTAATTGGTAAGAATAGACCTTATTGCACACTGAGCCAAGTAGATTTCTATTAGTCACCAACACAACACAAGTATATTGCTGACAACTAACAATTAGACAAGCAACATAAGGCATGACATGAGAGAAGTTTATATAACTCACAAACTTGCAGGTCTTCTTTGTTACAACAATGAGTACAAGAAAATAAAGTAAAAACAACAGAGATTTAACATAGTTGCTAATGAGCTCTCCGTTGCGCTCTCTACTTCCAACTTCTTTCATTAAATTTGCCCACATCTTCTTTGCAATTTCATCTCTCAAAGTATTACCCTTGTTCATTTCATTGTTCAATGGTACAACATCATTTCTGTATCAGTCATCTCCACTTGGTGGACCCACAAATTTATTTAGAAAAATGTTGATTGTTTGGTCATTAAACCACTCTTCGTCACCTTTATGGCTCCGAATTATATTATGCAACACAGCTACTACTATTAGAATTTTCACTTGAGTTTCTTTTAGCTAGGTAAAATGTTGAAACTTTTAAGATAGGAAATCATATCTTTAGGATGCCAATAGCACGCTTTTTACATGGTTGTGTAGGTGGGTATGACAAGAAATAATGGTGTGTTTGCATAGCCCTTGGTAAAGAGCAAGAAATAATGGTGTGTTTGTATAGGCCCCATCTACTAGATAGTACTCCTCTATGTACTTGAAATGTAGATTTAATGGTAGAATGTACTACCTTATCATCCATGCTCCAATAATAGTACATAAGCTTACATGCTCCAATAATAGTACATAAGCTTTACATGCTCCTTTTGGTTACATCTAGTGGAGAGGTGGAGCTACTGGCCTACCACTACCAGTACATAAGGCTACATGTTCCAATAGGTAGCTTCACATATTTGCCGCTTCAATCGTAGGAACGTAAAGTGGGCTCAGTTTGGTCTTTTGACAAGAGTACAAAATTTCAAATTAAAATGTATAAATTAATAGTTTATAAAGCTTGCCTTTGAAAAACAGAACCACAGGTTCTTGATCAGCACCACGTCAACTTCAAGTATTTTCCATGTTCTTAGATTGATCTTATTATTTTATACTTGTCGGAGATTGGATAACTCCCATAGAGACTGCCGCACCTCGGTGTGTCGGCCGACCATGCTGCCCCAACCACGATCAAGCTCGTCATCAGCATCCTCGTCAGAGAAACGCCGGACGACCAAAGCCGAAGGAAGACCTCAGACATGATCGGCAGGTCGGGCATGGCCTACGAAGGTGACATGGCATTAATCACTCGGCTGCAAGAAGGACCGTACGGCCACGTCCTAAGCCCACTACGCCCACGTCGCGGTATGGCAAAAAGAGAAGGAATAGCTACACCCATGTCCGGGCACAGTAGTGGCATGTCATTCTGTAATAAATGATGTAAAGCTATAATCGTCTATAAATACCCTGTTGTATGTAGTGTTCAGGAAAAAAGAGAGAGGGGGGAAGATCTGGCTACCTAGCAACCCTCAATAGGAGACGTTGTAAAGAAGAAAGAAAACACCCCTGAGCAAAGAAAACACCCCTGAGCAAGTGCCCTGTAATCCACTCTTGAGTATTAGCGAAACCACTAGACGTAGGGCTGTTATCTCCTCTGTGAGAGGCCCGAACCAGGATAAAAAGACTCTTGTCTGTGGTCTCATTGGCAACCATCCGACCATCCCTCCTTAGCTCGGTAGGCCCTCGGACGCTATACCCTTCGCGGAAAAGGGGCCCTGGTTGATCCCTCATTCAACAAGTAAGCTCGGCGGGGGACCGGTTCCCGAATCGTCGATAGCTAGCATCGTCCGTGGGGATAGACTGAGTCCTTTCGAGAAGAATCCCTGAGGATGCCGAATTCCCAGGATAGTCAAGACCTCTGTGTCTTCGGCGACGTCGAAGACAACGACGTGTACTACACCGACGAAGGCATAGCTGGTGTGGCTGACCCGGAAGGCCACACCGAGTCTGGGAGTCTTTCCCCGGCGGCTGTAGCATGAGAGCGTTGCCTTCGCTCGCAGCATGATTCCCTCATTGGTGAGGAGGAGCGTGACGATCTCTACGACGGTCTGGGCATCCCTGACCGTCTTGAGCTCAATCATGAGACCACGTCGTGCGGGGACACCATGATGTTGCCGTCGCGGTCCCGGTACTCCCGCAGCGTCAATATGGCGGGAAGAGAAGGAGAGCCCAAGGTCGAATCCTCGGGGGTTACTCGTCGTCATTAGCATGAGGCGGCCAAGAATCGTCTGGAGTTGTCCCTGGACAGGACCTTGGTGAGCATCCGCCGCCAAACTTGCGGAAAGGTGGGCGCTGGGGCTGAAGACTCGGCTCGCGAAAATCCTCGCGAACCCCACTCTCCGGAGCATGTGCGCGATCGACGGCTGAGATCACCCCCTCTTGCTCCCTAGAGCGCCATGCGGTTGCGGGCCATGGTGACGGTCGTGCGCAATTTCCAAAACTTCCCCAGCCAGGCGGACCTGGAAGCCATGGGCGCGATCGTGGTTGAGAATTTGGAAAAACTCGCCGCCAACATGAGGTTTTCGGGGTCCCTTGGTGGTGAAGAGGCCAGGAGTGTTTCCCTGGACCACAAACATCATTCCCCTGTTCGCTCCCATCGTGGTGCCTCCCGAAGTCCTG
This sequence comes from Guadua angustifolia, assembly GCA_036346375.1. Classification (NCBI taxonomy): domain Eukaryota; kingdom Viridiplantae; phylum Streptophyta; class Magnoliopsida; order Poales; family Poaceae; genus Guadua; species Guadua angustifolia. The sequence continues at coordinate 20,443,495 of CM070501.1, forward strand.
CTCAGGAGGGCCGCGGGAAGCAAGATCGGCGCCAGGAGGACGTTCGGAGCAGTTCCCGGACGGCCTCGCGGGATCGAGGGCACGTTCGGTCCGACTACGGGCGTACCGAGTGTTCTACCTCGGGGCGATCTCCGCCACACCAATATGGAGGCATATTTTCTTGCCTCGGCCCACGCGTAGCGGACCACCGCAACGGTGACTGCCATGGCCACCACACACGGAGGGGTCACCACGATAGCCTAGTGTTTGGTTGCCGAGCCTTCTCGGCGTCCCTCCGCGACATCTCATGGCCGAGCAAGTTCAAGCCCGGCCACATTGAGAGATTCGACGGGACTCAGAATCCAGATGAGTTCCTTTCGATCTATTCCACCGCCATTCTGGCCGCTGGGGGGACGAGGGAGTTATGGCTAACTTCCTCCCCACGGTCCTCGATGGTTCCGCGAGGACATGGCTCTTCAACCAGAAGGAGGGCTCAATCCACTCGTGGGGGTAGCTCAGTGAAGCGCTCTAAGCAAATTTCCTGAGTTGCTACACTCGCCCGGGCAAGGAGAGCGACCTCGAGCGCTTGATCCAGACCGAAAAGGAGTCCTTAAGGCACTTCGTTCAAAGGTTCACCAAGGTGAGAAATTCCATTCTGAGCATCTCGGATGAGGCGGTCGTCCGGGCTTTCAAATTTGGAGTTCGGGACATCTGCTTCACGTAGGATCTGGAGATTCACCCAGATCTTACAGCCAATGAGCTGTTCTGTATGGCCGACCGTTATGCGAACGCCGACGAGGCGGTTCAATGGAAAAAGATGCTAGACAAAGGCAAGCTACCGCCCCAGCCGGTCCTGGAAGAATCCACGAGCAAGAAGCACCCGAGCCCCATGGAAAAGAAGATCAAGAAGAAGAAGAGGTCGTCTACGCCGGGCGTGATGGCGGCCGTCGAGCATCGCCGCCACGGGCTCATGGCCAAGCAGCCGAGGTGGGAGAGGGCCGCCACCTCGGCGCACAACGACTGTGGTCATGACGATCGAGGTTCTGGCGCGTATGTGCTTTGGACGATCGCTTTTGCCCACTTCATCGGGCATCTGGCGCGACCTTCGCAATTGTCGAACCTGGGCGTTTCACCTGGAGAAGTTCTACAATGACAAGGGCCCCATGCCTATGCTCTCAGAAAAAGGGAAGAGCAGCAAGGGCAAGGGTCTCGCGGACGGGGACGACGGCATGGAGTACCAAGAGCCCCATAACCACATAGCCGTTATATTCGGGGGCTCCTTGGCATATAAGTCCCGTAGGGACCTGAAGATGGCGGCACGGGAGGTATACCACATCGCCTAGGGCAAGCCCCCCGTGCAACAGCTCAGGTGGTCTGAGCTGTTCGTTACTTTCTCCAAGGATGATTGTCCCCTTGGAATGACTAAGCCTCAAAAGCTCCCGTTGGTCATGAGCCCGACCATCAGCAATGCCAAAGTGGGCTGAGTTCTCATCGACGGCGGGAGTTCCCTGGACCTCATATTCGCTAAGGTCCTAGATGAGATGCAAGGTCCTCGGTCCAAGATCAAGAGCATAGCAGTCCCGTTCTTCAGGATCATCCCTAGCATTTCGATCAAGCCCCTCGGCCAGATCGCTTTGCCCGTCATGTTCGGGAGCCCAAACAACTTCCAAACCGAGATGATCACATTCGAGGTTGTCAACTTCGAGTCAGCCTACAATGCCATCCTCGACAGGCCGGCTCTTTCTAAGTTCATGGCCACCACGCATCACACTTATCAGTGTCTGAAGGTTCCCGGCCCGAAAGGTGTCATCACCATTAAGGGGGACCAACGGGCGGCCTTGAACTGTGATGAGAAGTCACTCGATATGGTCGGGCAGCTGCCTCAGCGCGGCCCCGACCAAGGGCTGATGCGCTCCCGACCGAAGGTTGCCCTCCAGCCTAGAAGAGAAACCAAGGCGGTCCCACTAAGTAGCACGGACCCGACCAAGGTCGTACATTTGGGGTCTTCCTTAGATCCCAAATAGGAACTCGAGCTCATTACTTTCCTCTGGAAGAGCGCGGACGTGTTCACCTGGGAACCGTCCGACATGCCCAGGGTCCCAAGAGAAGTAATTGAGCACAGGCTAGCTGTTTAGCCTGATAAAAAGCCTGTGTGCTAGAAGCTTAGGCGTTTCCCCCCGGAGAAACAGGCAATCATCCGGGATGAACTCAACAAACTCCTCAAGGTCGGCTTCATCCGAGAAGTCGAGCATTCAAAATGGTTGGCGAACCCAGTCATCGTCAAGAAGAAAGGTGGCAAGTGGCGCATGTGTGTCGACCACACCGATCTGAACTCCGCTTGCCCCAAAGATAATTTCCCACTGCCACGCATAGACCAGCTAGTCGATGCGACGGCAGAATCCCAGTTGATGAGCGTTCTGGATGCCTATTCAGGCTACCACCAGATTAGCCTATCCCCTGAAGATGAAGGGAAGACTTCCTTCATTACGTCGTTCGGCACGTTCTGCTACACGACCATGTCGTTTGGTCTGAGGAACGCTGGAGCAACCTTCCAGCGCCTAATGCAGAAGACTTTCCCAGATCAGATAGGTCGAAACTTGGAGGTGTACGTAGATGACATTGTGGTGAAAAGTAGGCTCGCCTCGGGTCATGTAGCTGACCTTGAGGAAACATTTTGTAACCTCAATAGACATCGAATAAAACTTAATCCTGGAAAGCGTGTCTTTGGGGTGAAAGCGGGCAAAGTACTCGGCTACATGATCGGGCCACAAGGCATCGGGGCGAATCCAGAAAAGATCGAAGCCATTGAAAGAATGTGACCTCCGAGCTGCGTAAAGGAGGTCCAAACCTTGATCGGGCACATGGCGGCACTGCGTCGCTTTATTTCCTGATCGGGCGAGCGCGGGCTGCCCTTCTTCAAGGCGTTCCGCAGGCGTGAGGGCTTTGCATGGACGGAAGAAGCCAACCGCTCCTTTGAGGAGCTAAAGCGGTACCTGTCCAGCCCTCCTGTCCTAGCCACACTGAGGTCGGGGGAGCCACCTCTGCTTGTACCTTCGGCAAATGACTCCCAATTAAATGGCGTGGTGTTGACGATCGATCGAGACAGGGCGCAGCGATCAATATACTACGTCAGCGAGGTCTTACACGGACTGAAGGAGCGGTACCCTGAGGTCCAGAAGCTCTTGTACTCGCTGCTCATGGCCTCGAGGAAGCTGCGCCACAACTTTCAAGCTCATAAGGTCGTTGTTCCGACCAACTTTCCACTGAGGGAGATCCTAAGATATCAGGACGCTGGTGGCCGGATAGCGAAGTGGGCTATGGAGCTCGCCGAGTTCGATATCCACTTCTCGGCTCGAACGGCGATCAAGTTCCAGATCCTGGTGGACTTCGTGGTGGAATGGACGAATCTAGTGCCACGGTTTGTCGAGCCGGTGGAGTGCAGGGACGATCGTTGGACCATGTGCCAGACGGGTCCCGAGCTTCTGACAGCGCCGGGCTAGTAGTTGTCTTTGGTATCCCGCAGGGGATCAGCTCCAGTACATCATTCAATTACACTTCGCCGTGACCAACAATGCGGCGGAGTATGAAGGCCTCTTGGCCGGACTACGAGCATGTAAAGCGCTCGGAGTCCAGTGGCTAACTGTGAGAGGCGATTCACAGTTGGTCATCAACCAAGTTAATAAGGAGTATCAGTGTTCCGATAACTCAATGGCGCTTTACTTGGTTGAAGTAAGAAAGATGGAGCGGTAGTTTAGGAATTTCGAAGTACTCTACATCCCCAAGAAGGACAATTCCCTGGCCGACCATCTCTCCAAGGTCAGTTCCTCCTAGATGTCTGCCCCGCCTAGGGTGCTCGTCGAGCATCTATACAAGCCCTCCATTCCCTCTGTAGAGGAGGCACCGGAGACGTGCGGTAACGTCTCCCTCCTCAAGTATGGTGCAGACTAGATAACGCCATTCGTTCAGTATCTTGCCCATGGGACACTGCTCGAGGAAGAAGCCGAGCGTTCCCGACTTATAAGGCATTCCCCTCCTTACAAGTTGATCGAGGGCGCCTTATACCACTAGGGGTGAAAACAGGATAGGAAATATCCGCCCGATCCGATCCCAAATCCATTTAAAATCTGTACCGATGTTATCTGTATCTGTATCCAGAAAATTCGATGTAATATGGGTTAGGATATGGGAAAAGCAATATCCGATCTGTATCTGAAAAATCTCATGTAATATGGGTTAGGATATGGAAGAGCAATATTCGACCGATATCCGGTAAATATCCGGGCCGATATCCGAGATAAAATTAGTTATTCTTCCATTAATTTGGTTCATTATTGGATAGATAGAATAGTTGTTTGATCACGGCACTAAAAACACTACTTTGTTATTAAGCGTGAACTTCAACAAATCTATCAACCAACAAATAGAGTGATGACATAATGCTTTTACCTAAATTGATTTGTTCAACTTATTTGATAAACTTCTTTTCTATTCAAATTACTGGAATTAGTTGAGTCACTAAATTGCACCTCTAACTATACTACTATCCTACGTTGAAATAATTATGACTTGAAGTTAATGTTGTAAGGTTAATGCTTCATTCGTTCTTTTACATACACAATTATGTACTATACTACTATCCGATTATGATATCCGATCCACCGAATCAAATCCGGTTATCCGCTCCAGATCCGAATCGAATAATCTGAATTCGTGATCCGTATCCGACCAATCCAGAAAAATATGGGTTAGAATACGAGCGAGCAATATCCTACCAGATGTCGACCTTGTTTCACCCCTATATACCGCAAAGGGGCACTTGGAGTCTTCTCCAAGTGCATATCTCGGGAAGAGGGCAATTTCCTTCTCATAGATATCCATGAGGGAGTGTGCGGAGCTCACTCGTCTTTCAGGATGCTCGTGAGCAAAGCCTTCCGATTGGGATATTATTGGCCCACGGCCTTAGCCAACGCCCGGGCGATCGTGGCGACCTGCCGGGCATGCCAGTTCCATGCCCGCAAGGTGCACCAACCGACGTACGCGCTTCAAACTATCCCACTCTCATGGTCGTTCTCAACCTGGGGGGTCGATATACTCGGACCTTTCCCCTGTGGTCGAAGAGGTTGCAAATTCTTGCTTGTGGCCCTCGACACTTTCACTAAGTGGATCGAGGTCGAACCCGTGTCAACTATTTCGGCTCAAGTAGCCAGGAGATTTTTTCGCAGTAATGTAGTGACGCGCTTTGGGGTCCCCAACCGTCTCATCACAGATAACGGCACTCAGTTCACTAGTGAACTATTCCAAGCCTACTGCGAAGACATCGGGACAAAGATCTGCTTCACCTCTGTAGCTCATCCACAGAGCAACGGAGCGACTGAACGAGGAAATGGCCAAATCCTTCAGGGGATTAAGAAGAGGGTCTTCAAAGACCTCACCTAGCACGACAAATCGTGGGTGGACGAGCTTCCTTTCGTCCTATGGTCTATTCGCACTACGTCAAGCCGGGCTACGGGCGAAACACCATTCCAGCTCGTCTACGGTGCTAAGGCCATTTTACCCGCCGAGATCGTGCTAGGTTCCCAAAGAGTGCACCTGGTCGATAGCATCAACCAAGAGCTCGAGGTCTCCTCGACCTCGATCTCGCTGAGGAGACACATGATAGGGCACTATTGCGATCCGCCGCCTACCTGCAAGCTCTTCGTAGGCATGCGGCTAAGTCGATTCGGCCAAGGACCTTGCAAGTTGGCGACCTTGTCCTACGTCGCATCCAGGACACATCGAAGGCCAACAAGCTCTCCCCTAGGTGGGAAGGTCCGTTCACGGTCGTCTCGATGGCACGCCCGGGGGCTATCCGCTTAGCGATGGAAGATGGTCGGGTGCTTACGAGCTCCTGAAATATAGACCAGCTGCGCAAATTCTTCATCTAAGCTCGCATTTACTTTTACATTTCACGCTTGCTTAGCAGGTTTCCTATAAAAATTCAGTTCCTTCGCCCGCGCGAAGTCCGTTACCCCCAAGATTTTGTGAATGCTTTCAAGGTCACTACCCGTTGATAGGCTGACTTAGTCTCGTGCAAGGGCATACTTTTTCCTCATAACCTTGGTGATGGGACGAGCGCGTCGGGCAGGAACGTTCACTTCAAACATCCTAATTCTAAGATTTGGCTAGCGCGCGAACGCACAGAGCGCCACGACCAAACGCCTAGTCACTAAACTCACCGCCAGAGGCTTCAGTCTCCATAAGCCTGCTATTGTCCGCAGTAGTTTTTTCGCTGTATGTTCATGGTCACATACAAACACCCTCTGCGCCGGTCCATAGTTTTAGTTCGATTTGCGAGTCGTTCGGTCATCGTGCACTCTGTCGAGCAACCGCGCGTTCTTCCTCGCCAATGACCATGCTCGCAAAATAGGGGTATGTGTCCAGGACGCTAAGGAAGTTGAGGCCTTGCACGTTTTCCTTCTCCCGACCTAGCCCATGCTCGCAAATCGGAGAAGTTGGTGACTTGGTCGAGGAGCAACGCGCATTTTTCTAACTCTCCTGCGAACGAGCTCGTGCTTGCAAATTAGGTGCATGACCTTCATTCGCAGCGGGGGCTTAGTAGAAACGGGCTACCGCACTAACGTTTTTTCAAAAACAAGCCTGTGTCGCTAGTGCCTCGTTCTAACTCATACTTTTATTTGCCTATCTTTTGCATGTTCGTCTGGCATTTGTTATTTGCAGATAATCACCAGAAGGATACATAAATAACAACGGCACAAGACAAAAAGCAAAGTCTTGGGGGAGGACTATACTTTATTCACATCGTCAGGAAGTACAAAAAGAGAAGAAAGAAAAAAAATTTATACCCCAGGCCTTGCTCCTTTAAGCACTGCGGAAAGCTTTTGCCTCATTTCGTCGAGCTTGGCCTCGAGGTCGAGCACCTTCTGTCGAGCTTCCCGTCCTTCGCGGGCTTCCTAGCGGAGCTGCTCTATCTCCTCCTTGCCATAGTCGGCAAGCTCATGCGACCTCCTGCAGCCTGACCCAGCCCGCCATACCTTCGACTCAAGAACTTGGGAGTGTTGCTTTTCTTGCTCGAGCTTGCGAATTTTCTCCCCCTTCTCGGTGGCATCTCGCTCGGCCTGGCGGCACCTCTCCATGATCAGCAGATCCCTGGCCTTAAGGTCATCTATCTGCTGCTCGAGCTCGGCCACTTCGGCGTTGTGATCGGCTTGCAGCTTTCCCAAGACCTCGGGAGGAACCGTTCTTGAGTCGAAGTTCTTCATGGTCTTTTGAAGGACCTGTAGACAAAAGATTTCAGACACCCCTCCCCCGGACTCCGAAGAAGAAACTACCACGACAAGGAAGGATGTATGCTTACCCGACCAAGGCGCATGCAGAGGTTGTCCTAGAAAACTTTGGTGATGGTCGCCCCCTGAAGATCCGCAAGATTCCCCTCGGGCGACTTTGGCAGGGGGGCTCGGCCTTCCGCCCGGGCAAGGAGTTCGCCAGATTTCTCTCGAGTCCCCAGACACAGATTCGCCGAGGATATTCATCGTCCTCGGGCGAGTACGCTCGGGACCCTCTTGCTATCCCCCCGGGCATGCAGTTCGCCCGGGGACGTCATGCCTCCCTCCTGAGCGGCTGGTCCGCTCAGGGTCTTCTCGTTGTCCGCCCGAGCATTGTGGTTTGCTCGAGGATAGCGCGGCGTCCGCCTGAACACGTGGTCCGCTCGAGGACAGCGCAGTCCCCTCCTGAGCATGCTGAACGCTCGGGGGCTTCTCGCTCCTTTCCCGGGCAGGTGGTTCGCTCGGGGACCTCATGCTCTCTTGGGCAGTCTTTTCTCCCAAGACCACAAGGTCTTCTTCCTCCCCTCCGGCGTCCCATTGTGCTCGGGAGGGCAACGTGCTGCAGGGGCTGGTCCCTCCAGGGCAAGGAATTCCTCGGCTCCTTGGTCGGTGTTGTCGACGAGCTCGTCCGTCGTCACCAGGTCGACGGCCTCACCCATCACGCGGTCAGCAACAAGGGCGAACTCCCTCTCTAGGACACGATTAAGGATCTCGTCAACTATTTTTCGGCAATTCGGAAAGGCCCTAGGAGCTATGACGCCCATGTCAACAAAGTGGGGTTAGCTCGAGTAACGACAAGTAAAACAAAGAGCAAAAAGAAAAAAGAAGGAACCGTCGCAACCTTTCGCTTCCGTTCTCGAGCCCCATTTTGGTCGGACCTAGAGCAAGATGCTTGGTCCCGCCCGAACATGTCCATTCCCGAGCGAGGATTGCTCGGATGTTGCCGTAGTGTTTCGCTGCAAAATTCTAATTCTATTCCCGAGCAAGGATTGCTCGGACGTTCTGATAGTGTTTATTGCAAAATTCTAATTCTATTCGAGCAAGGATTGCTCGGGCGTTCTGATAGTGTTTATTGCGAAATTCTAATTCTATTCGGCGAGGATTGCTCGGATGTTGCGATAGTGTTTATTGCGAAATTCTAATTCTATTCCCGAGCAGGGATTGCTCGGATGTTGCAGTAGTGTTTCGCTACAAGATTCTAATTCTATTCCCGAGCAGGGATTGCTCGGATGTTGCAGTAGTGTTTCGCTACAAGATTCTAATTCTATTCTCGAGCAAGGATTTTTCGGATATTGTAGTAGTTTTTCGCTGCAAAATTCTAATTCTATTCCTGAGCAAGGATTGCTCGGATGTTGTAGTAGTGTTTCGCTGCAAGATTCTAATTCCATTCCTGAGCAAGGATTGCTCGGATGCTGTAGTAGTTTTTTCGCTGCAAGACTGTAACCCCATGCCGTAGTGGCTTCCCACTGCGAGGTCCCAATCCCTCCTGTGGGTCTGAAGGCTCAAGGGGAAGGCCCCGTCGAGCACATCTCCACTTGAGCCTCGGGGGCTAGCTGTCGAGGATTGGATAACTCCCATAGAGACCGTCGCACCTCGGCGCCCAATCGGCCGACCATGCCTGCCCCGACCACGATCAAGCTCGTACCCGAACATCCCTGCTCAGGAGAAACGCCGGACGACCAAAGCCGAAGGAGGACCTCAGACATAATCGGCAGGTCGAGCATGGCCTACGAAGGCGACGTGGCATTAATCACTCGGCTGCACTAAGGACCGTACGGCCACGTCCTAAGCCCACTACGCCCACGTCGCGGTATGGCAAAAAGAGAAGGAACAGCTACACCCACGCCAAGACACGCACAAGAGTGGCATGTCATTTTGTAATAAAATGATGTAAAGTCATGTCGTCTATAAATACTGTTGTATGTAGTGTTAGGAAAAAAGAGAGGGGGGGGGGGAAGATCTGGCTACCTAGCAACCCTCAATAGGAGACGTTGTAAAGAAGAAAGAAAACACCTCTGAGCAAGTGCCCTGTAATCCACTCTTGAGTATTAGCGAAACCACTGGACGTAGGGCTGTTATCTCCTCCGCGAGAGGCCCGAACCAGGATAAAAAGACTCTTGTATGTGGTCTCATTGGCAACCATCCGACCATCCCTCCTTAGCTTGGTAGGCCCTCGGACGCTATACCCTTCGCTGAAAAGGGGCCCTGGTTGATCCCTCATTCAACAAGTAAGCTCGGCGGGAGATCGGTTCCCGAATAAATCGACAATACTAGTTATTCAATCATATATATATATATATATATATATATATATATATATATATATATATATATATATATATATATATATATATATATATATATATATATATATATATATATATATATATATATATATATATATATGTATGTATGTATATATGTATATATGTATATATATATGTATGTATGTGTGTACACACATATATATGTACATATATATACACAAATATATACACATACATACATACACACATACATACCATACATATATATATGTATATTTATATGTGAATTTTTTTACCAAAATATTAGGTTCTCACATATCAGAGCTAAGTTTATTATCTAGACTATATAGTTGGTGGGATGAGAGGTGAGGCAACTGTGGGTGCAAGAATTTGCACCGCCGTCACCAACGAGCTTACTTAGATGAGATTTGGGGAGACATGAATTAGCAGGTTTGGATCACAACTAGATTGATTGATCACTTGGCAGGGATCACTTGAAAGTACATCACCTAGTTAACTCCAGAAACTATGATCCTCGATGGTACTCTACTACCCCTCTCCTTAACTATATATACCATTATTTTTCGTTCAAGTTTTCAAGTTACAATGAAACAACAATCTAGCTACCTACATAACATTTCTTAACTAGAGGATATAATTATATTACATGGAAAACAATAGCAAGAGAACACCATGGAAGACACTGTAACACCCTAGCCCAAATTCGCTCAATGCCCAGCTCACCCATAGGACGGACCCATGCACGCATAGCACACCACTTATACTTTCGTCCTCGCTTCGTGTAAAAGGGTTAATCCGAAGATGCTATGTTTAGACTCAACATGTGTTATATAATACTACAACTTATTGTAGATAAGTAATGTGATACTAATCCCACCACCGTTCATGAGTCACATGAGCCTTCACATTAACTAGTTGGGGTATTACATTCACATCTCTTAAGGGCTAACGCTCTCGGCATCATACCACATATGCGTTAGATACCCAAAATCACCCCTCAATATACAGCTGTGCGTTAAGTGTTAGCATATATATCATACCATGTGGCCACTCTGGGCCCACACGCAACATGCACCATATGCCCAACTCCTGTCCCACACACTTCTGTGTAGCAAAGATTGATACTCTGATACGATCTATAACACCCTGGCCCCCTCAAAGGACCGTTAGTGGTACACCAATAAACAAGAGCCAATTTTCTTACAATATGTAATTCAGAGCTAATTTTCTCACAACTAGATTGATTGATCACTACTAGTGGTAAACCAATTGGCAAAAATCGTGAACTAATGCTAAAAAATTGTCACTAGACACTGCAATCTCATGTCAAAGAAGAGCTAAGTTTGCTCAGAGCTAAGTTTTTATCCAATTTACCAAGTGCAATCAATGACAGTTCAAACAAAATAGACATACCAAATAATCTAAAGCACTAAATCTGAAATTTTGTAGCAAAAAAAATCTCAAGTTCTCACAGGTCAGAGCTAAATTTGTAACCTAGATGATTTGATTGGAGGGAAGAGATGCAAGGCAGTTGTAGCCTTTCATCACCGATGAAGTCATTGCCATGTTTTTATGCTTTCATCAAAGAGAGGACAACAAGACGTTGGATCGCACCGCTGCCACCGATAAAGTCATCGCCACCACTGCTCTCCATGTTGACCTAGACTAGCTTGCCCTCATCATCGACACTGAAGAGCTCGCCATTGCTGTCGCCACCGGTTTGCTCACCCTTTATGTCGGCGCCGACGAGTTCGCCTTGTCTCTATGGTTTCCATGTTGGAGAGGTGAGACACCAATCAAGTCACAACTGAGGCTTGCTAGACGCCTACCCCAACTTTTCTCGGAAAAGAAGTGTTGCCTCCCCCATGCTACTTTTTTTCCACATACAAGGGCCCAAACTAGTAGTAAAATTACTGAGTTACTAGCCTACCTAAGCACTTTTTTATCCTAGCATGGAAACATTTTCGGACCCATAATTTACACTAGTTTGGGTAAAAACCGAGCTTGCAAGCAAGCTCACTTATGACATCAACCCATAAAAGTTTTCTCCAATAAAGAAAGAGTGGTCTGGCATATAGTTAGGGGTGAAAATGGGTCAGATTTTATCCGCCCGATCTGAGTCCAGTCGGAACCGGCTTCAGGATATAATCTAGATATCCAGTTGGATCTAGGATCTGATCCAGATAATTGAATCCAGATATCAGATCGGATTCGGATCATTCAGTATTTGAGAAATATAGGTCGGGAATCGGACATCTGAATACTAGCCATTCGGATATCCGGATCTGGGGCGTCACGATGACTAGGCCCAGCCCATCTCGTGGTTAGATAGACGCCTCGGCCTCGCCTAGTTGCCCGGTCGCCCGGTCATTCACTCATTCCTCATCGTTGAGATCCGAGCCAATTCCTTATCCATTCCTCAGCGCCAAGATTCCTCATTCCTTGTCGCCCCGTGGCCGCATTGTCGCCCCCTACCGAGCGCTTCCCCCCGGGGCCGACTTCAAAGTTGCAGATATTGAATTTGATTTCTATGCTTAAGAATAGGGGGAAAATGTCTTGCCTTGAAGTTGGAGGAGTCGTGTTGAAGGCTTCAAAAGCACTTTGCTTTCTTTCAGAAATTCCTCCAAGCTTGCAAGGCTACTATTGCCATTCCATGAGATTTCTCAGTGTTTCCCTCATCAAGAATCAAACCACGGAAATAGTATGCAATAGCCTAATAAAAGCATGTATAGTAGCATCAGTTTACTAGCACATTGCAAACGAAATTTCTGTAATTTGCAGAAGAGTCAGCCCTTTTGGATTTGAGCCAATGTTCATGACCAATTGATTATAAAGCAAAAACAAATAAGATGACCAGAAAAAAGTACAACGTAGGAACAGGTCTAGTGTACCCAAAATTTGACAATGTTCAAGTCAATAATCATGAAATCATGATAAACAGAATACCACGTGAAGCAGTAGGAGTAGTGGACTAAATATCGATGCTATTTAGTTGCTGAACTCACTTTTGATTCATACTATGAAAGTGCAAGAATATGTCTAATTAGTGCAAACCAGTTGAGATATCCTCGCACATTTACCAGCCCTGAATTAGGCTATCTAGGTCTTTTAAATCTGCACTTTTTATTTCATATTCATGCTTTTGTGAAGATAGCCTAGAGCTGCAAAGTGCATAATCAGTTAATCACATAGATGCATATATAGTAATCTTGGAAGCTGTCGTCATATTTATGAACATAAGTAGATCTGGGACTGGTTCTTTTTTTTTTCTGGTTTGTTTACTACAACTTTGACCACTTTGGAAGCTCTTGATCATGGAGCAAAAGAGGCAGTCAAGTTCTCATGTTGGCTGTCAACGGGCGGATCCAGAAAATTAGTTCTTTGGGGTCATCGTTAATATCGGCCTACATGTCTTTGCTTTGGATGATTGATCGATCGGATGAGCACTGGCTGGGGTCGAGACTAATCTGCCGCAGGATCATTATGATATTTAACGGGGTATAAAGGATTAATACGGTGGCGTCAGGTCACGGACCCGGCCCTTGCACTGTGGATCCGCCGGCTGTCAAGTCAAATGAACTTTGGAAGCTATCACATTGTTGACTGGTGGTTGTTTTGGTCCTTTTGGAACAAAATGAAGAATTTGGATCTCAGGTTGTAGACAAACTTTGGAGTTCCAGCTGTTGAGTTGTGCTTCTGTGAAGCATGACATCTACTCAAGTTTTTTTGTGTTGCATATCTTGCTCTTGAAGTTCTAAACATTTCATTTGAGTTTTGACTTTTGAGAGTTTTAGATCTGCATGATATTTTGAAACAGATCATTAATTAGCACTACATAGGGATAAATAGGCTGTTTAAAGTGGTTCTACAACTTGCTATCATGGTCATGTATTAAGTGGTTTGGTTTAACATTTATTTACCTATGTATGCATGCATTATTCATATAACTTTATCTATTTCCGACTTGAATCTATCACATATCTGTCTCATATCCGTATCCCGAATAATCTGGATTAGTATCTGTATCTGGTTCGAATCTAGGAAAAAATATATAGGTTAGGATACGAGAAAAGTGATATCCACCCATATTAGACCCATTTTCACCCATACATACAGTTACAAATATTTGACTGGAAGATGCTAACTAAAAAATTTCAAATTCAGCGTTAAACTCAAAGTGTGTCAAAATAAAATTAAGAAGGATAAGACACTTTGTCCTTTTCTTTTGATTTACCATTATTCTGGTTTTTTTTACTCTCAACAAAGAATGGATCTAAACATAAAATTTTATGCATAAGTAGATTAACATGAGAAGTACACACGTATAGTTTTATTTGGAGTTCTTCGCATTTGATTTGATGTTCCACCAACAGGATTACATGATTATCTCTTAAGAATAGATTGGTAAAGATGTAAATGCTGGTCAAATTTTCTTGGTGTCAACAGATTTTGGAAAGACTTTTAGGGGGTGTTTGGGAAAGCTCTGCTCCTTAATTTTCAGCTCAACTCTAAATTTGCGTAGCCAAATATCCCAACTCCACAGAACTCCAGCTCTAGAAAAAAAATGCGAATCTAGGGGGCTGCTTCATAGTTTTTATGGAGCTCCTCAAGGGGTACTCCAAGAAACACCGTTTCATACCCACTCGTGAAATTCCTAGTTAATTACCCACCTTTGCCACTGGTTACACACATGAGGCATAAATGGGTATCTCCATTCAACATCCAAGGGCATAAATGGATATCCACGTTAAAACCATCTATTCTTGAAGCTGGATCTAATTTGCAAGCCAAACACCTCCCTTCCCTACTTCAACTCTATGATGGAGCTACTCTATGGTGGAGCTGGTGGAGTGAAGCTGATTTTCTTTAGTGAAGCTCTCCCAAATAGACCCTTAAAGGCTACAAACTCCTGTTAAAAAAATGGCTGTGATACGAACCAAAGTACCAATTACCAAACAGCCCTTGTGTGAAGTACCAAACAGAGCCTAGGCCGATGACCTACGAAGAAACCCAAGTACCGACCCATAATCAAATTGAGAGGCAATTAGCCCGGCCCAAAAGGCAACTTAGGCCTCCCCGCCTATACTGTCCAGGCCCGCGGCGCACCGTCTCTTGCAGAACCACCGGCGGCCGCGCAGGTAGTCTCGTCGTTCCCGTCTCCGACGACTCCACTCCAGCCTGCCACGCGAGCGAAAGAGCAGCGAACGAAACCCAGGCCTGCGCTTCCTCGCTGGACCAGATGGACGGCGGCAGCCGCGTGAAGGTGGTGGGGCAGGTGGAGCGGGTGGAAGGGCGGTCGCTGGCCTACGCGGACTTCGTCGACCGCTTCATGAAGCCCAACCGCCCCGTCGTCCTTACTGGCCTCATGTCCTCCTGGCGATCTTGCGAGGACTGGACGCTCGCCGGTCCCGACGGCTGCCGCCTCCCCAACCTCGCCTTCTTCGGGCAGAACTTCCCCTCCCCTCTCGTCCAGGTAACCACCACCACCACTCCTCCTCGGTCACTCGTTACACGAGCTAGACGAATCGTTTTAGAACTAGCAGTATGTTGATTTCGCAGGTTGCCGACTGTTCCTCGAGGGAGTTCACGGACCAGAAGCGGCTCGAGATGTCCATGCAGGAGTTCGTGGACCATTGGGCTAGCAATTCCTGCGGTGGCTCAAGCAATGGGGATTGTGAGGGTTCCCTGCTGTATCTGAAGGATTGGCATTTTGTTAAGGTCTGTCCAGATTGCAGAGTTTGCATGGTTCGCTTGCTCTTACTGAATTTATGGTACCCTAACATTATTTTGTATTTAGCAGATGTAGAACTCCCCCTTTTCTATTAAAGAAATTGTAAAATACAGCTGTTACACTTCTACAAAATAATGCGCTACTTGTAACAAAAAATGGTCCTACTTAGTTTAAGATGTAATGATATGTCCTAGAAATCACTAACACCCCACAAATTGCTAACATCAAGTGGATAAATTTGCTCAGTAAAAATGCAAATATCTATAAATTGGAAAATAACATCCAATTTGAGGATGACAGGTGGGACCTGGGGCCACATGTTAGTGACATTTTGATGTTATTTTCCAACTCGTGAGATCTTTGTAGTGTTACTGAGCAAATTTAATATATGTCTATTAATTTTTAATTAAAACATTTTATGGTCATACTATAGTATTTTTTCTATGACCACCTCCATGTTTCATTTCAACTATTATGTATGGCATGTTGAGGCGATGCTGCAATTGCTGTGCAAAAATGTACAGGGTGATAACTGATAAACTGGAATTGTTGGTATTCTTTTGAGTTGGAAAAGGATGTGATATGGAGTCATCTCCAACATTAAACTTGTTAGTAAATGTATGTGTATTTTATTTGTTTTTATGCTGCAACATGTTTCTTTAGTAATCACAACTTTTTTATTTTAAACTGCTGCATTTTTGTTGCATAGGATTAGGTAGTTTCAAGATCGACTTATTTGCTGGATTGGTATTTCTTAAGATTAGACTATGGTTGATATTGTAATTTCTTGAGTTATTGGATGATGCTACTCTTATAGAAACAATCAAACAACACATATGGTGTTGTGCTCACTGCTCACAATATTGAACTTAATAATTTGATAGCTCCAACAATAGAATGTATGTGGTACTCTCTTCTTTTTCCAGCTGATATCTCATCTATTGCTGCAATGTGGTTGACATTACAACTTGTGTTGAATTTTCAGGAGTACCCTGGTTATGTTGCATACACCATGCCAACATTCTTTGTGGATGATTGGCTTAACATGTATCTTGACAATCATCCTATACATAGAGATTCTGACATCGCCAATCATAAAAATGAAATAAACTGTACTGACTATCGTTTTGTTTACATGGGAGCAAAAGGTTAGTTATGTTTTACATTTCCATTTCCCTATTTTATTCTTTTTATTTTTTGTTTCTGTGCTTTACTTGTCTGGAATTAAGGTGTTCTGTGGTTCTGTAAGTCATCATATGTTACACACGTAATTAAATATCTTCCTTCATAATTATGGTTGCTTTTTGATCTGTAGGAACTTGGACTCCTCTTCATGCTGATGTTTTTAGGTCATACAGCTGGTCAGCAAATGTGTGTGGGAGAAAACTATGGCTGTTTCTACCACCATCACAAAGTCATCTTATATTTGACAGGTAATATTTGGTTAGGGTATTTCTTATGCATTGTTTCTCATTGTTAGGGAACTTTGGCATAATGTATAATGTAGCATCAAAAGAGAACAAAACACAATCTCTATGAGACTATGAGCTGTCAATAAGAAGAAAATTTATTCTCATTTTGCTCCTCATTAACTGGAAAGTTAGAAATACAAATTAACTCCAAAAATACTTGATATGTTCTTTGCATAGTTATTGAAGTGATAAGGCGAGGCGACTTACCACCTTTGTACCGCCAAAGCGCTAAAGGCGCACGGCAAGGCGACACCACACATCACACATGGTATTGCATGTACAGAGTTTTAACCACAGAAGATCCTTTTCAGCCAGGCTATCCCATTTCCATGTCCAGCCCAATTCAGCCTCAGACCAGCTAGCCGGCCCACCTTCCTCTCTCCTCCTTATAAACCCTACCTCTCTCACTCCCTCTCGACCACCTCTCTCTCTCTCTCTCTCTTCTCCCCAACCGATGGCACTGCCTTTCAGATCCCATAGACCATCTCCAACCGTTTCCCATCATTTCATTCCCTTCCCCACCCAGGGAATCCCTTCCCAGATTCCATTCTCTTCCCGAAAACACTCCAATAGCATTCCCTTGCCCATTCTCTTCCCATATAAAAAATGTTTATTTTATCATCCTTTTCTAACCACCAATTTCTAACCAACCAAGCAAGCCTATATATTTGAGGGGTAACAGTCATTTACGTGCTCACTCACAGCTCATTGCCAACCTCACCATGAGTTCTTTCAACCTATCCAGTACTCTGTACCTTTCATCCTCAAGTGATGATGATGAGGACTTCCTTCTCTTCACTATCGCCGAGGAGGAGATAGCTGCGCGAGCTACCATCCATCGTTGGGGCTCGGTTCTGGGACATGCGGTTATCAACAGAGGTCATCTTGAAGGTGCGGCTAGGCTTTGTGCCGATTACTTTGCTAGTTCCCCTGTCTACAGCCACACATTTTCAGGCGGAGGTACTAAACCCGAAGACCTCATATAATTTCATGATGCAGTGCTAATGTTTGTTCTGTTCATTAATTATTAAGTGCAAGTCGTTTTGAATACGCGGGTTCAGGATAAGCCGCTCCCTATTTTTACGCATAGCCAATGCTATGGAAGCATACGACGATTGATTCCAGCAAAAAAAGGATGCCACCGGCAAGCGTGGTTTGGCACCGCTTCAGAAGATGATGGCAGCTATCTGCCAACTAGCTTACGGTGTCCCTGCTGACGCTGTGGACGAGTACGTTCGTATCGGCGAAAGTATGGCTCTTCTAGCTATGAAGAAGTTCGTCAAGGCCGTGGTGAAGGTATTCAGTGCTGAATATCTTCGTGCTCCAAACGCACAAGACACGGCTAGACTTCTAGCTGTTGGTGAGCAGAGAGATTTGTCAAGGATGCTTGGTAGCATCAACTGCATGCACTAGACTTGGAAGAATTGCCCGAAAGCATGGCGGGGGTCTTTCACAGGCCATACTCGCAAGCCATCCATAGTCCTCGAGGCAGTTGCTTCGTATGACCTATGGATTTGGTATGCTTTCTTTGGGATGCTAGGTAGCTTGAACGACATCAATGTGCTGCACCGTTCTAATCTCTTTTCTAGGGAAAATGATGGTTCAACCCTAGAGGTCAACTACTCCGTCAATGGGAACCAGTACAACATGGGGATACTACCTCGCTGATGGCCATTTATCCTGAGTGGGCAACCTTCGTCAAGGCGATTTCAGCGCCCATGGGAAACAAGAGGATGTACTTTTCGAACATGTAGGTGGCCGCAAGGAAGGGTGTGGAGAGAGCTTTCGGAGTGCTCCAGGCGAGGTTTGCCATTGTACGGGAGCCCGGCCATTGTTGGAAGCAGATTATGCTTAGGTATATCATCTTGCATGCATCATACTGTATAATATGATTGTCGAGGACGAGAGAGATGGTCCACCTCAGGAGGAATACTTTGACTACATGGGAACTCCGGCTGTCATCGCTAGGGATCCCAACGGGTCGGTATTGCACTGCATTGAAGCAACACGAAGATGAAGGGATAGGCAAATCCATCATCGCTTGCAGGAGGATCTTGTCAAATACCTTTGGGCACGTCACGATGGGTAATGGTAGTGTGTGCATCTAGTTTCACATGTTGTTTATGTCACCATACTATGAAATGTACACTCTGTTCGTGTGTGAGCCTATTATATAAGCTTGTCATGTTGATTAAATGAGAGCATGCTTATCTTAACATTGCACGATATATCATAGCAAACAAATCATCGAGCATATATCACATCACCTTATTAGCAAACAAACCATGTCAACAAGCAAATAGTTCACCATGACAAGCACATAGTCCATATCACAAGTTCTAGGACAAGCAAATAGCTTACAATGATAAGTGCAATATGAAAGCAAATAAGTCCACATGACTCCCATCCACAGAGTCCCACCTACAGATCATCCCGATGAGGGCCTAGACATCCACCTCTGCAATATGTCCTCCAATCGCTTCTGGTAGTACTCACGAAGCAAACCAGTACAGGAGTTGACATCGATCTTCATAATCCTCTCATCCTCTGCCTCCCTCATCATGGCCAATTGTTGACGCTTCAGCTCAACCATAGCATCCTTGGTCTGGTTAAGCTTCTCGAACTACTCCGTGTACAACCCAACAGATGAAGTGGCATGTCACGCACTTGAGGTAGACCCACACTGTTTGGTCGCCTTTGCAGCCTCCCGGCTAGTGGGCCTTGCTGCCTCGTCAGAGGAACCTTGGGAGGCCAAGTCGACAGGAATGTCGTTGGACCCCCCAGTAGTTCCACCATGGGGTGCCTCTCTGTCGGCGTACTATGCGCTAAGGTACCCTCCACGCATAAAATCTGATCCACGTGGCGGCTTTAGCGACGGGCGGCGATCACGGCCGCACGGCGAAGCGTCGGTCCGTGGCGCCCGGCAGCAGTGGCGAAGCACGCCGCTGTCGCCCGGCGCCCGATCACGTGGCGGCTTTGCAATCGGCGGCGATCACGGCACGCCGGCGGCGTCGGTCCACGTGGCGCCCGGCGAAAGCGCGGGCGAAACGCCGCTTTCGCCCGACGCCCGATCCACGTGGCGGCTTTCGCACGGGCGGCGATCACGGCCAGCCGGCCGGCGTCGGTCACGTGGCGCCCGGCAGCGGTAGTGGCGAAGACACGCTCGCCCGGCGCCCGATCCACGTGGTGGCTTTGCAATCGGCGGCGATCACGGCCACGGCTGGCGTCGGTCACGTGGCGCCCGGCGAGCAAAGCGGCGAAGACGCCGCTGCGCCCCGCGCCCGATCGCGTGGCGGGTGGCGGCGATTGGCGAGGCGCCTGCTTCGCCCGCCGCAAGGCAAAAAGGTGGAAACACGGTGGCCGCCTCGAAGGCTCCTTCCACTACTGCATGCGTGTCGAGCAGCGAGCTCGCTATAGCGAGCTTATCGATTCAAGGTTTTCGCAACAAGCCCATTCCTCTGACGCCTCACCTACTGTCACAAAGGGTCCCATCCGTGACCGGGCAAAGGCACGCGTGAGGCATTTAATGAGGCCGAGGAACAGGACAACACGGAAGGAGCATTAAATGTATTTAGATCGACATGATGACCCTCCTTGTACCTACCCCGTTAGCTTTGGCCTATATAGGGCCCTCGGTGCATGGGGAAGGGGGATCCAGGATCAATCGGCCAAGCAATACTAGAAAAAACTAGCAGAAGAACTTGTAACTCAAGAGCTATGTACTGACTCAGAACATCCTATAAGAAATTTAGCAGGACGTAAGGTTATTACCCTTCTCACAAGGGGCTGAACTCGGGTAAAATCTCTTGTTCTTCCTAGTTCATAGACGCCGGAACCCTCCGTGTGGGAGTCCTCTAGGGTTTTCGCCCTCAAGATTAGCCAGCCGCGAAGACGCCCTCTCTCAAGACAAAACCGATGCAGAGATCACGAACTGTCGGTGGAATCTTGACACTCTCCTACCGTCTTTTACTTCTTGTTGCTCATGTGCGCAGCCTACTTTGGGTGATTAGCGAGTATCACCCAACAGTGGTGGAAAGCGAAGGGCTTCCCCTCAATGTCCTGGTACATCCTCACAACATGCGTCATCTGTAAATGGAATGAACAGACAAATGACCAATATCTTCGTAAACTAGAATTAAATGACAAAATCTAGAAATTAAGGACGGTAAACGATCCATACCCTATCACGCTTAGTGGTTACGTGAGATAATCGACTGAAATTGCTACTAGAAGTCTAGTACTAGCTTCCAAGTAAATTGAAATCTAGAGCTAGTTTGCAGGAGAATCTCTGCACTTGTGCTAATACGCAATTCAATTGCAGTAGTTTCCCATCTAAAAAACCACTATGATAATGTGGACGGCACCCTCATCCATCAAATGTTCCCATTTCAAGTGTGGATTTCACCCAAATCCGTATCTCCCCATCTGTAGAACAAACCAAATCGAAACCCTAATCCAAATCCTTGACTCTGGATCCGACCTTCTTTGATATGTCCAAACCAGATAGGGTTTACTTTAGGAGGGGTCAGGTCCAAGTCCAAAAGAAGATTGGCCAGGAGGGAGAGGGCGCAGCTTAGGCTAGGGCCGGCGCTGCTGTTAGTTGGCTAGCTTGAAGGAGAAAGTTTCCCTTTGATCTTTCTATGTTTCGAGGAGTTTTCCTTTTATCTTCTTATGATTAGCAATTTTCATATTTAGTAGTTTCCATGTTAGGATGTTCTGATGATGATAAATAAAGGAGAAAAAGAAGAAGAAGGGCACGTTTTGGTTGCCACAACTCAAGTGTCAGGTGCACCGTCGAAGTCCGATTGTTGGCTCCATATAGCCATTATCAAAATAGGGTGTCGACGATTTCCGGCGACGCCCTCCTCTTCTCGATCTAGTCTTAGGCCTGGTACTCGAGCGTTCGAACGTGAACATCCATATCAATTGGTATCAGAGCAAGTCGATCCTCCTATGGCGATCGATGAGGAGCGTGTCTCTAACCTGGAGGCTACTATCCAGCGACTGGAGACTATTGTCAACAAGTTGGAAGCCTCCGACACAGGGACGCAGAGGTAGTTGGACGACATTTTGAAGGCCCTTGCCAAGCTGCCGGCTATTGAGGTCGACGGCCATGCTGGTGGATTGCAGACCAGCGAAGCAACCCAAGGACGGGTTCTTCCTTGCCCAATCAGCGTGTCCTCCATGAACGCGAGACTAGCGAGGAGTTCGAGGAGATCGACGCTGGACTCCATGTACTCCGTGGTATGACCTTCCTCTCTACGATGGCGCGGAGGACCCCTTTCTCTAGCTCAAGCAGTGCGAGCGCTTTGCTTGCGCCCACCATGTGCCAAACGAGGAGTGGGTGGTGATGGTAGGACTACATCTGCGAGGTGAGGCGCAAGAGGTCTTGGATAATTGGGAATTGGAGAAGCATATCATTTGGCCAGACTTCTATGAGACGTTCTTGCAGCATATTGTTAATTGTAGAATGAAAGAATGACAAGTGATGGACGAAAGCCTCTTGGTTTACCTGAGCTTCTCATCCAAATAAGCTTAAATCAAGGCTAGACTAGAAATTATATTGCAATAAAACAAGATCTTTCCATTGGCTTATCCTCATCTTCTCACCCAAGCAAGCTTAAATCACTGTTAAAAACACGGAGCTTATTTGACAACTGACATGAGATAATCACAACTTGCTGCTGGAGTTTAACAACCTCAGCTTGGTCATTCTGAATGGTGGAAGTTCTAAAGAATATGACCTAAATGATGCAAGCTACTTACATACCTTATCTCATTTTGCAGGCTTACATGGCATCTGTCCTGTAACCTGTCTTACGAATGAAGTTTATTTTTGTCTGAACATGGTTAGAACATTTGCAGTTTTCTGTTGGTTTTATTGGTTATTTTTGAAGTTCAAAAGATTCCCATTTCCAAATATGTAAAAGCTGAGCTTTGGCCTAGCACGCTAGCCTTTTCATCACAACAGTACAAGTGAGCCTGTGAGCTTAGTTCATGGGCAAAAAAATATCTCAATTGTTCCATTTGCAGCTTCTGCATCGTTTTTTCTATGTTCACTAAAAGACTAACAGTACACAAAGCAACACATTTGCTGTATAGTTGGTGTAATTTGTTAGCATCTGTAGATAGCACATTTCCACTTGGCAATTGATTTTACCTTGGGATTGGATATCAAGTTATTTCATCGACTTCATGCTGCCATTTTTTTTCCTCGTAGTACTTTCTGTTGTTAACTAATCAGTCATTGTTAATTATGTCATGTAGGAACTTACGATCTTCTGTCTATGATATAAATGATGATGTTTCTGAAAATCAGTTCCCTGAATTCAATAAGGCACTCTCTCTCTCTCTCTCTCTAGCTAGCTACCTACCTACCTACCTACCTTTCTATCTCTCAATGTTTATTGTAGTTTTTTTTTTCTGTAGACTGAATGGCTAGAGTGCATTCAGGAGCAGAACGAAATTATTTTTGTGCCCAGTGGGTGGTATCACCAAGTCCATAACCTGGTAAATGTTTTCATCTTCACCACATGTCTACACATTTGTCGTTTGAACTGTGAGGTATTAGTTCAGTTTTACACAAGTGGATGCATGTTGTACATTAGATTAGATCTGGATGGCAAATGAGAACCACCCTAAGAATAGGTGAATGGAACTAGCTATTCTGACCATTGGATCATATCTGGGTTGTTAAAATTAAACATTAGAAGCCAGTGGCATTCCTTTCAAAAAAGAAAAGAAAAAAAAACCACTGACATCTTTGAAAGATACCTGTAATTATTCGCTGTTTACTTTCAGACAATTCCAGTCTTCCACCTCACAATGACATAAGCAAGTCCTTCTTGATCCACACAATCAAATTTTAATCCAAAATTTTAATCATGTAAAGCTGTTCCCTGTGACATGAAAAATGCTGCAATGGATGACCAACCTGAACAACTTTTCTGCCCATTAAATTATTTATTGACATTATGTTAGAAGAATTTTTTTTAAACAAAAACCTAGAAGCATTTATCAACTAAAATTGGTATAGCTCAACTTGGGTGACCTTTTAAATGGCAATGCACTCATTCATGTCTTAGTATTCTTACACCTTCCCCTTTTAACATCTTATGAAAGGCTTTCTCAATTAACATTGGTGTGCCACATGTTGCTGAACTTAGTTTTCCCCCTTTTTCCAATTGATACAGGAGGATACTATTTCTATAAACCATAATTGGTTCAATGCCTACAACCTTCATTGGGTGGTGAGTACATATGTATTTATTAACTTAATTTAAAGAACTATAAGATAATATTCTTACTAATATTGTGCACATTCGCAGTGGGACTTGCTTCATGAAGACTACAAAGTTGCAAAAGAATATATTGAAGACATTCAAGATATATGTGATGATTTTGAGGGGATTTGTCAACGCAACTTGGCAGCAAATACAGGTAATGTTCTAGTATGTTGATTAATCACATGAAGAACATGCAAATGACCTGTTTGCCTGCTGTAACAGCTTGTTATATTCTCTTTTCAGGCATGAACTTCTATGATTTCTTCATATTCATAACAAGGTTTGCTTTAGCCAATGTAATTGAGATTTACCATATTCAAAAGCCAGAGGATGCTATCTTCAATTCGGCAGAAATCGCTCACCATTTTCTCTACAACCTTTTGTCAATTCGTAATGTTGCATCTAAAATGATATCTACAGAGGCTTTCAGTAATGAAAATCTTTGTCGTATCTCACAAGAAAACCGGAGTGCTTTCTTGGATGTCACAAAAATATTAGAGGAGGAGAGTTTCAGAAGGCTGTCTGTGGCATTTTCAAGGGCATATGAACACATAGACAGAGGGCAAATAAATTTTGACAAAATGGGGGCTTCAAATCAGAAGGGCTGTTTGTCAGTGATGTGCTTGAAATCTGACTGTAATGTTGTTGATCACATTACTTCTTCGGTATGTGAAATTCATGGACCTGAGGATTTGTTGAGGTTAATTGATAGTGCTCTATCTGATGGATAGGTGTAAGTGCATCTGGCATTGTAAACTTGTGCTTTGCATGAATCCTGATTCCCATGGTATCCGGGACACTTGACCATTGTCCATTTTGGAAGGACGACTATGCGTTATTATTAAGTCGTCAACTAATCGTGGATTAGTCCCGTCAGTACATGGAGCTCGACTAGGGTGATCGACTTGACTTGAGCGACTAGTCGTGTGGGTTGGACGACTAATCCACGATTAGCCACGACTAATCGGGCATTCGTAGCTGAGCGATTTATGGCCTACACTTGAGAGAGACATATATATACATGGAATGGAGTGCTGAACCCTAAATCCTCCGGTCCTAATCGATTTCTGCCAAGGGTGTTGCCGCAATCGCTTGTGCCTGTCCAGCTGTCAGCTATTGAAGCCGCCTTCGCCTCCTCCCGTCTGCCTCTACCTCGGTCACAGCCACCCCCGCCTCTGCCTCGACCACAACTGCCTATTCGCCTCTGCCTCCTTGACTGCAGTCGCACCTCTGCCTCCTCGGCCACATCCGCCTCCGCCGAAGCCTGCCTCCACCTCCACCTCGGTCGAAGCCTGCCATTGCTTGTCCACCTCAGTCGAAGCTCGCCTATGCCTGTTTGCCTCCCGTCTGCCTACGCCCGTCCGCTTCCGCTAGTTCATTTGTCGGAACCGCCTCCGCCTCCTCCCCTCTGCCCTTGCTCGTCCAAATTAAGTAAAGCTCTGTTCTGGTGATGTTTATGAATATGCGAGCATATTCATGCGAATTTTGCAGTGCTTTGTATTTAATTGTTGCTACAACTTAGCATGTGATATGTCCTATTAACATAATTCATAGTATTTAATTGTTGCTACAACTTAGCATGTGATATGTCCTATTAACAGACTTCATAGTCTAGAGACTAGTCGCTAGTGGGTTGACTAGTCGCCCCACTGGCGACTCTGACTCGACTTTTTACGACTTAATAACCTTGGGTGGATGGTGGAGAGAGATGGAATGGAGAAGAGGAAGATGAAGATGGGAGGAGTATTTTGGGAATTTTTGAAAACAGTGGCATGGAGTAGCAAAAAAAAAAAAACCTATTTCACACCTTGCAATGGCAGCGCAGCAATTAGGTTCTTTGTGATGGCAGATCTCAAATTGCGCATCTTTGCAGTGGCAAATAAGCCATTGTTCCATCAAGATATTCTGCTATTGATTGGATTAGTAAGATCACGCTAGTATGCTACTAGAGTGAAAACAATTGTGAACAAAACTACAATAAAAGCAACTTTAATCAAATTAGCATGGCCATTCCTTTTCACGTAATTGTAAGCTGCAGCTTGATGGCCACATACCAATTCATCGTGTCACTAAAAACCTTTGTTGTCTCCAGATGCTATATTAGGTTGAGGCAAGGTAGATTGATGCTGATAACCTATAATGGCCTTATTTCGGTAATGACTAATGTACATTAGGTGATGCTAATGAATCTGCATCACACAAATTCCAAATCAAACACCTCACATGAGACAAGTCATGTGAGGTGGGTTAGACAAGGCAACTTGAGGGTGTTGACTGTTGACCAAATGCTTCTGAATTTTCATTAGGCAAAACAACTTTTCTGGAATCACGAACCAGATAGATAGACAGGAAGAGTACTGAGGCCACAATGGTCGAAATGAAGAATACTGCCTTGGTAGGTAACCATTCTGCTGTTAGACAGGAAGCTTAAAGGGGTGTTGTTCAGTGAGGGAAGGCAGCAGAGAAGTTTGTCTGACTCCACAACCAGCATATCTTCACGATCCAGTCTTGGTGAGTTGAAGTTTCTAATTGCTTACAAAAGTATATTGCACTGCTGTAACAGAAATTTCACCTTAAGAAGAGGTGCTCAGGAGTCATAAAAGGAATCTGACTGGTGGGCATGGATCTCTCTCTCTCTCTCTCTCTAATTTGCCTTTTCCCTTGGTGATGGAAGCTGTTTCCATCATTTTATGAGGAAGAGTTATTTGCAAGTTTTAGAATCCATGGCTTCACTTGGAAGAGTTAGGGGGTGTTTGGTACAGCTCCAACTCTACCAAAATCTGTAAAGTTGGTGGAGTAGAGTATTCTTAGTTTCAGAAATTTATAGAGCTGGAACTGTGGGTAAATTAAGGCCCTATTTGGTAGAGCTCCAGATCTCAACTCCACCTCAGATCTGAAACTTATATGCTAAAATAAAGTAAATTAAGTTTACATTTTTAGTCTAAAATCTTTGGTGGATTTCATTCGTTTTGCTCACTTTCTCTAAATTCAGTGGTTACCGGAGAAGTGTGTGCAAGTTCTGGGATCTGGGTTGACTGGTGTTGCAGAGAGGTATTGAAGCCCATCTTAAGGAGGAGGGTACAGGCCCTTCTCGGCAGCGAAGATAGGTAGTCCGATCATTAGTTGGCCAGTCATAGCAATTTAAGTAGAAAGCTAGCTTCGGGATCAGATCATTCAACTAAAGCTGTCAGGCCGGTAGTCGCGTCGGTGCGGATAACAGACCTTCGATCAAGGACCGGGGCGAGCGGAATTGGAAGGAGAAGCAGCTCAGCGCACTAGAGTAGAAAGAAAGCACACGTAAACAAGCGCACTAGATTAGACAGTAGCAAATAGCGAACCGAACCTTCTACTCCGTCAGTCTTCCCGCCCTTATACAGCTAGTGTAGAACGAGCGACATTTGGTTACCGCCTTGAAAAGGCACCACTGAAAGACCGCCCAACATCGGGTCCGGGTAGTCCTGGTTAAAGAGTACAGCTGGAAAGGATTAAACCATTAGGCCACTCTACAGGTTTCAGACCTTGACTTCTTTTTAATTTGCTTCGGTTGTCCTCTTCGCTAACCAGAGTATACCACTGTTTCTAACCTTTTTCAGAGACAAACCCATAGGAGACAAGGAATGTAAACAAGATGATCCACCTAAACACTTTTAATATACTCACAGCTCCAGTTTCACGGATCTGATGGAGCTAGAGTTGTGCCAAACACAGCCTAAGAGTGTTTAGGTGGGTCATCTTGTTTACATTTTAGAATAAAAAATATAAACTTAATTCACTTTATTTTAGTCTATAAGTTCCAGATCTGAGGTGGAGTTGTGATCTAAAGCTATGATAAATAGGGTCTTACTTGCAAGTTTCTAAATATTGAGTTTTATTAGAATGAGCTATAGAAATTACATGCTCTGTACTCGGTTCATACCAGTCTAAGAAACAGACCAAATGTAAAAAAGAAGAGACCCACTAAATGTTTTTGTTAGGGCCGGCCTTGACAGGTCTTTGTCAAGAGAGAGAGAAAGGAAGCAATAATAAATGGCCAGCTAAATGTTTTGTAATTTATATCCATGTTTATCTTCACATAGACCGGCCTTCAATCTGCACCAATTCGGGGCAAGAAGGCACCGTGGGGCTCACACACGCCTAGCAAAGGAACAACAGGTGGAGGAGGAATATCAGGCGCAGGAGGAGGTCGGTCGGCCAATGCAAGCATGCACAAAGACGGCGGGTCGACTCAAGACCGGGTGAGGTCGTCATGGATCGAGAAATAAAGGAGGGCAAAGGGGCTCATATAATTTGCGATGAAGTATACACTCATGCCACAAATGCAAAGGTTGTTTCACTTGGAGGTGGAAGAAGAAGTAGAAGAGGAGAATGTCGAGGAGGAGTTAGATCCCGAGGTAGCAGCTTGAAGCGGCATTGTCCATGATCGCAGCCAGAGGGCCAAAACAAGGGGATACAATGCAGGTAGAAGTGGAAATGGAAGGAAAGAAGTGGCTGGGGTTGATTGATAGCGGAAGCACGCACAACTTCATCAGTGCTTACGCTGCTCGTCAGTTGGAAGTGGAAGGAAAGTGAGGACTGGAATGCAAGGAGACCAGCGGGTCAAGGTGGCGGATGGGTGGCATTTACCATGTTTGGGGCACATGGAGGTGGAATTTATCATTCAAAACAGGAGGTTTTCAGCCCCATTCACAGTGCTGCCAATGGATACTTTTGATCTGATATTGGGGGTCCAATGGTTGAAAACACTCGGTAGTTTGAGGTGGGACTTTGGAGAGTTAACCATGGAGTTTGAAGACCAAGGGGAAGAGGTTAAACTGCAGGGCTTGCGCAAGAAGAGAGGGGCGGAGGATGCAGATCAGTGGAGAGGAAGCACAAATTTTTGAGTCTCTCCTGGACTCTTTTGGGGATGTTTTTGAGGAACCGAAGGGACTTCCGCTGTCCGGGCTTGTGACCACCGCATACCTTTGGAAACAGGTACAAATCCAAAGCGGTTAGACCATATCGGTACCCTTACAGATGAAGGATGAGATAGAAAGGCAATGTGAACAGATGATGCAACAGGCATTATCAAAGGTCGAGTCGATCGCCATTCTCATCACCCGTCTTCTTTGGTTCAGAAACTCTGGGGAAAAAACAGCTTGCTGTCATTTATTAAATTTAAAAAATGAGGTCCTAACCAGCTAGATCCATTCTCGTTTTAATACACGCATTAGTACGTCCTGTAAGTTGTTCCATATTGGATTGGAACGTTGTTCACCGGGAGGTTAGGAGGACTGATTAGCTTGGGTGCCGCTCATCACCTTTAATAGAGAAATGGTCGCAAGAAGGCATGATACCCATGAGGGCAAGTGAGAAAAACTCTTCATCGTCAAGAATGTAATCGGTGGGAGAATCGAAGAGGCGCGAGTGGCCAAGTGTGCAATTTGTCAACAACACAAAGCCAAGACTCCAAGCTTCACCGCCTGTTACAACCCTTGAACATTCCACACCAAGTTGGGCTGATATCTCCATGGATTTTATCACCGATCTTCCAAATCGCATAAAACCGCATTGTTGGTTGTGGTTGATCGGTGTCCAAATATGCCCATTTCTTGCCCTCACTCGTCAACCCATCGGATGGCCAAACAGAGGTCGCCAACAGAACTATTGAAATGTATTTGCCTTGGCGCTGTAATCCCTCCTCATGGGCTCAATGGGTTCCTCGGCGTAATATTGTTATAACACATCCTTCCATTCCGCCCATCGCCTCACACCTTTTGAATCGGTTTATGGTAGATCACCCCGCCTCTCTTGCCATACCAAAGAAGGCGCTACTTTATTGATTCAATGGATTGTCTTGCTGGTGGACCGCGATGCTCTTCTCCAATGAGCCAAGCTTCAGCTTGCTCCAAGCTCGAACCGGATGAAACAATATTATGATGGCAAGCATCGGGATGAGTCGTTTGAGGTGGGATCATGGGTCTGGTTGAGGCTCCAACGTCACGGACAGCGCTCGGCTCGCGGCTCTCCGTCTTGGACCAAGCTGTCACCTCGTTTTTATGGGCCCTTCAGTTATCCAATGGATTGTGCAAGAGCGATCGACTCCACTTCGAGCGGTCCAAAATCCATAATGTTTTCCATGTCTCCTTGCTTAAGCGCTTTAAGGGCACCCCACTAGTAGAGATGGTGACACTTCCGGATGACCTCCTTCCCAAAGGCCGAATATCGCCTATTGGGTCGGCCTCGTGGAGGGCCACCGCCGCTTTGTGCATTGGGCGGAGAATCGGCGGAAGAAGCAACTTGGATGGACTGGATTAATAAATGGCATCTGGAAAGGAAGCAATAATAAATGGCCATTAGGAAAGGAAGCAATAAAATAGGATATGGAATAAATAAAATCTGCATGCATGCATGCGGTGGAGAGGAATAAAGGGCGCAGAGAGTCGTGAGGTTCTTCTTCGTCGAGTCACGGGAGCTTTGCCATTGATTTTGCATCGAAAATATAAGTTTGACTTGACATGCAAACTATACTTTGACCCTGATTTCTCTTATCCAATATCACTATCATTACAAAGTATTTTCAAATAATGCAATGGTACTATTTTTATATCACAAAATCTTTATATAGTTAGACAAATCATTGGTCAGATTTCAAAATTTGAATCAAATGCGTGAGGGATGGAGGAGTAATTTATATTTTGGGATGCGTGCTAAGTAGCAGCAAACAAACGACCACAGGAGCACCGGCGAGTCTACTTGTTTCTGTTTCCACTGTTACTTCTGTCTCCTCTTTGCACTGCCATCTTGTTCAGCTTTCCAGTGCCACACTATGCCTTTGTCTACTAGATTGTGAGCCGTTGCAGGAGCCTATCATGTAGGCCGTTCTCTTTTTCCAAACATGCTGAACCAGAAGAACAAGAAGCACCGGAGATATCTCAACTTCTCTCGTGTTCTCTTCATGCCTGCCAGTGGTCTTTAACTGAGGCCTTCTCGGTTTTGCCTACAGGTTAAGTTTAATCTGCATACTAAAGTTTTGTCATATTCTAGTGATAGTAGTGTTGTTGCCCGAATCTAAGATCGCGGGCTCAAATTACGTTGCATTGCATGTAACCTAACGGCGCGGGCTCTGATACTCCAATTACAATGTGCTTTCTCTATCTGCGTTGGTATATGTCATTATGTTGTTGCATGTAACCTAATGGCGCGGGCTCTGATACTCCAATTAAAGTGTGTTTCCTTCAATTCTCTATCAGTTTTATGCCGTAGCAACATTGTTGCTGCATGTGACCTAAGGGCGCAGGCTTTAATACCCTAATCAAGTTTGTGTTTCTGCTTCTCTCTAGCTTTATCCACAGCTTTCTCCTTTCACAGGCAGGAGCTGTTGAAGTGTTGTTGCCTGCAATCACAACCGTGCTGAATGTCACTCTCACATGCTCCCACCAGCAAGGGACAGATGGCCGTGCTGCAACCACATGAGATAGAGTCCAGAAGCAGAGGAAGCCATGAAGATCAAAGCAGTACAGATTAAATGGCTCTCACTTCTTGGTGGCCTCGGGCTTGCAACAAACACAACGGGCCTTGCAGATGCAGCTGCATGCCTGCATCTCCCTCTTTTCTGCTTTTGGTGGCCGTATTTTCTCCTAGAGTGTGTCTAGCTGGTAGCTGCGAACTGGAGCAAACGGGCGTGTAGTCCAAGTGAAGGCTAAAAAATGGATGGATTAGAATAGATGCTTCTACTTTACTGCAATGCTACATGGATGAGGCTTGGACGTGAAGAAAGGGACAAACATGCCTTGGGGGCAAAAAGAAGAGAGAAACAAATCTTGTAACACTTGGGGGCCAATTTCTTCTCACTTTCTGCAAGGTGCAATCTATTGTTTCCCGAGGTGGTATCTGATTGCTTCTTGCTTCGAATATTGGTGCGAATTTTGTTACATGTATCCCATTGAAGCGAGATACATGTTTTTTTCTCCTTTATTTACCCTTGTTCCCCAAAATTTACCCCGTTTTATCGTCTGATCAACCGTTTTGAGTCGGACCCAAGGAAGAACATGAGTGCAAGTAAACAGGAAGCAGGCAAGCAGCAGAGAGAGAGAGCCCTTAGAGCTGCTAATGAACAATTAATGCATGTATACACTACTGGCTGGCTACATTGTTCATGGCAGTTTTACCACTCACTAGCTGATGAACTTGACTAGTTTACATTGATCTTGGCACTGAACTCTTGGACAGCTCAGAGGCAAAGGAAAAAAGGAAAAGAAATGAAAAGAAAACAACATGATTCTCCCTTTGAGAAATTAACCTTTGGGAAACGACCAATAATTTTTTTTAAAAAAAAAAAGAAAAAAAAGTATGATATATCATCCTCCTCGGTTTTCCATTAATTTGTCTAGCTAGGTGCATTTGACGTTCCGGCCTGGCCCTCCGTAGTAGAAGTAGTTGCCCCAGACGGCGTTGACTCCGCCCTGGATGTCGTAGCAGTTGGGGTGGTCGGCGGTGACGTGGAAGCTGGGCGGCGGGATGAGGCTGTTGTCCCAGTCCACCACCTCCAGGTTGCGGAAGTAGGACGCCCTGCCGAACCCTTCCCCGGCGAAGTGGCCGCTGCCCATCTGCGTCGCCGTGTGCGACCCGTCGGCGCGCGTGTTCACCACCTCGCCGCCGAACTGCACCATGCTCGCGTGCGACGCCAGGTGGCTGAACAGGAACGACGGCCAGTAACCCACCAGCTCCCCCGATCCGAACTCCAGCCACCAGTTGCCGTGGTTAGGGTCCTGCGCCGTACGTCCGTGACGCCAAGAAAGAACGTGAGCTTGGATGCTAATGCTAGTGCGTCACCGGTGGGTTCTGGGTGCACCGTCCAGTTTAATGCAATGCTTTGGTGTCAAGACTTTTGTTCATCCCATTAACAAATTCATCTAAGAGCTTAGACTTTTTGAGTTTTGTCTACTAATCAGTTCGTCCAAAAACTTAGGTCATCGATGAATCTTGATATAAATATTCGATGTACATGCGTGCCATAGGTTTCTACGATGTATTGTGCATCGTGCCTGACGGAACCATGCTTTCTAGTTTCTACTCGTTCACATTTAGGTGTTGCGAGATGCAAGAACTGGAGAGTGATCAGGACAGTGAGGACTGAGGACCATGACCTGCCACAACGAGTGGTTGGTTGGTGAGGCCTCCCTGTCATCTCATATTGGTTCTGTATGCGGTTTAAAGCAAGCTTCCACTGTTGAAAAACCTACTATTAAGTCCTCTCTCTAAAAGCATCTCCAAGAGGAGCCCTAAATAGGTTGCTAATTGTAATTATAGGGCTTTGATGGAAAAAAGACTCAACAGAGGTTGTATTTTGAGAAAAATTATCAAAATAAGGTTTAGGACTTTGAGCCTGTTGCTATATTTAGCAACACTCCTCCGCCCTAATGAAGGGATGAATGAAGGATCGGAGATTTAGGGTCTAATTCTTTGGAGTCAATAGCTATCTTGGGTCCTAATTTTTTAATTTAGGCCCTATTTTGAGGTATAGGACTCTATTTTAAGATTGACTATTGGAGATGCTCTAAATGGATCATCTTTTAAGCGGCTTAAGGTATAACTTAGAAGTCACATATAACTAGCAAAATCAAAAGCAGGACATAACGTGCTTTTGCAGCTTATTACTAAGGAGATAAACATGCTTTTCAGTCTAGAAAGTTAAAAAGCTGATTTTTAGGAAAAGATATAGCTCCCGGAAGAGGCCGTTATTTCCGGTCTATACGCATGCTTGCTGGCTGGCCAACACTTGTGTACTAGACAGTCTATTTAGGTGGCTCAAGAATTGCTTCCTAGTCATATACTCATAGCTAGCATCCGGGTTCCTTGTTCTAAAGCACACAATACAAAATGTCGCTGTTGCTACTGCCATGAGATGAGAAAAGCAATGCATGCCATGCGCCCTAAAGTGTCCAAAGGACAGGACAGTGCAATGATGGGCATTGTGTGCCGCTGCTGTACTGGGCACAGCAGCAGATGCAATGGCCTGGTCAAGAAAGCCTACCCTGTGTTGGGGAGTAATTCAGGTAGGTGGATGAAACAAGCACAGCTACCTCAGACTTTAAGGTTCCGATATGGAAATGGAGAGAAGCTTTGGCCGTAACAACCGTTCTTGCATGCTAGTTGCTTGATTACCTTCCAGACCAGCAGGCTGATGTCGAACTGCCCCCCGTTGTAGCCGGACGTCGGCGAGATTGCCGCCCCCATGGCGATCCGGCTGTTCGTCTGCACGAACCCCGAGCAGAGGAGGTTGTAGCACCCCGTCGCCTGGTAAGCGTCCGTCTGCGCGTAAACACTCAAATGTGGTATCAGAGCTTCGTTGGAAACGGAAGGCTTGATTTGAGCTGAACTCATACGATTTAGTGGAGCATTTGTGCTTACCGTCCAGTAGGTGAAGAACCTGGGAGAGTTGTCCCCGTACAGCTGTGGGCTCACCTGTGGATGACAGCAACTGTTAGCTGCGATTACTTTCTTGTCCCGAAATAGCAGAGGAACGAATGGATCCCGACCTGCCAGCCGGCCTCGATGGTGTTGAGGTCGTTGCCGAAGGAGCCGGCGATGACCCAGATCTGCGACAGGCTGAACTCCGACGGCGTGCTCACCTTGGGAGCCCACACGTTGATGCTCGCCTTCGCGCCGTAGTACTCGTCGCCGGCCACGTACCCCACCGCGTGCTGCAGCATTTCATCATGTCCCATGAGCTACTTCTGCTCTGCCACTACTACAACTCTACAATCGTTGCTAAAACTAATGCCATCCCATTAATCTGCTTATCTGCACCTAACTTCTAGAGCTGGCATGCTGGAGACATTCGGATCAATGCTCTCTGCAGCTGCTAGCTTAAGGAGTAAATCAATGGCGACAAGCCAATCAATCAAATCTAGTTAAATCCTTGATGTTGGAAACAGTGCCCTGAATGTCCTTGCAATGGATGTCACTAGTAGATTGGACGTTTTCAACTAAGTGACGTGGCACTTTTCGGAAGCCTGCTTGTCAGGTGCTCCGTGCTCTGTTACAGAACAACTACTGGTACCAACCGGAACTACTTCACCAACATACAAGCGAAGCGTGCAAATCTTTGATCATTAAGCAGAGCAAACTGTTTCAAATTTCTTCAAGGATCAAGAGCTAACTTGTATGCGAGTTGCAATGCCATGACAAGATTGGAGAAGAATTCAAATCTGTCGGGAGGTACTGACCTCGTGGCCGCCGGCGACGGAATCGCGCCGTATCCTCGCCGTCGGCGCTCTGCCGAACCTCCTCACGGAGCTGGCGCGGAGAACGTCCGCTTCCGTGATCCTCCTGATCGGCACGGACCCCTCCGGGCACGACGCGCCGGACACAGCCCACATCTGAACGCCCGCGTCCGCCGTGTCATTGGGGCGGCGGTGGTGCCCCCTCGGCCTCGCCGGTGGATCCTGCAAGAATCGAAGCAGAGCTTCGTGGTTATTTACTGACATATCCGTTCGCCTCCAAATGCACGCGCGAAGCCAGAAGAGCAGAGCAGCCGATGAATGCACTGCGCATTACCAGTGGCCTCTGCCCGCGCAGTCTCGGGTGGTCGAACGCCGGCTGCAGGTGCGCCGGCACGCAGTCGATGAGGTCGCCGTCGGGGCTCTGCCATGAACGATCAACCGCACGCACACTGTTAGTCACTCACGCTCAGCCACAACGGGCACCGCAGAGAGACTGACAGCGATGGACGCATACCTGGATTTTCCTGACAGACGGCTTGTTGAGCCTCCTGAGGAGCGCCTGGACCCTCCTGTGCCTCCGGAGCTCCTCCCCTGGCCGGAACGACGTCTCGTTCTCCGCCGCCGCCTCAGCGGCACAGCTGCCAAGAAGCGCAAGAAGCAGCAGCAGAATGGGCACGACGACAGCGGAATAAGGAGAGGACGACGACGACGCCATCAGTGTGGGATTCTGGGCTTGTGAAGAAACTTCCTGCACAGTGGCTGCTTCTTCTCGCTGCTCCTGTGCGACGAAGAAGAATACATTGGCCGGCCGGTTGGTGCCTGCCGCTTGCTTGCGAGTAGGGACTTCGCCGCAAATCTGGCTTTCACTGGCAGCTCAGATATCTCTTGTTCCTTTGCACAAAGAAGCAGCACTAATCCTCCCTCTAAGCAAAGATCTCTCCTTCCAAGGCTCTGCAAGGTGAGTGCACTCCTGGCTATATATCACTAGGTGGTGTGTGTTCAAGGTTGAGAGAGAGAGAGAGGTTCGAGAGAGATTAACTAGGGGGCCGGGCCGACAAAGCTTGAGGCTTTGCAGCATGAGGCAATTGAGAGGCGGGGAATAATTTACTTGGGGGGTGCTTTTGGGAAAGGGGCGCCCTGCCCAAGTGGCCACGCCATGGAGTGTTCAGTGTTGGGCTGTGTATGTAATGAGTAGTAGGGAGTGTGTTGGGTTTGCAAGGAAAGGCATGCCATGGATGGACTCATCTCACTCATTCTTGTGTTCCCTCCACTTTGCTGTAAAGCAGTGTAAAACATACAGGGTCAGGATGAGTATGTACGCTAAAGAAGCGTACATACCTGTTGAGTGTTTTGCATTTGTGTACTCCTTTGACTGGCGATAGGTCGTGGCATGAATGGATTATGGATGCAGTAAAGTCCGGTAAGGTTGTCTCTTTACAAGGGCGTGTTGGGCGAGCAGTATCTTTTCTAATGCAAGCTTGCGGACTCTGAAGATCTGAACCGCCTCATTAGCGTAGAATGGAACTAAATCCGCTATACCGTGAATTCTCAGTGAACCATAACTTCAACCATCAACCACACTAATCGGACTATTCTGACGGCGAGTTTGAACTCAAATCCGCATTCTAAACAGAAATGGACATTGTAATTGCTAAGATTGACCAATGCTCAGATAAAGGGGGGGAAACAAACAGCACATCCATTTCTTCTCCCATATGCTTGCTTGACCATTTGAAATCTAGACAATATTCAGCTGTCGGAGTTTTCATTGGAGGAGGGGGGTGGAGGTGCAAAAGCAAGTGCTCTCAAGGGGCAATGAGGGCAGGATCCAGTGGCTGGCTGGCTTTGGGTTGGGCCCCTTTTCCGTCTTCTCTTCTTTTGATCTCCTTCCCTCCCCTTTCCCTCCTTGGGAGGGGTTCTGCAGGAGCATGCTCGCTCGCTTGCTCCTATAGCAGCCTAGGCTACTAATCCACTGCTGTTCTTGCTGCCAATACTATGCAGCCTATGCTGCTGCTTGGTCCTCTACAATGTGGGTATGGCATGGTATTAGACTGATGGATTTGTGGTCTCTCTGACTGTGGTCCTCCATGTCCTTGCTTTCACTGCTTCCTAGGACCTCTCCAATGCATGACACAGGTCACTTGTTTTTTACATGGGAAAAAGGCTTCCATAGGGTTTGTTTGCAGGCAAAATAATTTTACCTCCTCCTTGCCAACAAGCCACTTCGTGTGCCTTCTCGCAGCAAAATTATTTCTCGAATGAGCATGAACAGTAAGCAACGAACTTCGAGAAGAAAATGCAAAGGATCCAAGGGCGCTCACATGGTTTTTTTTTTTTCTTTCTTTGTGATTACAAGGTAGAGGTACGCGCACACAGTGTATGCATACTGTATTCAAATGTACAGGTGGTAAATTGCCACGCCTAGCCTCTCGAATAACAGTTGAGATTTGCACACTAGTTTTGAAAACTTTTCCGTGTGCTGCCGATTTTGAAGAACAGTTCCTAAACAATCTCTCGACTGTGCCGGCGATGATGTACACTGATAGCTGGAATCCAGTAGATCTTGTACAGAGCTCACTCTGACTCTGACCCTTGGTACAGAGGAACAGTTGCTGTATGCGCCTCCATATATACACGCATGAACAGAGGATGCTAGTGCCTCTCTCAGATCTCATTCCAATTTCAGTCTGTCAGATCTGAACCGTATCAAGCAAACTGAGCTCCTGCATGCTTCTTTCCTGTATGTAACTGTGACATGAACTTTACCTCTAGGATCGATCAGAGTATTTTACTCTCATCTTTTGATAATGCCCTCTTAGCTGTGGCTGTGAGTGACTACACTAACTAGGACTAATCATACTCTCTCTTGTTGCCCTGCAAACCCCTTTTTAAAGCTCTTTGAGCGGCTAACGTGGGCCCAACCGTATCTCACTGTCCAGGATTTCGAGATCATTTGGTTTCTTTTATTTCTTTTTTATCTCCAGCGTTGTTGAGCTTTGTGTACATTCAGAGCATTATTAAGGTTAGTTTAATTTTGTGCATGGCTGCCGCTTTCAACCGTGTAATCTATGTCCATCGATCTCATGTTAACTACAGTATGCAGCATGCAGGCATATGGTGGTAATGATGCATTCACACCCTAAAAACCAGGGGAGCCAGCCATTCATGTACCTTAAGTTAATAAGTAAGAGATTACAGCTAAGTGGATATTGCATTTGTTTTTGTTTTGGGTCACCCATGTACCATTCGTAGAACAGGGTCCATTCCTATACATGTGCTCAACAGTCCAGCCAAGTAGGGGCGGAAGATGATAGTTAGGGCAAAGTTAGGTTCCATGGTTAAGCTGTGATTTTGGTATAGTTCTTCTTTTTAGGGTTGTTCTTAAATTTTTTTAGAGGTAATTCCTTTTCTTTTAGTGTAGTTTATGCATGTAGCTTGCTCTGTGGATGTATGTAAGAATAATTCGTTTATCTGGCCCCATGTATGTTTTTTATACAAATCTAGCCACACCCAGCGAGCTCGAGGGTGATTAGAGCCACAGGAGCTCGACTGACTGCGGTAGTAGGTGCATAGCCTACTATGGCAAAATTCCTTCCGCACTCCCAGGCGGGCAATGAGGTGTCGTGTGTTGGGCCGATTTGTGAGGTCCACCTGTCGTGCTACCACAACTCGGCAACCCCCTCCTCCCATGCTCCAATACCCGCTCCAACGGTCCCTTGCCCTGCCGCGGTGCCGGTCACCCTCCGAGCTCCTCGGATATGGTAGGTGACAAGTATTGCCTGCCATACCTTCCGTGGTGGGAGAGGGACCAAATTTGCAAATGCATACTCGAGTGTAGGGATGAAAACAGATCAAATACGGACGGATAATGGCTCTGCCATATTATTTTCGTATTTTTTCTTGGATGCAAATACTAATATGGATAATCCGGATACAAATATGAATATGAATAATGTCAAATATAAATACAGAGTGAATACAAATCGAAACAAATACGATCACGAATATTTTATCGGAACATGAAAACCATTTAAATTGTACACACAAAATAAAAAAACATAACTAGTTTATTTGCTCCAAACATTCATAAAGAACATGTAATAACCCAAGATTTATATTCTTTGTTCAATTACATTTAAAATAATAAACTATGTATTTATAAGTTTTTATGCATTTTTTATTACTTATGTAAAATATTTTCCTTTTGAGGACATCGGTGTTTGAATTTTTGAGAAAATTTAAAAATTGAGAAAATCTTGAAAATAAATTTTAAAATGTTAAATTGTGTCAAGAACTTTTCAAAAAAATTGTAATTTTTGGAGTTGGTTTGCCAATTTTAATAATTAAAATTTAATTTGTGGATTAAATAAATTAGAAAATAATTTTGAAATTCAAAAACTTTTTGGGCCAAAATAACAGCCTTGGCCTAACTCACGTGCATATTCGATAATCCGGCCTATAAATATCCAAATTATCCACATTCATAACTGACGGATAGTGAGCTATCGAATCCATATCTATCTTTGATAGAAAAAATTTGTATTCATTTCCGATCCGATACTATTTGATAAATATCCCAACAAGATCCATATCCAAAAATTATCCATATCAATCAGAACTATTCCATCCGTTTTTATCCCTACGCGCGAGAGAGAGGCTATATTTGGGGGAAAAAAAAAGACATACAGAGGTCAAGATAAGTAGAGGTGTCTGTATGCCATTCCTTTGTTTCGGGGTGACTTCGAAGCCTGGCTTTTATAGTCTTTTAGCTCACTGGTATCTGTATTTAACTCAAGTGCCACACCCGGCCCTAAAAAAAACCTCAAAAGGGTCTCACACCCCATGCATGTACATATGCTTACACGTGCAATGGCTGCACAACCGCAGCTAATCTAAGCCCGGCATTTCTTAATATCTTTGGAAGGTACCAAAATATATATTAAACTAGTACAAAGAGGTAATAAAAATTTTAAAGGTAAAAGTATCCAGAGATATTAGAGTTTAAGGGTAATTTGACTATAGCTTCTCAAAGGTAGTAAAATCTCTAGTTCAATACAGACCCAATCATCCAACAACTCTCCTTCTCTCCTCTTTTAACTATAATTTCTTTCCATGCCCACACGAACTCTACGTTCCCATCTCTGCCACCACCACACTAGGGTTGAAAATAGAAACGAAATTTCCAATTATTCTAGAGAAAATAAAACCGAAAGTCTTTTTTCATAAATGGAACCAAAAATGTCAGTATGAAAACAGAAACTGAAATTTTTGTCGAAAATAGAAATTCTGTATAAAAGAAAATAGAAATTATGTTTTCTAATTTAAATAATACCATAAATATATATATTGCTTTATAAAAAAATATCAAATAGAGTTCAACAATTCTACAAAATTCTCAAAAATATTTTGTAACATTTTGAACTTATAAAGATTATTTCCAGCAAGATTTTTGTTTTGTTTCTCTCAAATAAATTATTTATTTAAATATCAAAATATTAAAAATAATTAATTAAAGGCTAAAAATTAGAAAAAATCATAAAATATGAATTAAATGCTCAATTAAAGAAATTTTAAATTTTAGAATGTTACAACTAGGAACATACCTGGATGAAATTTCCAGCAAGATTTTTGTTTTCCGCTCAAATAAACTATTTATTTAATACCAAAATAGTAAAATCATTAATTAAATACTGAAAATTCAGAAAAAAATCATAAAATATGAATTAAATGCTCAATTAAAGAAATTTTAAATATTTAGGATGTTACAACTAGGAACATACCTGGATGAAATTTCCTATTTTCGCTTCCGTATCCGCTCTGTTTACGTTACTATCAGTTTCCATATCTATTTTTGGGGTTTCCAATTTTACTTCTGTTATCGATAAAAATGTGAAAATGGAAATGAAACAACCATTTACCAACATTTCATCCCTAACTACCACCACCACGGCTGCATGCCAATATCTCACCGTTGAGGCTCACTGACCTCCTCCCCCCGCCGCCGCCTCTAGCTTGCCACCTCCCACCTATGTTGCCCCACTACTTTCGGTTCACCGCCAGCTAGCCGTTCCACGACGACGATAAAGAAGGACGCCAAACACCAATGACAGCCCAGAAATCTTTAGGGTGCGTTTGGTTGGGTGTACGAGGGTGAACCGAACCGTTCCATACAGGATTTGGTCTTGTCTTTGCGTTTGGTTGGTTAAACGGAACCATTTGGTACAGGATGAGATGGTACAGATTCTTAGAATATTCTAGAAAGATGTTGTACCATCTCGTACGGAAAATTTGGTTGAACCAATCGGTTCAGGACATGATCGTTCATTCTCACCATCCCTCAATCCAATCACATCCCTTCGACCAAACATCATCTCGTACCATCCTGTATCATTTCATCTAAGTAACCAAACAAAATCTTGTATTATTCCATTCAAACAACTAAACACCTTCGCTGTACCATCTCATCCAGGTTCATTTCATCCATCTTGTACCATCCTATCCCATTTATCCTCGTACACCCAACCAAACGCACTTTTAATGTATGTGGAGGGGTAGAGAGGGGTGGGGTTGCTATGATGCGAGGCAAATCTGACGATGCGAAAATTTGGCTGATCGACTTCCCAAGATTAATTTTTAGTTGAGTAGTGACGTTTTTTCTCTCACAAGGGAGCGTCTTATTGTTTATTTTTTCTAAACAGATTGCCTAAGATTCCCTGTGTTTTGCTTCGAAATTTACTTCCTTTTCCCCTTTTTTTCCCCCAAAAGAAGGGAATGGTAGGCAGTCTTTGGCGATGTACAAGTACACAATCGATTGCGTCGTGGCTGTGTTAGGTAAGCATGCATGGCTATCTGTCCGAGCCCTGCAGAGACCAAATGATGGGCATTGAAATGGGTCTTGTGAACGCTGGTCATACTATATATACATTCCTATAC